>CM060969.1:104770828-105338328 GCA_030765045.1 Tenodera sinensis
GTAAGTAAGTAAGTAAGTAAGTAAGTAAGTAAGTAAGTAAGTAAGTAAGTAAGTAAGTAAGTAAGTAAGTAAGTAAGTAAGTAAGTAAGTAAGTAAGTAAGTAAATAAATAAATAAATAAATAAATAAACAAGTAAATAAACAAATAAATAAATAAACAAACAAACAAAAAAATAAATAAATAAACAAGTAAGTAAGTAAGTAAATAAATAAATAAATCTTAATTAAATGTTTGAATGTTATTGTATAAGCATACGAATAGGAGAGACACGGAGGGGGTTCGGCACAGAAGTCTGTCTTATTGTACCTATGCCCCCAAAGGGGCACCCCGGGGAGAAAGGATGAGCTGAGAGGAGACACCGGATCCAGATTAACGGCACAGATATTTATAGATGGCCATAAGGTTTCTTAAGTGGGACGACACCTCGAAGCCTTTAGGTCTTCCGGGGTGAACCAAGGGGGGCCTCCGCCCGGGGTTCAACGCTCCCAGATGCCGCTCCCGACTCGGATCCTACGGACAAGGGACGGAAAGAGTTCCTGTGCGCAAATCATCCCTGCCAAGCTGCACCTAACGCCTCCGCTGACACTTGCGACCCTGAAAGAACCAATGGGACGAAGGATAGGAAATTCGGGGGATATAATTATCCTTTCCAGCTTTCACCTAGCGATCCGGGGAAACCTCGAAAAAAAACCATAGGTCAGGAAGGTCGGCCACGGGGATCGCACCCGAACCTCTCAAATGCGAATCGCACACGTTGCCGCGGAACCATCTCGCTCGATATGTTATTATAAGTTGTTTACTTTCAAATTATTAATATTAAATAAGTGAGTGAGTGAGTAAGTAAATAAATAAATAAATAAATAAATAAATAAATAAATAAATAAATAAATAAATAAATAAATAAATAAATAAATAAATAAATAAATAAATAAATAAATAAATAGTTAATTATTCCACGGAATATTCTAAACAAATACCGCTCATAGTTTTCATATTTTCAGTTATACCCTCTCGTGGTATTATTACAAATAAAGCCCATAAAATTCACGTTAACGAGTTCGCCATAGTCACCAATATTACATTAGAGCGATCTATTTTAACGTATGTAGATTTAAGTTACATTTGCTATAAGAATGCTTGCGTGATAGCCTGGGCGCGACATGGTTCTAACCTCTTATGTCGTTTCCTGGACAACTGAATCCAGATATACGTTCATACGCAAGAATGGTACATTCAGTTCACATTTTGTCATTTGTAATTGTTTTATTGCGTGTATTTTCTGACCAAAATTATTTCCACTTGCTGCAGCCGTATACGGAAGTACGCCCGAATATTTTTCTAATTTACTTTATGTTAATCGAGATAAATGTTAACACATTTCATTGTAGCCACAACTGGAAACCGGAGAGATAGCCAATGTTTAAAAGCTGGGCGCTATATGTTGGCTTTTAAATTCCATGCTCTATCCACGACACTGCGAGAAAAACTGAAAGTGACAAAGTATTGAAACATTCAAACTAGCAACAAACAACGGCTGAGCCACTAAAAAAGTTATTGGAAATAGAGATCTATATTTGTTTATGCAGTAAGTGCTTTGTCTATCTCTTATGGTGCTCCAGTTATACAACATAGGAAAGTTATCCCAATCAAGAGGTCTTCACATATTCTTGGAATATTCAATAAATAATGACTACCCCCATTTTACTCAGAGTGTTTCAGTTATTTAAGTGAATCGTCCCTAACTTTGGTCACCTAATCGCAGTGCCTTTCAAGAGGAGTGCATTTAATTAAAACTATGAAAATGAATCCATATTCTCATAATTAAGAGATTATATTTCATTCGCGATTTTATTTCATTCACCCACAAAGAATTTTCAGTGATCTAGAAATCTGGGTAACGGACGAATACTCACATTACATTAGCTCGGTCTCGAAAGTAGCTGGAGAAAACCTACGTTAACCTCCAGTCGTCTATCCTAGACATATTCAACCTGGAGTACGCGTATCCCCAGGAGCAGCGGCGGCTCGTGACTCACCAATTTCGGAGGGCGGCATAATATATTTTCAGAATCAGCACGCTTTACATGACGGTTAATTCCGAATTTCACCATAGGATATCTGAAAAGAAAACAAACCATATAAAGCGAAAGATTGTTATGCATAACCTTTCATCTGTTCTTAGATGCACCCTATTTTGATACCTAAACCTTAGATATGCAGGGTCACTTGCATTCATTATCAAACAGGAATATCAGAAAAACACATTTTTACTTTTCATTCCAGCCAAAAATTCCATGCCGAGATTTCACTAGAAATATATGTTTTAGGCCCCCTGAATAGTAATAGTAATACTAAACAACAAGCAATAAGCAATTAACAACAAGAATAATAATAATAATAATAATAATAATAATAATAATAATAATAATAATAATAATAATAATAATAATAATAATAAAATAATAATAAAATAATAATAATAAAATAATAATAATAAAATAATAATAATAAAATAATAATAATAATAATAATAATAATAATAATAATAATAATAAAATAATAAAATAATAATAATAAAATAATAATAATAATAATAATAATAATAATAATAATAATAATAATAATAATAATAATAATAATAATAATAATAATAAAATAATAATAATAATAATAATAATAAAATAATAATAATAATAAAATAATAATAATAATAAAATAATAATAATAATAAAATAATAATAAAATAATAATAATAATAAAATAATAATAAATAAATAATAATAATTAAATAATAATAATAATTAAATAATAATAATAATAATAATTAAATAATAATAATTAAATAATAATAATTAAATAATAATAATTAAATAATAATAATTAAATAATAATTAAATAATAATAATAATAATAAAATAATAATAATAATAATAATAATAATAATAATAATAATAATAATAATAATAATAATAATAATAATAATAATAATAATAATAATATTAATATTAATATTAATAATAATAATAATAATATTAATATTAATAATAATAATAATAATAATAATAATAATAATAATAATAATAATAATAATAATAATAATAATAATAATAATAATAATAATAATAATAATAATAATAATAATAATAATAATAATAATAATAATAATAATAATAATAATAATAATAATAATAATAATAATAATAATAATAATAATAATAATAATAATAATAATAATAATAATAATAATAATAATAATAATAATAATAATAATAATAATAATAATAATAATAATAATAATAATAATAATAATAATAATAATAATAATAATAATAATAATAATAATAATAATAATAATAATAATAATAATAATAATAATAATAATAATAATAATAATAATAATAATAATAATAATAATAATAATAATAATAATAATAATAATGCATCAGGTCCACGCGCGCGCCTGTGTGTGTGTCTGTCAGTCTGTGGACAGCATAATTCAAAAACGAAAAGACAGCTAAAAATCAAAGTTGATATTTAAGTTTAATATATTTTAAGGATGCGATACGAAGATCCGAAAATTTCTCCACCCTAAACTATCCTTTACATGGAAAATTTTGATTTTCTCGACAATGATTCTAAGGATTTTAATTAAAATGCCATATGTTTAAAATATTCTTACGACAAATGAAACGTATATTTTTAATATTTTTTACTATATCCCATGTAGTCCTGTTTACTCTGGATGATTTTTGCATAACTGGTAAACCGAAAGAGATAGACCAAATCTTACTATACAAAAATGTAGATCTTGCTAAAACACACAATTTATGTCCAAATAATATTTTTTTGTAGAGTGAGCCATTAATATTCCTTATTATTTGTGTGAGTTCTGGAATACTTCAACTTTCGTCAAATCGAACATCGTTATTCATTTTTTTTTTTTTTTTTTTTTTTATGTTAGCCGTGCAAAGAGAATGGAATCTCAAAGCTTTAAAAGATTTGACTATCGCTCAAAGCCCACTGTATAATACCTTCAGGACAGCAAGGTCTGCTATGTGGGCAGGCGCGAGAGATCATCTATTTGTGTTTTATCACTGACGATACGCCAAGTTGCTATTATTTCATTGTTCTAATAAACAAGATAGAAGCGATCGTAGCGCTCGACAGCCAAGGTCAATACGCCTCGTCGCTTTACCGAGTAGTAACTGCTGTCTGGAAGTATGAATGAGAATGTGAATGTGTGTGCGAATCCCTAAAGTCCAAAAACCCACTGTTAACACCGTTAACATCACCTATAAATTACCATTTTATACAGTAGTTTGAGTACCAGTGCGTGTACACCTGAAGTTATCGAACGCCACAACTTAGAACAATATGAAAAGTAGTATTGAAACGTGGAACAGTTGTTTAATATCGATGGTTTTATAATAAAATAAAAATCTGATGTGTTGCACTCACATGACTTTCTCTACTCTTGTACTCATCATTCTTTAAAAAAAAATCTTATTCCTATATGTTCTTCGTGTTAGTGGAGATAAACATTTGCAGAAATTACCTTATTGTTTACCTCCTTGTTGGTACAAGAAGAATATGGGAATACAGTAGGCTTTCAGCGATAGTCAAATCTTTTAAAACTTTCAAATTCCGTTCTCTTTGCACGATTAAGATATATAAAAAATTGAATAATGATGGTCCATTTCACAGAAGTATAAGTTCTCCAAAACTCACGCAAATAATAAAGCGTATCTTCGAAACGGTTCACTCTATAAAAAAAATTAAGACATATTTTGTATTTTAGCAAGATCTACATTTTTATAGTAAAATTTGATCTATCTCTAACGGTTTGCCAGTTATACAGGTCATCTAGAGTAAATACGACTACAGGGGCTATAGCCAGAAAATTCAAGATATGCATTTCAATTGCCATAAAAATATCTCAAACATACGGTATTTTAATCAAAATCGTCATTTTCAAGAAAATCATAATTTTCGAAAAATTTTCCATGTAAAGGGTAGTTTAGGGTGGAGCTATTTTCTTCAAAATCTTCATGTCGCATCCTTCAAAGACATTAAACTTGAATACCAACTTTGGTTTTTAACCGACTTCACGTTTTTGAGTTATGCTATCCACAGACAGACACACAGACATACATACACAGACCTTTTTCTAAAAATGCTTTTTTTTATTCAGGGGGCCTCAAAACATATTTCCGGTGAAATCTCGACATCGAATTTTGGGTGGAATACAATACTTTCTCTATTATACTATACGTAGTAGAGAAAGTAAAAATTAGCCAAATTATAGCTTTGCTCTCACTGCAACAGGTTTAGTAATAAATGCTTTCGTGTACTGACAGTTTCATTTTTAGTGACTTAAAAATCACTTTTTTTTGTAATGTTTAACGCCCGCTTTTACTTCTACGGCACCGCAGGCGATCTGACAAATCAGTGTTTATGTATTACTGTGATGTTTTCCAAATTGCAATTCAACATTCATATTACATATGTTAATATCATTCAGTCCTAGTGTTTTCCCAAATAGGTATATGGAGTCAGATATTTAAGATATTCCATGCGAAATAAAGAACATGCCTGAACCTGGCAGTTTCTGGAGTGTTGTTAAACACATGTCACCTTGGTCGAAATTAAAAAAATTATTTCTTGTTTAACGACGCTGTCAATTGCCAGGATCACATCAGCGTCGCCGGTGTGCCGGAATTTTGTCCCGCAGGAGTTCTTTTACATGCCAGTAAATCTACTGACATGGAGCTGTCGTTTTTAAGCACACTTAAAAACCATCGGCCTGGGCCGGGTTTGAACCCGCGACCTTGGGATCCGTAGGCCAGCGTCTAACCAACTGAGCCACCCAGACCGACACCTTGGTCGAAATACTGATTTCAAAGAGCTGGCGGAGTTTGCATAATCAGTTATTTCATTGCCCCACAGAAATACTTCTTGTGAAAGAATTCTAAACTGGGTTTAATAAAAACCAAAATAAGAAACAGATTGGCCTTGGATACGGAAAATGGACTTGTTTCGTCTCAGCTTATAAAAGAATGTGGTAGGTCTGAAAATCTGCAAGTCGCCGAGAACATGTTAAAGTTCATCTCAATAACAAATTTGTGCAATGCTGCAACAGTTGAGGAAGATAAACTTTCAGATGAATAGTTCGAGAAACTTAAGTCCTAAAGTTGTAATACAGATTGAGGTCATCAGTCTTGTAAGTGGATACCATAAACATCAATACAATTATATTTTATAAGCGTCATGCTGATATGTTTATTGTTGAAGCATTTGGTTTATGATGTACGATAATTTTGAATCCATATCATAATTTTGAGTGGCCGGTACGAAAATTTAACTTTTAAATATTGGTAACCCTGGTTGCAATAGACTTCAAAGACTCCAAAACTAGCGACAAGTCGCCAGAATTGGCAACATTGTTGCGTACATACATTCCTAGCAAACAAATCGACTGCGTGAGCAGATTATCAGTTCAAGCCCCTTCTCTTACTCCATTCCCCGGTCGCCACCTTCTGGTAGCAGCGAGTAGTAGGCTTACCTGACGTTGCACGGCTTGCCTTTGAAAGCCCAGTGAAGATTTAATTTCATTTACCTCCCCCGTTCTTTGTGAAAGAAATTAAATCCGGAATATAAATGATTGGGAACAAATAACGCCAATGATAGAAGAAATAAAGACGGAAATGAAAGGTATAGAAGAAGAAATGAAGACCGAAATGCCCAAGATGAAGACAGAGCTGTCAACCAAAATTCCGAGAGATTGGCCGGCACAGAGAAAGACATGGAAGAACTCGGCGGAAAGGTGAAAGACTTTGGCTAGTGCATTAGCATCCTAAAAGGGTGGACAGCTACGCCAAGGAACTAAACGCCATGATGGACGAAATGCTCAAATATTGAAGGTCTAGGCCAGGGTTGTGAAATGCTTAACCCCTTAGATCACCCCTCCCTGTACCCTTCTATGCGGCAGGTTAACAGAGAGGGGGGCGTGTGCAGGATTGGTGGCGTTTCGAGTGAAACGCCTTTGGCGACGTGATCAAATGCATACTTTTGAACTAAAGAGTTGACTAGGAAAGCACAAAGAGGGTTAATGACACTAACGAATATGAGTGAAGGACAGAGACAATGTCAATGGCATTGTGTGTCAAACAGCTCTCTCACCACTTTACTGAACCTAGCCAATTTACTTGTAAAAAGGCGCAGCTTGGGAAATCCAAACCAAGTGTTCCTGAAATGCGCAATAGTGTGTTGTTTTGAAGGTTAATTAATTCCAATTGCAGTTCATCTTGGGCCACCAAAAATTCATACGTATGTAAATGGATCTTTAATATCAGTGGTTTCGTTTGTGGCAAGGGAAAATGAACAAAAAGTACTTGTTCTTCCAGTTCCGATCCATGCCGCATATGCAGCCACCACTGTTCTGTTTACACTGCCACGCGACTATAGCCAGAAACAACCGGTTTATATAGCTGGGTATATGTGACTGTAGTGGGACGAGAGGGATGGTAAGTTCTCACCTTGAGTGCCTTCCTTCCCAGCCCTGGTCTTGGCGCCAGGACGCAACATATCTGCACGCGTCAAGCCAACCAAATACCCAGAAATCTCCCTCGATGCCCGACGATGCTCAACGGAGTAGGAAACTGCACGGCGCATAGCCAGCCTCCAGGGACGGCGGCAAAAATTTTGAAGATGAACTTTACGTCGGTGGTGTCCAGAAATATATGGGAGGCTCTCGAAAACCGATTCGGCAACCACCGCTTGACCATAGTTTTTCGTAATCAATTCCAGTCAAGGCTGCAACAGCCTGGGGAAACACTGCAGGAGATCGCCCAGGCAAATGAACAGCTGGTGAACCAAGCTCTGCAGAATCTCCTTAGTAGTTACGTGTTCCAGGAAGCTGCCTACTCCTTTGCTGAGGAGATGCGTAACACCGAGATATAGCGACTGATGCTCGGCGATTACAAGACCAGCCACGAGGAACTAACGGCCACATTGATGGAGGCGGCCAAGGTCGTGAGTAGCTGTCCCCCCCCCCCCCAAAAAAAAAAAAAAAAACATAACGACCTGTAATATTCGGTACATCGGGGAAAGAGGATCAGTCCAAGGACGTCGACGAAGGTCTTCCAGAGGTAGATGTTGGAGATGTAGCCAGCCAAGACACCTGGTAAACGGCTGTCCACGCCAAGTCTAAAATCAGGTGAACGGGATATCGCAGGCCTGAGGAGGGAGCAGCTAGCGACCAAGGGGTAACAGCTGCCCTCACTTTTGAGATTAGGAGTATCCTATGCGACAAGGACAGGGACGTCTGCGAACAGATGTGTTGGGAATGTGGCCAACTGGGACAACTGGCAAAAAACTGTCTACAACCAAGCAGATGGCTACGAATAAGGACCAACGTGTTTGAGTAATCCTGGAGGATGTTTGGCCTACAAGAATGAAGGTGATTGGCTAGAGCATATGGAAGGCTAGCGGTAATACTTTAAAATATAGTCATATTTCCCAAGAAAAATAATCAGGTATTCCAAAAGCCAAAGGAATTTTGGCAATATGCAGAAATTAGCAAGCATTAAAATTCCTCTGCAGTACCAAGAAATCATATACACAAAACCACATAGTTTTTTCTTTAGTTATATATTTACATAAGTACATATACAGCATGTGTACATCATATTATATATGGTGTATACCCTTACATTTAAAAATGTACATCATAAAAATATGAGTTTATAAAATACACCATCTTCATTCAAAAATTTAAGACAAGGCCACAAAACCCAAGTTACAAGGGAAGAAAATAATATCACAGTACAAACGTCTCTAAGCTTTGATTTCTTAGCATCCTGCTAAACATTAGTACTTCATTAAAGCTAAAATATAAAGTAGTAAATATCTACTGGTATAGACTTCATTTTACTTGCCGCCAGAGCTCAAGAAGTTCGAGTATTCATTACCATGGCCATTAATGACAGCAGACTAGAATTATTTGCATAATTGAAATTATGAAATAATCCTCCAAAAGAGGAAATAATTTTTTTCTGTTTCTTAACTAGGTAGACCATATTAGAGGTAAATAAATGAAACAGTTAAAATCATGCTCAAATGGGCCCAGGGCTCCTAAAGCATTGAAGTACTCAACATTAGTCTTCTTAGAATATGAGAAACCCCGAAAAAAAAACATTTGTTCAAATCAAGATTTAAACTCGGCACTTCCTGAATGTGAGGCAGATATACAACCCCACACCAGAGGTGAGATTTGATATTTTATAATAAAATATTCCTCAATTTAACATTTCACAAGATCCTCACATCTTAAGTAAACATTCAAACATTTGGTGAATGCAAAGAGAAAGGTTCAATTCAGACTTTTCAATCAATAACCATTCTTTTTCTAAATAATATAATACATCAAATTTTTTTATTTAAAATGGTCTCTCAACAACTGATTTTGAGAAATGCAAAAGCACAAATTACATTCCCTTTTATTTAAAATGCCGTTAACGTAAAACTCAATTTTTGCTGTAGTTTTTCTGAGGATGCTCAAGACAAATCAAGTCAAATGTTTCAACCATAATTAAAGCTCAAATGTCACTTATACAAGAAATCACTGTACAGTCTCCACACTTTCATACTATTGTGTTGTGATAAAGTGGTAGTTAATAATGCCCATTGTGAGGAACTGGATACTTTATTAAGCCACATTTACTTATAGAATTATATGTAATCCTGATGCCCGATGTACTTGGGTGATAATGATAACGTATCTGTAGCAAACTATAAGAGAAATGCTTGTCTTGCTCTCAGTAGACTGTACAAGGGTCACTAGATTAATTCTGACACACAAATAATTGAACATTCCAGGATAGAAATTGCTGTGTGATGATAAATATTTCCTCTTGTGTGTTATATCATGGTTGTCTCTACAGTCATGGTCTTATGATTTGAAGTTTGCAAAGTGTTGACATCTTCAATAGAGTTATGGATTACTTTTGAACCCAGAGATTTTTAAAAGTGCCTTAAACAGAAGCAACAGCTATATCAGTCCTTGCTAACCTTTCTCTTCTACAGATTTCTATTGCTTTGAAGAATTCAAAAGAGACAAAAATCTCTTAAATATGAAGATGAAATACCAGTTCCACAAAGACAGTAGTGCAGGATTTGGTTCTAGCACAGATTGGAATATTTTTAGGTTCATTCACTATAACCATAATTTTGTCTACCTGTCCATAAGCATGAAACTTACAATCCACTGTATACGAGAAATTGAAATAAATATGTAACAAATGTTTTGAGTCTTTTGAATCTCGTACAAATCATAACAAAGTTAAGGATACTTTGTATGAGCTTCCTAAAAATTTAAGATTTTTAAGTAGCCACTGAATCTTCAGAATTGAAATTTGTAAATCACAAACATTTCTTGACATATTTACAAAATTGTGGACAAAAAGCATACAATTTTTGTGTAAACCACTGCACCTACAGATCTGAAATCTTATGTCAGATTTTGAGATACATTTTGAATTTTGTTAACATGACACAAAATCAAATTGTAATTCAAGGACACTGAAAAAATGTACTGCTTGTAAGTAAACCACTGCAGGTATGAAGTTGAAATTTTATATTTAAGTGCTTAAACATGTCTTAAGTAATTTGGAATTTGGTTCAAATTGGTCGAGTATTAAAGGTATTTTATAAGATAAACTGTTAAAAATGCATGACTTTTAAAGTATCCTATAAAACTATCAGGAAACCCGTTTACTTATCCAATACTTTTTTCCTACTCCCTAAATTCCTAGACCTAACTCCTTGATCCGCCCAATGCTGCATAAACTCTTTCTAACTTTTTAGCAACCACTATAGATTCTATGTATAAACTATTCCTTTTTGTTTTAGTGATACTTGTCAGTCAGTCTTAATAACGCTTGTCTTGTTTAGCTTATGGCACTTACCAAAAGTCCTTAACCGTGTGAACTATTCTTATCCATCAGACTTCATTTTTCTACTTTTCCAAAAGAGTTCAGATAGCAGCTAGCAGTTTGTGTAATGACTTGTATAATAAACATTTTTAGCACTTTTACAGCTCATATTCTACAGCAAAAATTATTTATTATATAGCATTTTCTATTATCACATTTAACAGTCCTTTTAGTTTTGTTTTGACTCTCATATTCACTGAAAAAAATATTTAACTATCAACATTAGTTATCTTTAAAGTAATGTTTTAATTTTATTAATGCTTTTAGTGTACATAATTTGTTTATAATTTGTCTGTTTTATTCTGTCATTGATGGCAGCCCATAAATGAGTTGTTATTGCTATTGTTTCAATAAATAAACAAACATAGTTCATATAATAGGACATTTAAAATAAATCTGCATGTATAATTACATACAACTTTCACCAAACTTAGTTCAAATTATTTAACTGTTAAATATACATTAATTTTCATTGCACTTCTCAATGTGTCAGTAGTTAATTACTTCAGTATATTATGTCTTCTATAAGCATAACATGTAATATTTTCAATACATTATCCATGTTACACAATGTCCAACTTTAATTATGGTCACTATAAGACAGAATTTGAGACCTAAAATAAGTATTAAAAAATAAAATACAAACAAAACTAGAAAATTAAATAAAAACTGCAACAATGAAAACATTACTAGAATGTCTTCATGACAAGCTGATATCTGCTTTAAAAAGCAAAAATGTGAAAATTTACATCATACCAGAAGTACAGTTAGGTTTTGAACTATCAATACTTTAACCTCTATCTTGAAGGATAATTGTCTTTCAGTTTAGTCTACAAGACTTCTAAAGCACTGGAGGCAAGTTTCTACTTAAGCTTCTTTTCAGGTGCACATTCATAAACTGGTGCACTTTACAGCATACAGTGGTTATTCAAACACATTACAGAGAATCATGGACGTCAGATTTTTTAAATACACTGTGTTCTGCTTATAAATATAACACAAGAAACATTTGTAATTTCAAAACTATTCACAAAAGTGGGTTATGGTTGGTAACATTTGAAAGAGGAAGCTGGAAAGTTTTAACCCACTGGTGTTAAGTTTACATGAGTCACGCATTGTGCACACATGTGCAGATCTTTGCATAGAAGAATGCATATCATATCGTTCATCAGTCAGCATGAGGACAATTTTCCAACAAGATGGGGTACCACCACACTTTATCAATGCAGTATGCACATTCTTGGTCAGACTGTTCCCTGGAAGATGGATCAGAAGAGGATCACCATAGATCACATGGCCTCCCAGATCTCCAGATCTGACACCACCTGAATTTTTCCTGTAGGAATTTGTTAGGGATCAGGTCTACAAGACACCAGTATGTGATTTGCTAGACTTCTGACAAAGAATTTATGCTCATGTTAACAGTGCTAGATCACAGATGCTTCTTAATACACGAGTCGAGGTTGAATACTAATTCGACACTTCCTGTGCCGCTAATGACAGCCATGTTGAGGTTTATAAACAATACACTATCCCGCCGTTTCCACTATCCCAGTGGTTTCATCTCCAGATATTAGTTCAGAAGTTGTAGCTATTTCTTTTGTTATAGCTATAAGCAGAACACCCTGTATTTTATGCTCTGATTTTAAAATATTTCTCTTAAAAAATAAGAAAACAATCAGCAATACATTTAGATTTACCCAGTTATTTTCAGTTAACTCAGTAAAGCAATACTTTCATACACTCTGGATAGTTTTCTGCATAATGATTAGCAATTTCTTCAGCTTGCTTATTTTTGTTCAAATCAAACAGTGGAAGTTTTATGATCAATTAAATCATCCTGTGGAAAATATAGTTAAGAGCTCAATAAATTTTAATCTGTCACAAAGTTTTAATATCATTACTTTTATACACTATAATATAGTATAGGTTTTAGCTAAAGCATATAGGTACATTCAATGTCCTTAAACAAAACAACAAATTGTGACCTTAGTAATAAACAGCATTAGTATACCACAATACTTGAATGCTGAATAGCCAGGGTTGCTAGTAAAAAGCAAACAGTCCACATTTTTTGTTATACTTTACAGGAAGAAAGGGAGAAAAATGCCAAAGCTTACATTTAATGAGCCTTGGTATCATGCTATGCATTATTTATTTGGTGTCCAGTTTTATATATATATATATATATATATATATATATATATATATACTTATGACGTTTTTTAATTCAAACTTGAAATGAATCGCTGAATGTAACACTCCTTTCCACTTCCTACAAATTTCACTTTTTAGTTGTATAGTAATGCACTGATCCCATTCAATGAATATCTCAAATTAGAATGCTGCAGTTATGATGAATTAAAACTATTGAACCTTGCTTAAAAAGGCAGTTATAAAACTTGGTATGGATTTTGTTGAGGCAGCCAAAACAAACAAGAAAACTGTAGAGATCATTCAAATTCAAATTCTAACATGATTAGAAGTTGGTAATTTTTGCCTTTTCCCCCCTTACTTCTTTCTCCAGCACAAGAAGCTTATTACCATGAATAAACATTTGAATACTTGTAAATAAGCACGTCTTGCTTAATTGGAATCATTCATATGCAAATCTGTATCGTTAGTAATTTAACAGTTGTATGGATACTACAGTATATTTACTACAAAACTTGGCTAACAGTCACATGGCCCCTCTCCCAGTCACACATGCATGGATGTCAAATCAAATTAACAATTATAAGAATAAACACAAAATATGCCTTATCACTAAAGCCAATTTTTAGTAGCACATCGTGTGTAGGAGTGTCAGTTATGCCGTGACTGTGTTCGCCCAGACGAGAGGCAAGCCATCAGCACTGAACGATACAGCCCCCTGCACACAGTAAGATGAATAAGAATTGTGACTTTACTTATCACAGGATATGTTGGAAACGCCATCCTTCTGCATCAATACATCTACAGCATCTTCTGAGAAAATTTCCAATCTTATGCATTAGTTCAGCTTCCGAAATAATGTTAATTTCTCTCCAGATATTTTTTGTTTTAATTTTGTCTTGTACAAGGCACCTAAGAGATTTTCAAGGTGATCTTCCTAACGTTTCTCCGACTTCGTCCAATTTCTGTTCCATCTCCCTGAATTTATTTACACACAAATGAACAGTGTCTGTACTCGGAATATGCACAACAGAAATTCATCATCCTGATGATGGGAGAGATGCACCCTCCCGAAACGTTGATGGCTCTACATCGCTACACCTGGCTTGAAGCCCGAGAACATCTTGAATAAACAGGAAATTTAGTTTCAAACTGCCTTACAACTTCCCTACAAGATGATGTAACCACTTAGGTATTGTACATAAACACTCTTTATTGCACAGTATACTGCAATCGATTCACTTTGAAAACACCAAGCAAACTACACTTCTAAACACTCCTAATATTATTCACATGTGAAATGGACTAGAACGGCACCTAACACCTACCTAACAGAAGTAAGACTGACGCATGTGTGACGATCAGCATGTGCAGGGAAATATAGTGAAGGTCACACGAGCTGTGCAGCTGCTGGCCAAGTTTTATAGTAAACGTACTGTATAATATACAATGGACATGTGTGAATTTGTCGCTGGTGGAGAGAGGAATATGAATGTAACCCATTCAACTTTTTATATTTGTGTCAAGGCACAGGAACTGAACATATGAACTGTTAGCTTTTAAATACTTTGAATCAATTAAACTCAATGTAACTGCATTGCACATTCACCGTCATTAATTACTTGTAATCTCCCTCATGCTTTTTACTTGCTTATTTTCTCAATACTTTACACTTCTGCTAACTCTTGTATGGTTTGGCTGCTTACATTAAACTTAGCAACCATGTAACTTACATGTATTTTACGAGTACATATTATACTTTTAACCAAGAAGTGATGGCTTTGAGCATCAATATTATAGGAAGTAGTACAAAATATTCTGCTGATGCATCCTGCTATTCAGAATCCCATGTCAAAACTTCTTGGTCAGTTGGGCCTACAAAAGCAAATAGTGACCAGATTTTGAAGCTTAAAAGCATAAGAATGTTCTCTCAACTATAATATCAAAATAATTTGCAATAGCAAACTAGTCATCAAAGCAAAAATTTCCTTACTACAGTTTACATATTTATTACTCAGGTATAAACTCGCATACATTTGAAACTTAGTTTACATTAAGTGCAAAATAATTCTTTGTATAAAGTTCAACAGCTTTATGGAATACCTACAAATTTGTGCTTTCTGCCCTTGGTATAGAACCTTATTGCAACTCGAAAACTAACAAGTCAGAACTCAAAATATAATAGTGCTATAAACTGAACCTAGTTAGTATGAGAGTATAAATCCAAGACATTATTTTCTAAAATTGCACTTTAGTTTCCATTGAAATGATCACATGAATGATATATCATTGATGGACTTATGCTATACAGCATCTTTTGCATATACTAATACAAGAGTCAGTTTTATTATAATAATAATGATAATAATAAATAAAAAATAATAAAATAATAAAACAATAATAAAATAGCAATAATAACAATAAAACACTAATAATATAGTAATAATAATAAAAATAAAATAGTAATAATAATAATAAAAAAACAATAATAAAATAATAGTAATAATAATAAAACAATAAAATAATTATGATATTTTGTGACTTGATCACAATATGTTGAATTAGATTATTCAATGCCAGCATAAGCACAATGAAAACTATACCTAAAAGCTTCATTATCATCGTAAACGTTTGTTTCCTGATGTTTCTGGAAACCCTATCCATGGGAAAACATTTACATTAAACAATTTACTTTGTTCAGTCCTAACATCAGTCACCCTTATTTATGAAACCATAACAGCAAAGTAACCAGGGGCGACTTTCCTAGTGACCATTCAGACATAAAACGTAGTTTTATCTCATTAATATAGCAAGTGCTTCTTTAAGGCATTTTAGCTTCAATTGTCCTAATTCTCTGAATAATGCAGTTTCTTGCTATTCATGAAAGTGTGAGTTGCTATTATGTTTTTAATAAAGCTTTGCACATAAGAGATATTTGTTGAAAATGTGTTAATTACTAATCCCATATTTTAAAATGAGTCTGATATACGGATTATTATCAGTTATTGCCAGCTAAACATTATGTTGGAAAAGCATCGCAGGTGCTCGAGTATAGACAGCTCTTTCTGTAGTACACTGGAAATAATGTTACATGCAAGCAACACTTGGCAGGGGACATCTAGTCGTAAATTACAATTCTATTAATGAAAAAATAGTGGTCAAAGAGAGCAGAAGAATTAAGTAAAAACTTTACGTATTTCCCTAAAATTTATAAGGCAATCAACTTGCAGAGCATGTCTTCTCTCACCTGCCAAAAAGCTATACAGACAAAATAAGTCGCCATAGCACAAGTAATATTAGTGCTCCTAAAAACTGCATTTTAAAAATATAACATTAATTTTTTAAAATAGAGCCTTCTAATGACTTTCGAACTCATTTTATTCTTACAGAAATAGGATCTCATCTTAATATGAAAATGTAGGTATTAATGGTTAACAAAAACAGAGGTAACTGTTATTATACAAATGATAATTATAAATTCAATATTATTGGGGCTTATGAAGTTATATCTTTGCAATCAATAATTATTAGTAGGCTTCAAACCTTTACACAGCTATCGCGAAATGAGGCAATTGCAAGTTACCTGCCACATGGCCAGAGCATACATCATTGCTTGAGTACAGTGACAGCATAAAGCACATTGCCTACAGTGCACAGTCTCTCTCCCGAATGTGTTCACTAGTTCCACACAATAAAATGCCTGCAGCACAAAAATCGAAATATTCACTTATTGCTGAACTTATTCACTCCCTAATTTTTGTACATTCTAGTGCAAATGGGGACAGCACTGAATGTAACTTATGCAACAACTTTATCTACAACATTCGTGCATTGAGTGCACTCCTCTCTACAGTGATAATGTGTCAGAGTGATCCCCTCCCACTTCCTTATAGTCCAAGCTCTGCATCCTTTTGTTCTCTATATGAAGGTTCCTTCCCTAATTATTAGTATTGCTAATAGATGAACCTTAAGACTCTTATCCAACACCATTACTTAGCTTTTTGTATAGATATGCATTTTTAAAATGGAATAACAAAAGTGTGCACCAAAATATTTTTATAGGTAACCAAAGCATAACTTTCTGTTAATGAATGAAGATTAACAAGGAAAACTGCCAGTTGAATAAAATGTATGAAGATAGTGCATAATATGTTTTATGTGATGGAATTAGTTATCTGTATTCAATTACAAGTTGATATACTAATTTATTGAATCTGTATTTTGGATGTTGAGACCAAGCATAAACCATTGCAAGTTTAAAGCTGTCATTACTAGAGCATTTTGTTTTTGACAGTGAAATAAATTTTAGTTAATATTTGTATGGTACTATTATCGACCTCTTCCATTCTCAAGAGTACATATCCTGCATGAAAAGGCAATATTTAAGATAAATTATTTTGGAGCTTTTCAGTACAGATAGAACTACCTTTATGAAGTCTGTGAAAATTACATTATCTGTGAAATAAACTTAAGAAATTATCAGATTATAAACATGTTAAATTAAAACATACAAACAAGAAAGTGTTCATTAATATCTGTACCTCTATGAAATAAATCTCTCTTTATGTACACTATTGTAAGTCATATAGTTTACAGAATTACATTAACCTGCTTGAATGCACTAAGAGTATTTTAGGAACAATAATGTTCATTTGTAATATTGCTTGACATAATAATCTGTAACACTGTCACAAAGAAAATACTGTGATAAAGCAGCAGCATGGACACTACAACACATGAGCAAGGAACAAAGCAAACATTTTTATATATAAGCAATACCTAATTTATCTACCTAGGCAACGAACAATTAAAGGAATTCCTATTGACATATAAAGTAAAATGATTTTTTCATGTTCTGTTAAATTTTTTAAACCATATTCATGGCTATTGAGTTTAATGTAATTGAGGTGTTCCTGACCATGAGGGCAAACTCAACAGATGAGTATTTTTTGTTTATTTATTTGCCTCGATGAGTAACAGTGAACATTTTGGTATACTAATGTAGTTGAGGTCACTTTAACATTCTATGAAAAATGGCCAGAGACAAATTGGAAGGGTTCGGATTGAACCATAGGTAGAAAATTAAAATGACATTTTACTCAAATGCACATTTTGAGTTCACCCTTCTGGTTGGGAAAGCTTCAATTGGAAAACTATGAAACATTGATGAGAAAGTACTACAAGAATGTAGATCTAGCTGAAATATAAAGACTCTGGTATGTTGCACTCACAATTTTCTCACTCTTGTACAAAATATTTTTACAAATGTGTATTCCTCTACATCATGTTAATCAAGATAAATATTTGCAAAAATTATGTTCCTGCTAATTTTCTTGTAGGTGCAAGTGGAATATAGTAGGCTTTAAGTAATAGTTAAATCTTAGAGCACAGCTGGTTGCTATGTAATGGCCTTGAAACTCCAATTGTCTTGAAAATCTTTGTGATTGAAAATGAAAAAGAAAGTTTGGTATTTCAACTTTATATTTGAGTTATGTCTGTACATATGCATGCACACAAGAACATGCAGATCTTTCTCTAAAAATATTTTTTGGGGGTTCAGGGAGTTGCAAAAGATATATTTCCAGTGAAATCTTGGAATCAAATTTTTGGGTAGAATACATAAAGGTAATGAATACAAGGATATTATTTGCTTGTATAAGTAGAAGTATTGCATACCACCCAAAAATGTTATACTGGAAATGCACGTTGTGAGACTCCCTGTTTCAGAAAAAAAAATTTAGGAAAAGTCTAAGTAAATCTACTCGTGAACATCATAACTCAAAAATAATAAATCTGTTTAACACAAAACTTGGTATTTAAGTTGAACATCTTCCAAAGATGCAAACACAAAGATTTTTCAGAAAATCCCCTCACCCTAAATAAATCTTTGCATGGAAAATTGTTTGTTACCTTTCATTTTCTCAAATATATACTTTAATCAAAATTATTAAGAACCATTTTTAAGATATCTGCATGATAAATAAGATGTATATCTATAATTTTCTGGGAACGGCCTGTGAGGTCTTCGTTTGGAATAACTGCTTTATTTTTGGTAGTGTTTAAGGCCCACTTTTACTACTATGGCACCACAGACGGTGACACCGGAGAACCTGGAGGAAACCTGCTCCAGTGCCACTTCGAACATCATGAATCCCACATGCGGTTTCCTGGGATTGAACCAGGGCTGCTTAGGTGAGAAGCAAATGGTCTAACCATGTAACCGAAAAACTGCTGAAATGAACAAACTTCTATTCCATAAAAAATTTAGATCTTGTTAAAACATATAACTATGTAAATTTTCTTTGTGTCATTGACCATTTCAGAGATACTCATTTGGTGGTTTGAATCCTTAATTTCAAATGGGAAGTTGCTATTGGTTTTTTCTTGTGATAATGCAAAGAGCTTGGAATTTCAAAGTCATCATACAGTGATCCACTTTTTAAAAATATGACTACTGCTTTATGCTTGAAATGTGTAATGAAGGTGTATTTCAATTAACAAGAAATACCTAGCAGAATAGTCTTCGTAAGGCAAGTAGGTATAGAAAGTCATGTGAATGCATCAGGTTTGATTTTTTTAATACAGTAACTTGTTTTAGGTAGAATATTATAGGTAAGTATCATATAAAGAATGTCACCAACACAACTAAGAATAGCTGAAAGATTTTAAGACCCAGTAGGCAACGGTATTATCCAATCCAAACATTATGTATGGGGATTCACGTAATTAAGATATAAATGGTAACAATAAAGTAGCTTGTGCAAGTGGCAGATAAAATTATTCATGCCTTTTATCAAATGAAACACCGGCTCTAGTACTCTACCTCAGCTTTACAGAGAAGTTATTTTTCCTAGTTAAGATAGCATTAAGTATTAGTTACACGGATCTGCAGTAGAAAGTCTTTAATGAAGCTTTTATTGCCTGTTCCAGTGCTCTGGTGCTCTGATTTGAGTGTATTAACCTTTTCACTGCCAAAGTATTAATAAGCTCACAGACCCTCCTTGCTATTCTAACTAAACATTAACTAGTATATTCTCAACCTTTCTCTTTGTGTATGAGTTGTTTTGTCAACTCCTATGCATCGGCAATGCTACATCATCCACAAGGAGAGCAGTAATTACTGCTGAAGGAACTATTCCAACCTCTAAGTATCAGCAATACTACCTTGTCCATAAGGAGAGTAGTGATTACTACTGACAGAACAGTTCCAATATCTGCAGTGAAAGGGTTAAAATGCTAAAAAAATTGCACTCTGTAGTGTCCAGCTGCATATTGTCTAAAGGGGGAACTGAGGTGAAAAAATGATCATTTTGGTCAAAATTCTAGACTTATTAAAAAATATGCTATGAAGATAGATTAACACTCTCAGATAGTTTGGTGGGCTCCTTTACTCCAATCAGCTGATTTAACACTGTCTTTAAAATACAATGTATACTATTACTTACTAGGAATCCAAGTCTTTATTACTTTTCTCAGTTTAGCTCCGTCTTCTGGTTCAAATATTGAGCTATATGAACCAAAATGTTTGTAGTTACAAAGCAAAGTATACCATGGCTTCAGGCTTTCCTGGCAGCCATAGAAGAGTAACTTCTCTCGGGCTATCAACTAGGTAAATTCTGCAAGGATTTTTTAGCTTTCGAGAGCTGATGTTGCTCTCATCTTCAGGCAATGAAGGCAACCAAGAGACTCGACATCACTCCCTGATCATGATAGCAATGTTAGCTCTTGAAAACTTGGAAATCCATCCAGAATTTACCTGGCTGAAGCCCCAAGAGAAGTTATTCTCAGAGAAAAGTAGTTGAACAAAACTATTGATAGATTTTCTCTATCCGTTTGACATCTACTGTAAATATTCTTACATCTTTTAAAAACTATGAATGGGAAAAAGCACAATTTTTCCACGAGCATATATATATATATATATAATATGCAGTTAAATTTTTAAGTTACATTTATGTTATATATTTGTGAAGCATACAATATTTTACTAAAAATTAAACACACGAAAAAACATGCATAGAACTGGGCCAGAATTGATAGGCAAATTTGCGATGGTATTCACAAGTGTACCAAATTTCAGCATTCTATTTCAGTACTATACAAAATCTTATTTTCACTTCAGTATCCCCTTAAGGAATTATATCTCTTAAATTACAAAAGGTTATTAGCTATTCTTAGCTATTCACAGTGACATGAAGTTTGCAAATAGGTTCATACCTCTCCTAGATAATTATATCTCTGCTTAATCATTTATCCTGCTTAAGCATATAAAGAGAGATTTGAGCATAAAATTTAAATTTACACATAAAACCTAATTTTGTAAAGTATAACTCAACATTAACAAAACATCTCTACAAAAGTTTTTGCTTAAGTATGCATGGACATCATTCATATAAATTTTGCAGACCTTTACCAATTATTTTCATTCTTTCATAATGAAGTTTGTTTTGGATTAAAATACTGAATGTGTAAAACAGGAAGACCTGGATTTTTCAGTCTGAAATGAGAAGCATGTTGGTTATTTAAAATGTTTAGAATATGCAATTCATGGATAGTAATGGTTTATTTTAAAAACATTTTGGATTTAAAGAAACAAAGTACAGAATATAAGCTTCTTTCAAAGAATGGCATTTCTAAAACCATTTTTCATTTATAAAAAAGGAAAGGCAAAATAATACAAAAACCACAGACTGCTCTATTGAACAAACAAATCAAAAAAGCCACTCATGCAACTCCCTTTTCAGACTGTTGACATACTTCCTAACTACATTATGAACCTTATCAGGAGATGCACTAAAGATAATGATTAAAAGCTGAACTAGATACATGAAATCTTTCATGGCTAGTTTCATCAACCATTTTGGAAATTGTACCACAGTAATTCAGTCAAAATTAAAATTTTACCTGCAAATAGTTAAAGAATAAATGATATCCTAAATCACTCATTTCCAACCTTTACAACTTTGGTAGTGTAATCAGCAGCGAGGGACATAGGTCCATTAATTGTACCTACATGCAGTATATCCGGAAAATTGGAAGGATAGGGGGTGGGGAGTCTATTGCTTGACCTGTTAGGTCACCTGATCTCACTTCTCTGGATTTCTTTCTCTGAGACTGTCTAAAGGAAAGGTTCTATGCAGAAGAACCACCGAATTGAACTTATGAAAATTTCCAGAAATTTGAAATTCACAGTGCAACAAACTCATTCAAACTGGTTAAAAAGCTTGAAAAAGTTCATATTAAAGAAAAGGACACATTGGTCTCTTGATGTGCAGTCATTGTTCCCCAGCATACCCACTGAAAAGTTAAAACATCTGAAATGTTGGCTAAAAACCATAGAACTCACACAAGATCAAATAGAAGAATATATCAATTTAACCAAATTATCCATTTTGGAAAACTTTGTCACATTCAACAACCAGATTTTCAAACAAACAGCCTAGCAATAGAAAATTCACTTCCACTGATTTTAGCAGACCTGTTCATGCATTACTTGGAAACGAGGGTTACAATTCCCATGGATCTTTCAAACCTGGCACCGATATGTGAGTGACATATTTGCCACCATATCCAAGAAACATACTGAGGACTCCTTAAAATCACTAAACCTAATTTATCGTAGAGATTGAATCTGAGAAAAAACTCACACCCCTAGACTTAAATATGCAATGGAAGTCTCACTTTTGGCATATAGAGAAAACCTACTCATTAAGATAACTATATAAAATCCAATGGTTATAATCCAAAACCACAGCAGTATGTCATTTTCAACAGTCTGAAAGATAGGCTTCTTTACTTGCATCTCAACAGGACAGAATTCAAAAAAGAAAAAGACAGTCCACAGAATAGCTGAAAACAATGATTTTAATAGAAAAGCAATAGGCAAAAAAAAAAAAAAAAGTCATCTAAAAGCCTACACCCAATCCCAGAGAAAATATTCAAAGATCAGAACATTATTCTAGCACCTAAAAACCCACATTCCATCCAAAATCTGCTACACTCTGAACACTCTGAAGGACATACCAGCAATAGAAAAATCTGGAATATAGAATTCAACTGCAAGGACTGCAACAAAGTTTATATTGGAAAAACAAAATTAAACACAAGCTAAAGAACATTTTGGGTATCTAAAACATAAACAAGTGGAAAAAATTAGCAGTAGCACAGTGCAGTTTTTACAGGAAAACCACAAAATTGGCCCCGAACCTATATTGTTAAAAAACCATCTCTAACATGAAACAACTAACAGCCTGGGAGAATATATTCATTCTGAAAAATAAAGACAGAGTCTTCAACTTTGAGTTACCCCAGAGTTATAACCTCATTAAGAAATTCCTGCAAGAGACACCAGAGGACGACAGAATTGCAATCTCCAACACGATGACGGCACATTCTAGCAGTTGAGATCTGGTTGACAATGAGAGCAAATGAGGTCTCAAAGTATGTTCCATTTTTAATAAGTGATGTAGTGTCAGTAAATCTGATTCACTTTACTATCTAGATATGGTTCAGGTTAATTAACGTACATAAACTGTAGGAACTACAAGCCATTCAATTTAAGAGATAAAAAGAGGAAGTGAAGTTGCTGTTTCAGGAGTATTTATTATTAGGAGTAAAAAGCAGATTAGTTAAAAGTATTCACTTCTCATCAATTGCCTTCACCCATAGAAAATTCTGGGATAATTAAAAACAATTAGGCAGCTGGCTAGGATTCATTTCAGCTCTACGACAACAAGATGTGTTAAGTACTTCCAAGAATTCTGACAACACATTGACAAGGCAAAGTGTATGTGATCATTCAGTTACAGTTCTAATTGCAAATGGATATTTCAATGCCACATCTATAACTTTCACTCACAGAAAAAAAAAAAATTAGCATAAAATGTATAAGAAAGTGACTACATAACCAAGGCCGTCTATCAATAAGCAAATCAATGCATCACACACAGCCAGTCATATTAAGAACCTATTAAGCTAAGCATAGTATAACTTTATCTTCATTCCGCTGGATGAAAAAAAGATCGGAAATCAACCCAAAAAATTAAATAATTTTCTCATGAAGCACTAGGTCCAAAGATGGATGATACAAAATGGAAATAATTGTGAGAATATACATTATTGTACTTGGGAAGTCGTTCCATATATCCTGCTGTTTAAAATGTATTTTTGTCAGTCTTGTAGAACAGTTAGCATGTTTAATTACATTATAATTTTAAAGTTGGTGCAAGTTCTGATTAAATTTTGTCAATAAAAGGTGTCATTAATTCCTTTTGTGAACCTTGAAGCACAATTCACTTTCAAAACCCCCTATGTCATTAGTAAGCACAAAACCACTATGTCACAATTTACACTCTTAGGAGCTCTTTTACTGACAATATAGAGACCAGACTTTTTCCAATACATCTTGACACCTACTAATATTCATAAATAGTTCACATTCAGAGAAAAAAAAATTGATTTTTTAAGCAAGTATAAAATGTTGCAATTTCTGAAACGTTTGAGAATTAGAGAATTTTGATTCTAGACAACTCATTTCTTTTTAATTTAAACCAAATAGGTAAGTCGATTAATAACACTACACAACACTTGCTTATAATTTACTGGAACATGCTTCGTAAGCTGACTTTCCTTCATTATCAACTGGACATCGACTTGTCCGGTCACCTTTTTAGTTTAAACTGAATATTACAACACTGTTTTCAAACTTCCAAGAAAGAAGATAACTCATTTCTTGTTTAAGTAATGACCTAATTTATTCAGCAGGTGACAAAAAAACAGCAACAATGGAATGAGTGAGTGAGTTCAAGTGCCTATCAACAAGGTCATTTGGCCCCAATAATGGGTGAGAAGGCTCTAGCAACTCTTATTATTCTTGGTAAGAATTGAGTCAAAGATGTCAATTTTCAATATTATGGTTTTTAGTTGTGAGCATCAACAGATTATACACGGGCTTCCAATTCAGAATAAGATTATTTCCATTGCTTTCGTGGTGAAGTCAATAATACTGAATTGCACTCTTAAAAATGACAGTCTTGCAAGGGTTTGGAAACAATGAAGAGAAGGTGCAAGAGTGGTTCAAATAGATGTTTGTGAGCTTAAAATTTCAAAGTTTATCTGACGGCTGTATTATGACCTCTGGTTAGGAGCTGAGGTTTGTTAATCTGTGGTATTGCTGCTAGTTAAACAGCATGCTCCATATTATGAAGGCTAGATAACTGAGGTTGGTTAACCTGGAGTTTGTTAACAACATGATATAAGATTTTTGTACAAAATTTTATACCACCTTGGAGAAACTTTTAACATAAAATCTTCAAAACAAGCATTATGTTGCACTTTTCTTGAGACTTCGGGCTGACTTATGCATGTATAGAAAATTTTAAGTTTTTTAAGAGGTAGAACTGGAACTTAAAAATTCAATGCCACAACTGGGATTTGAACCACAGACCTTCCGCTAATGCCGGGCGGAAGTTCTAGTTCCAGTTCTACCTCTTAAACTTTGCCCACACACGGCTTGTATGTTTAAAAACACCAACAGTAAGTTTGTTGGCATAAATAAATAATTACCATTTTAAGTTTTTTATTATATTAGGTGTGGGTTTTCACAATAAATATGTATCCCTTTGAATGGCTTGATAGACATGTGACAGAAAATAAAGTACCCAGTGCAATTATTTATTTATGCCAACAAACTTACTGTTGGTGTTTTTAAACACACAAGCCGTGTGTGGGCGAAGTTTGAGAGGTAGAACTGGAACTTAAAAATTCCCAGTTGTGGCATTGAATTTTTAAGTTCCAGTTCTACCTCTCAAAAATACTCAGTGCAATTTTTGTGCATTTATAAGGTTTTCAAAATGCCTCCTCGTTCCAAACCTGGGAATTACACTTTCAAGGTTTAATTATTTTGGCTTTCCTCCTTTCCACCCCTTGGAATTGCTACTACCAAAAATAGAGACCAAATATGTATGTACATAAGTAGAGCCTCGATTATCCTAGGTAAGGAGGGTCGATAGTATCTCGGATAATCTAAAATTTGGATAACACGTATTTTGTAAAAAAATCAAGAGGGAAATGTATGGTAAACTGGTGAAATGAATGAAAGCATGGTAAAAGATGTGAAAAAAGGCATCTACTGTATTATCAAGTGAAAAAATGATGTACATATAAATAAAAATGAAATACACAATGAAGAAAAGGACCTACAATATGTACATGTTCCAGTTAAAAAGAATAATTTCTTCAAGAAGTCCATAAGCATTTCAGAACCTCAGTTTACCCAGAACTCAGTTACTCTGCACTGGGATAACCGTATCTCTACTGTATGTATTTATCCATGCATTACAGTTACTGTCAAGTAATGCTATCCAAGGTGGCAGTTATTTCGATGCTAAAGATAACTCCAGTTAGCTGTTAACTTGGTTAGCCTTAAATACTATCCATAAAGACAAACTGGCCGACATTGTACAGGTAATGAAACTGGCATGAACATCAACCACTGCCAAGAGCATTGCCTTGTAGCCAATGAACTGAATGTATCATTTCTGCTAGATATGGCAATTAGAACTAAGAAATACACAAAACAGAAAAAATATTCTAAACTATTTCAGGTAAGAGATTTTAATACTGTATGAATTAGGTTTTGTGCAGTAAGCTATTAAATTTGCTGTACACCTTCTCTCCATCATTCAGCTGAATAGCTCATTATAGTTAAATTTTACAACAAAATCAAGCTGGGCGTTAACAGGTCCACATTTTGGCTGCAGTACCATAAATAATACCTAAGCACATACACAATTTTGATTCTTACTAATGGCATCTGCTGCAACAAGATCAATAAAAATCCTTTTAAAATAAATACTAAAACTCAACAACTCTGTGGTTGTATTTTCTTTATAGATCAGTCTTTGGCACAGGTTGATGAAACCAGCTACTAATGCATTATGATATGAATAAACATTTTCCATCACTTTTGTTGAAAATGGGAGCATTATAAAAACAGACTCTTCAAGTAAAATGTAACCAAACAGTATCTTTAGTGATGACTTAGAAGTTGGCATCTAGGTACACTATGCCTTCACCTCTTTAGGTTCTTCAGCATCAGGACTGAAGTCTATAAGAGGTTCATCTCCTTTGATGCTAGCTCCTACTGAGGATGGACTGCCGGTCTCAGCAGAGTCATGGTAACTAGTAGCCACATTAGCTGTATCACTTGTTGCCATGCTGTCGTAACAGCCAAACTGGCCACCTTCGTCACCCAGCCGTGCTGGAGCACTGTTGTAATAATCTGATGGTACTGCAGCTGGAGTTTCTGGAACCAGCAGGCGAGAGCTCTCTGTTGCACTGCCAGTTGCATAACGATACATACCGCGGCCACGGATGTGTCTACTTAAAGAACTACCCACCACTCCTAAATGTTCCTTGATGTCACGCTGGACATCTGAGACATCCCACATGGCTAGAAATGCTGAGCAGCACGACTGCTGTTCTGCATCAGTGTTTACGTAAGGCTTATATGAGAAACTATAGTGATGGGCAACTGCTGCTAAAAACATTTCAATACATATTAGGAAATCCTGCAGTTTGTTGGCAATTTCTTTCACTGAGTCTGTATCGGTTGAATCTACTGATGACGATATCACACCAGTGAACACCAAAATGTTGATTATCACTCCCTGACTGAAAAAAGAAGAGTTAGTTATGAGCAGTTCATTGTCTTTAGAATTAATAGAACTAATATGAAACTCTCTCCCAAGAAATACAACAATATCGCAATATTCCTTTTCATTTAAACCATTTATTTGCAAATTCTAGCTTCTTAATCTAAAATAAAACAAAAGAATAAACCATTAGCAACATGGCATTCTCTGCAAAAGAGTAATTATTATGATTCGTATGCTGGGAAGAGTATTTGAATTCAATCTTGCACATCAATCTAACTCCAGGTAATGAGATTGCACAATTCTACAACAAATCTTTCCTTACAATTCCATACAGTCAAGCTTGGTTACATAAATGAGGAAAATTGAAGCTATTAACAGTGAAGCAACAAGATTCTAAAGTAAGAACAAATTAGAACTAGCCAACTTGAAACCCAGGGTTAGCTTGTTCAAGGAGAACATGCAACATTACTAAGATATGTGAAGTTTTTAGTTTCTAATTTGTTCTTACTTTAGAATTGATTACATAATGTTGCCATATATGGACTTATTGATGCACAATCTCACTAAACTATGCCAACTTGACATGAAATAAGCTAGATCCCTTGTAGTGGACAAAGAGGTTGGCAATTACAAATCAGGGAGGAATACGGGTAATGGAATGGAAACGCAATCTAAAACTGAAACAATGGAACGTAATTATGGAGAGAATGTAAATAAAAGAGGTGTAACATTAGCAGAAAGTGTTACGAGGTGAAGATTTCATTTTTCCTCTTCCCTTTAGCTGTTAGTTATTAATGGAAGTTCGCATTTAAAATAACGTTAAAATCACCAGTAATTTGCAAAAATGATTTCCAATAAAATCTGATATTTAAAGCATTCTGTTTGTCAGTTACCTGCCACATCATCTATTATAAAACTTTGTATTTGTTTCATAAACGTACATTATGAAATATATTCATACATTATGGCTATCATGCACAAATGCATGAGATTTCATAGTTATTGCAGATTATTTGGTTTATGCCTCTAAAACAAACTTTGTCTTTTATAAACGTATATTGCAGAAATATATTCCCATTTAAGGCTATCTTCTACTGCACAACTGCATGAGCTTATGATTTCATATTTACTTTATGGGTTTATGCCTCTAAAATGCAACTTTTTATTTCTTTTATAAACATATTCTCAAAATATATTCCCGTTTAAGGTTATCTTTTTACTGCACAGTTCCAGAAGCTAATTGATTTCATAGTTATTTCAGGTTATGTGATTCACGGATTAATTTGTTTCATTGTAATATAAAGTGACCTTCATGTATTATGCAATTGTGCTCAGTGATACATTTGATTCGCTTGGGTTGAATTGCCACCATCAAATGAAAACTATCACGTGGTGTGTATCTTACAGTTAACACATACTAACAGTAAATACAGTTTCCCTTCTTCATACCTATATCACCTATGTACATGCAAGGCTATCTCATAGTGACGTGTACACATATTGCCGGAGGTAAGTTATATTTATATGCATTGCCAACTACACAATTCTGTCATGCAACTTACGTGCTACTACCACTGGCTACTTTTATTTCTCATGCATTGGTGCCCTGCGTTACACAGTCTGTAAACCCATATACGGCAACATTACCCATGGTTACACCATCTCTTATTTCCCTCTTAAGCTTTATTCTGTGTAGGTCTGTAGAAATTTAATAATAGTATTTGATTGTAAATCCTTTATAATAATTACATCTTGCTAAAAGTTCATAATTCTAGGACTGTTTTTGAATGAAAATCTTCTCCCATATGGTGTGCTCTAGTGGGAGGTTCACTTCTTTTAATGGTTCAGAGTTTGTGTCTATTTCATGGTGAGTTTCCCGAAAGTTTCACAGATCATCTAATAATTTCTTATGTATTACAATTATCCCATTCTGTAAATTTTGGTACCAATTTTAAAAATGTAAGCAAAGCATCTGGTAATATGTTCAAGGTTGCTCATGAATAGATTTGGCAAGAAAGATAACAAAGGGTTCCCAATTCTAGTCTGGAGCCTTGTTTGTAGAATTTACCAAAATACTGGAAAGCAGACTGTTCAATTCAAATGTTCACACACTTTTCAAATTGTTGTACTTCCAAGTTCAAATTTACTGAAGTTGGACAATTTTCTAGACATGTTAACAATAAAATGAAGAAACTGAAGCTATTGACATTGAAGCAAATTAACAAATATTAATAAACATGAGTGACTAAAACTTCATTTATCTTTTATAATTATATTTTTACTAACAAGACTAGTTTTGCAAATATTTGCATCTTCAGCAAATAATTGTTTTGCAAAACTAGCCCCATTTAAATATACATATAATTATAAAAGATAAGTGACATTAATATTTATTAATGTTAACAGATTATCTATAGCAACGCCTGGAAACAGTGACATTACCTTAAAGAGAGACCAAAATATCATTAAAAAGCTGTAATCCTTATTTGCTCCACAGTTCCTGATGTTGAGCGCTTTAAATGGAAGAAATAGGTTGAATTTACTACTGAGCCATTTGCCACTGACGTGAAGGTATATAGGTATAACTCATGATTGAGTACATCTTGTTTTCTGGTTTGTGGATATTTGGTAAACCTAGATTGTGGGCAGTACAGACTGTCAGTTCAATTTTGAACTTCTCTGATTATAAAACAATGCTGTATTCCTTTATGGGGTATTAACTTTCTGTACATATTCACTTACGAGGTTAGATCACATCTCACTGAATTTATCATTCTGTAGCAGAGATTTCATGTTCTTTATGTACACCCATGAACAAAAAAATAAGAGTCATGCCTGGTACGCCAAATGTAAGTCTTACACAGCACAGCATCTTGTTTATCCAGCTGCAATACAGTTGTGTAGTGGCAGCAACAAGTTGTCACAAAATCCAAATTTTAATATTACTAATCTATATGATCAATCAAAGTGCTGTGCTGTGTAAGACTTACATGAATTTCCATTCCAGATATGACCCATTTTTTTGTGCATGGGGGTACCTGTCTTGATACCTTATCAAGAGTGTATTGCCTTTAGGAGTCATCATACACACAATGTCTTTCTGATTTAGCAATCTAAAATGCCTGTAGTTAAGTTAGTCCCTGATATATTCCTAATTTGTTGAGCATAACTAAGTTGTCTACTGTTTTGAAAAGCTATATGTATTTTAAATGTAATCTACATATTTTACATCTGGTACAGATCATTTCTGAATCCCTGACATCATAAAATATTTTTCTCTGAAGCCAGTGGAAAAAATTACAACACTAAGAAAGGAAGACATGGCAGAGAAACAAAATGAATCATTCACCACTCAATACTCTTGTTAACTTGGATCATATTGTATTCTGACATCACAGATCACAAGATGGACAACCTGCTTTCCATCTTTGAAATTATTTAAATTTCTGAGTAGAAAAACATTCTAAGTACTACACTGTACTCAAAGGTTTTCCTCATGACTAGAGTATTATGGACACAGTTTATCGGCAGTTCCCAAGAGTTCAACATGGCCGACATTACACTAAACAGCAGACGAAAGTATCCCAAAAGCAGTCCTGCCAACATACATAATGAAGGCATTTATAACCTCATATCACAGGGTTAAAGTATCACGCTTTCAAATGATAATGCTTGACAACAAAGAACGTACTCACCTTCGGCAAATATTCTTCTGCAATAACATTTTTGCGCTAAATATCATAATATATATTTAATGTACTACTGTGTATCGAACACAAAAATAACAACAGTAACTATATCTGCATATACTGCTCTAAAAGAATTCAAGACAAAATCACGCAAGCACAAGCAGTACGTCTACAGATTAATTAATCTGGCATCTAAACAGAATGTTTTAAAATCTATTGCTTGGCCCCTCTGCAACGCAACCATAAACAAGGGCTTCTGTGGCAACATAACAGATGCAATAACACCAGCTATGGCCATAGCTTTACTATGGTTATATGTGACGAACAGCTGGCGGCATTAATGCAACCTAACGGATTAAATATCACCAAATATAACCAGACCACATCATAATGGAGGAAAATGTCAAGGTTGTTTTTTGGGGTATCTCAATAAGCGTGTATGATTCTATTCCTGGCTGTGCATTGGTGATTTTAAGTCACTCCTTCGAGTATCCCACGTGAAGTATCCTAAGGCCAAGTGAATCATTCCAATGCCTTGTTACTATCATTCTACCAACAAGGTAACAAACATTGTCCACCTGGTGCCTCCAAGTAACAATAATTAACAGTCCATAATTGCTTGGTGAGACTATGCTCTGACGTAGATCCTATGGGAAGCATTGGAAACAACTTTTTGAAATTGTTACATTTAAAACCCTTTTTTTAAAGCTGTTTAAAACAAAGCTTTAATTTTGTTTACACAGTCAAATCTAGAAGGCTGCAGAAAAACATAATGGTAAGAACATTATGCATCTACATAAATTAAGACTTCAAGTAATACTTACAAGAATGAGAAGAATACTACAGCTTTGATGCAAAGAAATTTTCCAAGGGGTTGCATTGGTTGAAGTTCTTCTCGATTGGCTTGATAGAACAATACTAGGCAATACATGGCAATAAATTGTGAGAAGTTGTTGATAGCTATCATGTACGGAAATGCAACATTTGCTTGGAACTGACCTTCACCATACACTCCTGCCAATTCACATACACTGAAAAACGATACAATTATTGATTAGAAACCTATTCTAGCAACCATGTAGTGAAATTCCTTTTATGCATTTCCTAGTCACTTTCTTGTAGAAAACTTTATAAGTATACCTGCAAACATTAATCCAGTTCCTACTGAAATAGTTTAATTAAACACACTACAGGACAAAAGCAAAGTTTTACATTCAAAGAAAATACTGTTGCTATAACACAATATTATTGCTTCCAATACCTTTACGTTCATTGGTGTAATTTACTTTTGTACACATATCTAAAAGCAATAATACAACAACTATGGTTTCTAAGAGACACACTCATGCAATTTGTAACTTCTTGTATGGTTTGCAGTATTAGATAATGTAGTAGCTTTAAGATTTACAAATTCACGTAACTTTTCAGGTTTATTCCAATTCTGATGCAAAACATTGTTATGATTACACAATAAGACATTCTCGTGATCCTAATTCCCTAGAGATCCATGTATATAATGCTTTGTAAAGAGTTATAAAACTAATAAGATCAGCACCAGGGGAGGCAGTTTTAGCAGAACTGGAAAAAACAAGGAAAAAAGGAATAATACTGTAAAGAATTTTAAAAAAGGAGACAAAGAAGGAGGAAGCGGAGGAGGAGGAAGAAGAAGAAATTTTAAAGCTGTACATGAGCCAGTGAAGTAATATGACAAACAAAAATAGAGTGGGCAGGAGTGGGGGAACAAAAAAAACTATGAAAAAATATGAAGGAATGGGAGATACATGGATGGATATTAGGAAAGAAAAATATAGTGCCATCAGTTTAAATGGGCTCACCCCTCACAGCACCGTGTTGGCAGGACACACAACACTTGTCTGCCAACACTCCACTCCCTGCGTGGCCAGCAATAGAATGCATACAAAACTTTAGATACATTTGCTTACAAAAGTAACTTACATTCCAAGTACAATTTGAATCTATTATTTATTTCTTTTAAGGACTACCTTGCAACTGGCACCCTGGACTTTTGGCTCTTTGTTAGCCCTTATTCTCTTTCTCTTCCTTTCCCACTTCTCTGAGTCTTATTTTCTCTTGTTTGCCTTCCTTATATCAAATAAAGGGGTATTAAATAAAGGAACAGAACTGCTCACTGAGCCCCACAGCAGAATGAAATTACGATAAGAATACACTGACATGTGATAGCTCAATTTTTGGTCTGTCAAAAATGCATCTTGGGCACATTTACTTTTGGTTAAACTGTTATTTCAAAGTATTCCTTGGTCTTTTGTATTCTATAAATAATGTGAGTAATATGTTTTATTTGTTTATGGATGTATTTTTATGTTAAAACATACATATGTCTAGCATTTTAGATAAAAATATCAGAACAATAAAAACCCAAGGCTTGCATGGCCAACTCTAATAACGGATTTTAATGGAAAGACTTCCATCGTTTATCAACATAACAATAGAAAGGTAAGTCAAGAATGCTGTTTCTCCCTTCACTATGAAGACAGTAGTTCTGTACACAAGGAACATTTTCTGAGAGAACCATTACTAGCTCATCATCCCATGATATCAAGGACTACTGTCGCATTTTATCTTGAGCCCTGGAATCTAGTGCTACGAACAGCCCAAATCAAGAAGGCCTAAGCTTGGCCAAGCTAACTACTGAGCATCATTTTCCATTCTCCACTATTGCCACTTGCAGAAGAGAACCTCCCTCCTTCAATCCTTAAAACTCATAGTAGTTTCCTAGAAAAGGTAACACAGATTAAATCCAAATTGAACATTCCTAACACCAGAGAAAATCTACTTATTAGAGAAAATCCATTGGAATTATTGCAACCTACCTTCAATTTGGAATTAATAGAGGAAATAAGTAAATCAGACACACCAAAAGAAATACAAAAACTTCTAGCTCTGGAAACAATCAATACTAGGTATCCCACAGAAGAATGGCTGCACATATATACTGATGGATCCTCGAAGGAAAACCTTACTGGAGCTGGAGTTACATGTTCACATTTTTCCTTTTATCATTCTGTTGGCAGAGACACAACAAATTATGATGGAGAAATAGAGGCTATATACATTGCTCTCCGACAATTATTAAATCTTCCCTTAAATAAATTTAACAAGGCAGTAATTCTTTCAGATTCTAAAGCTGCAATTCAGGGAATATGTTCAAATACTACAAAGAAGTCAACAAAAATTAGAGAATGCTACAAAATGTTAACACAACTCCAAAAAGTTAATAAGACTGTTCATCTCCAATGGATTCCAGCACACTGTGGAGTCATGGGGAACGAAGCTGCAGACTCACTTGCAAAGAAAGGCACAACAATAAAACAAAAGTCTAAATTCAATTTCTCATATTCCTCAATAAAACGCTTGATCATTAAAAATTTTTGTCATTCATACCTACAAGAAATAGAAACAAATGCCAAAGATAAAAAATGGATTACACTACTTTCCAACCCAGATATAATCCCCCAGAGACCAAGGAAAACAGCGGTTGCAGCCTTCCGACTATTGACAAATCATGACTGCTTGGCAAGTCATCTCTACAGAATAGGTATCTCAGCCTCACCAATATGTGTCCTGTGTAACGATCCAGCAGAAATGAATGAAGAACACTTGAAGACCTGTGAAGCATTAAGATCAGAAGAAACTACAGTTCAAAAGTATTGGAAAGCACGAATGCTAATGGCTTCATTGCCAGATGCAAGGCACTAGAAAACAACAACAACTATTGCCACTTGTACATTTTGTTGTATTGTGCTATCTTCGTTACTCTCCTATTGCATTATACTGATTTACTTTTGTGTTTGACCAACTCAAACTGTAATTTTAAGTATTAAGTGCCTAATGTAGATCCAGGATTGACACTGCAAACTCTTGTAAATGCAGTAGAATCCCACTAATCCAAACCCTGCAAATCTGGAATTCTGGATAATCCAAACACTAAATCCATAATTGAAAAAAAACAATAAAAAGCTTAGTAGTATAGAGAAAGCATTTATTATAGTACTGATAAACTCATCATTAAAACTAAACTAAACACATTGGAACGAAATGTTTATTGCACAGAAATTTTTTGTTGAACTTTGCTATAGGCAATGTGCTTGTACATTTAGTCACTGCTAAATGCATGCAATCGGCTATGTCCCCAGGTCAGAAGAATACATTGTCATTATGATGAATAAGTAGTCATTATGCTGGGTGTGTAATCTCAATGCTGTCACTTCCTCACGCTGCTATGCTAAGTTACCTTGTAGCTGCTAATCCTATACCTGAATTTATTCACATTTTCTTTTCATTTCTCAGATAATCCAAACATTTCCATATCCAAACAGACTACACCCCCAATTAATTTGGATTAGTCAGGTTCTACTGTACTAAAAGAAGAAGCCATGTGCTTCAACTTTTACTTTAGTTGTTGACTAACCTGAAGAAAACCATAACTGTGGAAACTAATCCCAAGACCTTTTATGATACAATTTCAAAGTACGACTCTGTAAAAGACATGAAAGACCTGTTGTCGTCTTCAACAAAAATGCCTTGTGAGAGTTCACGATAAAGTGTGCAGGTAGTACTTATGTTTAAGACATTGCTAGTATTCATTACATTCTGGCCATATGTAGATATAACTTACTTAAATCTTCAAACTGAGTAATAAGCTAGCACACTTTTATTCTAAATCTTCAAATATATTTGCAACTTAACTATCCTTACAGTACTCTACAAACAAAAAGCTTTCATTGATCAAAATTAGAAACCCACATTGGATTTACGACACATTATCCAGCCACTAAAACAAACAACTGCCTCTGTGGTCTGGAGGTTGGCATACTAGCTTTCAAATCGAGAGGTCCTGGACCCAACTCCCAGCTGGAGGGGGAAATTTTTCTTTGGCCAGAATTTCCCCATCCTTCTTAGTTTGGAAATATGAAAGAGTGGAAATGTATGTGTGAATTTAATGTTTATAAAGAAAGCCCAATGTTGTTGTTGTTAGCTAATGCTGGATTTCTGACAATGAAGTCATTAATCCTCTTGCTCTCCAATATTTTTCACTGATGGATGGGACACTAGAAGTGGCCGGGCATATTTGAAGGTGGTCTCGATCCATTTCCTCTTGCAGATCACATAGAGGACAGAGTGGTGAAGAATATATCCCAATTCTGTTTAAATGTTTTGCCAGACAAACATGTCCTGTAATCAACCTGAAGGTTGCAACTGCTGTTTTTCGAGGATACTCAGGAATTACTGTTTGAATGTAAATAAGCTTGAAGTTAAACAAATAGTATGAGTGAACAACACTGCCAATGAGCAATTGATCCAAAGGTAAAAAGCCACTGATGTGACCTTAGATACTAAAAGGTGGCACATAAATGGAGCAAAAAGAAAAAAAGGAAGAAAAACACAAACCCAGACACAGATTGGAAAACTGAACATTCATTCAAATGTGTGCATGCTGCTGCTTAAAACCTACCACAGAATATAAACAAAAATGAACACCAAACCATTCAGTTTATTGTTACTTAAAGCATTAATTTTATATTTAAAGTCACTACACCCAGCCTCTAAACATAGTTCCTTTTCCAAAGCATTTATGTAACTTACCACATTAAACAGAAGTTTATAAATTATCTTCCAGTTATACTTACAAGGAAATGAAGGTTGTAACTGGACGAACAACAGTGTATTGCAGAATGCCGTGCTTGCACATATGGACAAATTCATGTCCCATTTCCCAAGGTGCAAGACAGCAAAATGGAAAGAAATGCTTCACTTGAGGTTTCATTTCTAGATTCGCCTCAAGAGTCAAGTCAGAATTGAGGTAGTTGAGAAGATAAACCATGAAGTTGTAGATCACATATGCTTCATAGCATTCTCGTAAACTATCCACATATATGGACTGCTCTGGAAATACTAATCCAAGCCACTGGAAAAAAAAAGATACTGTTTCTCAAACTGCGGACATTGGCAAAACATAAGTAAAGAAATACAGAACTGTATTTTTACCAAAGGTAAAATGAACTTGTACCTGTGAAAGTTTATTTTCTATAGTGATAAAAAAATGTTAAGAGGAAACTGTTGTTTTCTAGTGCCTTGCATCTGGCAATGAAGCCATTAGCATTCGTGCTTTCCAATATTTTTGAACGCACTATCTTTAGGACTCATACTCATGTATGTGGCTTTCATGTAACTATTTTCTTAACGGGCACCAGTTTTACAATGTGGCAGTTACATCACCCAACTTAAACCCCCATTTTGCAAGGGGGACCACACCTATCATTGGTCAATGGGTCCATCGGACCTAGCCAGGAGGACTAAATAGGTGGTATTTAGATCCACCGACCTTCCCCTCATGTGCCTCTGAGGGACGCTGTTGTGCTATGATAGGCCAGCACATATGTAAATGACATTTCCTCCATTTTAGATGAAACAGTTATACAGCTGTGATTCAGTCCCCAGAGCCTCATCTGTTAAAAGCAGGGTGCACCACGGGCAGGATGAGGATGGGAATTGGGTAGGAGAGGCTATTGGAGGTGCATCACTACCCCTTACACCCCAAGAGGAAACTAAACACCCATATTTATGCACAATTCATAAACATTATGAATATGGATGTAGTGATAAGTCAAATATGGTTTAGATTCATCTATCAACAAAAAAGCTGAAAACAAAACCACTTAATTTCTTCCATTGTTCAGCGTAGGTATTACAAATGTGCATATTTATATCCAAGAGCATAAGACCTCCAAAGCATTTGGCTAGTTAAATAATGAATCTAAATTTAACTTTCCTTGCAATCCTCAGTTTTTAATAAATATTGGTCTCAGTGTGATAATCATTTATCCTAAAATCAAAACTGTATGGTAATTGTTATTTATTTATGCCAACAAACTTACTGCTGTTTTAACACACAAGCCATGTGTGGACAATTTTTGAGAGGTAGAATGAGGCTGAAAAATGTAATGCCACAGCCAGGATGTGAACCACGGATCTTTCGCTTCATGCATGACTGCTCTAACCACTGAGCTACCATGGCAACTTGCCTTATAACATCAATTCCCCAACTGATTCTATTTTCCTGATAGACCACTAGGGAACCTCACATCGCGATAAGTACCCCAAGAGCAACTTACAATCATAAGTACTTTATGTCCCAGGTTTTAAATAACCTTTAGATGGCAACTGTTATTTTTTATACCAACCAACTTACTACTTTGAATTTTTCAGCCCTGATTCTACCTCTCAAACATTACTCACACAAGTCTTGTGTGTTTAAAAAAGCAGATATGAGATTCCCTAGTGGTGTGCCAGGAAAATATGAATCGGTTAGGGAACTTAATGTCATACCAGCAAGTTGCCATGGTAGTTCAGTGGTTAGAGCAGCTGCACGTAAAGCGGAAGATCTGTGGTTCAAATCCCGGCTATGACACTGAATTTTTCAGTCCTAAGTTTAAGCATAAACCTATCTTAAATCAGTGAACTGTGGAATTGCATACAAACGTCTGTCATGTAGTAACATTACCTCTCAGCTCAAGTGAAGGTATTTAGGGGGTTTAAATTCACTCTAAATTTGATGCTGTCTGGTTGCCAGGTTTGAGTTTTTTTAATACTGATACACAATATCAGACTCTAGAGGTTAGGGAATAACCCACGTTAAAGATTAATTCTTCTCTCCAACAAGGAATTGAACTGAGATCTCTGAATATAAATGACAGTATGTTAAAACCACTAGATTGAAAAAGCAGTCTGGTGAAACCTGCTATCAAGGGACATCTTATTTACATAAGCACAAAAAGGAAACAAGTATGTGGTTAAAAATATCTTGATTTTATTAACACCCAAGAAATAAAACTGTTTCTTTATGTTTTTAGAATATTGTATGTCATGTAACTTGCACAGAGAGAAAGGGAGAGGGAAGAGATGGCCACAGAGGGAGAGAGAGAGAATGATTGTGGAACAGAAAGAGTTGGGCAATAACATGAGTGGATTCCAGGCTCTAATAGCATTCTATAAACTATAATTCTAACTCTGGCCGTGAAAGCTTCCGACTACTTATTCTATAAACTGTCATAAAAACATTTGTAACACTCTATTTTAAATTTTCACTGAAAATTACGTTCTCCATCACTCAGATACCTAAAAAGTGTACATTCTGCCCCTTTCCCGAGATTATTCTAATGAGAATGATTTAGGATGATGTAGCACTAAGCTTCAATTTCTCTAGATAATTCATATTTCTTTATAAATCCATATAGCATTTCAGTAACTGTAAGAACCAAAAGTTACAACAAATACAAGCAACAGAAATACTCAAGTGTCTTACACAGGCAGCAAACACTAAAAACTAGGTCCCTTACTATTTATCATCAATTATCATTATTATTTACAATTCCTAGTAGAATTGAACTCTATTTGAGTCCATTCACATTGACACGTTTTCATGTTGAATTCAATCCAGAAATGAAATCAAACAACATTAATGTAACGAGATTTCAATCTGATCCACTAAATAAGCAGATCAGATCCAGTAGTGGTGCTTGGTTTGAATCAGTGTTTCCATGCAGTATTCGATCTGAAAGAAGAACTCAACTCGACTTGAATTTACCATGGAAACATTAGTAATTATGATCATAATCATCATCATTATTACTATTATTAGATCTTAAATGTCCCATGTTTTTTTAAAGGGAAAGGGGCACCTTTTATCCTTCCAGTTGACAAAGTCCTTAAATACAATGACTGGAAGAATGGAATATTAGCACAGTTAATGGATTAATATACCCACATCTTGCCTACGATGTCACAAAAAGGCTATATTACAAAAAAGAGCTATAAGAATAATTTTAAGATTAAATAGACAGGAATCAAGTAGAGAATACTTTAAGAAACTGAACATTTTGGCATATTCATTGTATATAGCTGTGATAATTATGCTAGCAAAAGGAACAGAAAACAGCAGTAAAACAAAGAACCAGATTCATGAATACAACACTAAGGGTAACATGGATTTTTACATAAATTCCCATAGACTAGAAATTTCCAAACTATCAGTAGCTACATGTTTGCTACATAACAAACTACCACAAAATATAAAAGAAATAAAATGTATACATAAATTTTAAGTAGAATTGAAAACGTATTGCACAGATGGGAGCTTTTACTTAATTTCTACAGAATTTCTAAACAGGGCATAAGCCATAGCTGTAAGATTATAAATACATGTTAGTTGGTAGAAACTGTAAAGCTTGTAATAAGAGTTTAATACATAAACTTGACTATGTATATATTAGTATGAAAACCCCTAGTGCAGCAGCCCATGAAAGGCTGAGGCTTGCCACCCAGCCACTGCATCCCCCACCTCTGCCCATTACAAGTGTTATTGGTGGGGTGCAGCACCGGAGGGTGGGACGTGGTCAGTGCCCTGAGCCCTGCTGGCCAGTTATGCAGGTCTTTGTGACCTGGGGCCGCTACTCCTACATCAAGTAGTTCCCCAATTGATCCCTCCAGGACCTAACGAGGCTGAGTGTACCCTATGCCAGACCTCATGGGGGGAAAAATCCCCATGCTGGTACCCGGGATCGAACCTGGGTCCTCCACGCCAGAGGCAAGCATGCTACAACTGCGCTATGGAGGCAGTCATATAATAGTGTAGATATATATATTTTTGTATAGGTTCTTTATATGTGATTATAACGATATGTATTCTGACGATGCTATGAATTACATTGTAAGTGCTACAGCTGATAATTAACAGCTAAACCCAAGGGAGTACGGTTACATGGTACGAAAAATCTCTAGCGAGAAGCCTTAATAACATGTAAAATGATGAACAAACTTCCTTTTATTCTTAGATGTGTATACTTACTGCATTTAGTGCATATATTGGGACCATCCACAGTATTCTGCAACAAATAAAAAAATTTTATGTAAAATAAAATCACAAATATAGAAAGAAACGCGAGACAAAAATGTTAAGATAAACAAGTAGTGAATACCAAGGTATTTTAGATACCATGGGAATAGGAGAATAGAGCCTTAAATGACAAATCTTTTAAGAGCTGGTCACTATATGATACCTTTAAAATTCTGTTTTCTTTGCATGGCTATGAGATAAAAAGAATGAGTTCCTAAGAGAAAAGTAATAAGTATTTCAAAATTCAAAGAGTAGCAAGGAATTACTCGGAAATGGTTAACTTGACAAAAAGTCATTTGACAAACCGTGTGCTTTAGTTGAACATCTACATTCTTTATGTAGTAAGAGTCTGTCTCTTAGTTACCCAGTTATGCAAAAGTCATTCAGAATGAGGACGACTTCAGAGGTTATTCCCAGAAAATTCAAGATATACATTTCATTTATCATTAAAATATTTTAAACATATGGTACTTTAAAAATTGTTGGAACTATTTTTGAGTAAATCAACTTTTTCAAAAATGTCCATATAAAGAGCAGTTTGGGGTTGGGAGGATTTTCTTGAAAATCTTAGTCACACTCTTAAAAGATACTGAAATTAAATACCAAGTTTGAGAGGTAGAACTGGAACTTAAAAATTCAATGCCACAACTGGGATTTGAACCACAGACCTTCCGCTTACTGGGCGGCTGCTCTACCACTGATCTATTGTGACAAACTGCCAGAATGGCATTAAATTCTCAAACCATAAATAAATAATAATTAAATACCAAGTTTAGCTTTTAACAGACTTTTCATTTTTTAGTTACACTGTTCTCACTTCCGCTCTCTCAAAAACACATACCCTTTCGTAAAAATGTTTCTTGGACTCAGGGAGCCTCAATATTGAATTTGAGTGGAATGCAATACTTCGTCTACTTACTGTAAATTAGTAGTAAAGTAAAAATTCAACATTCCAATGAAACAGTTAAACATAAAATAGCCCTTAGAAAACGAAGAACAATAACCCAAACTCAATAACTTTTTTGCAGGTACCCAGAAAGATGTTAGGTTTAACTTCACAATAATTTATACTACTACTTCAAATTTCAGGACTCTATTCCTCTTCAGTGAGTAGAGCACCTGTCTGCTATGCAAGGGGTCTCAGGTTTGACTGCCGGCTGGAGGTTTATTCCCCATCCTCCCTATAGTCCTGGAAGTATGAATGGGATTGTGAATTTAATGTAATAAGTTAATCCAAAGTAATAGAAACCCATAGTTCAAAACCACCATTAAGTGATGGAACACCGTCATTGTTGAGCAATTTTAGCCAAGAGGTTAAAATCCATCGATATGACCTTCTTATAAATGGAATATTACAAGAAAAAGTCTGAGAGGTGGAATCAGGACTGAAAAATGCAATGCTATAGCCGGGATTTTAATCATGGATCTTCCTCTTCAGGTGTGGCTAATCTAATCACTAAGCTATCATGGCCAACTTGCCAGTATGACAATTTTCCCAATCAATTCATGCTTTCCCAGTAGACCACAAGGGAACCTCACATGCAAGATAAATACCCCAAGGGCGACTTACAATCGTAAGTACTTTATGTCCTGGATTTAAGTAACCCTTAGGTGGTAATTATTTTTATACCAACCAACTTAATGCTGGTGTTTTTGAACACACAAGCCATGTATGGGTAATGTTTGAGATGGAATCAGGACTAAAAATTCAATGCCATAGCCGGCATTTGAACTGCAGATCTTCCACTCCACGTGTGGCTGCTCTATGTTGTCCATTGCCCACATACAGCTTGTGTGTTTAAAAACACACAGCAGTAAGATGGTTGGCATGAAAAAAATCAATTTATCCGCAAGAAGCTGCAAGGCAGTTAAAACTTTCTATTAGATGCCACGGTGAACTGCAGATTTTAATAAAGTTACTTTTCATATTAATTAAAATATTGAAGAGATTACACTTTTTAATATATTTATTAACGATCTGCTGCAACAAATACAAGAATCAGGTGTGAAGTATCCACTATTTGCCAATGACTTAGCAATGTGGACTTCAAAACCAAAAAACAAAAGTACAGAACTAGAAAAAACCATGCAACAATCCTTAACCAACCCACAAAAGTTCACCAAAGAAAATTTAATGACTCTTAATACAACAAAATCAAACTACCAAATCTTTTCACTAAGAAAAAAATCTGATGTGCTGCACTCACATGACCTTCTCTACTCTTGTACAAACTATTTGTACAAATTCTTATTCCTCTATCTTCTTCGTGTTAGTTAAAATAAAGATTTGTACAAATTATCTTATTGGTTATTTCCTTGTAGGTGCAAGGGGAAAGTTAGAATACAGAAGGCTTTGAGTGATTAGTCACATTATTTGAAGCTTTGAGATTCTCTTCCCTTTGCACACTTACCATATAAAAAATGAACAATGATGATCCATTTCACGAAAGTTTTAAGTTTTCTGAAACTCGCACACATAACAAGGAATATCTCCGAAATGGTTAACCCTACAAGAAAATTCAGTGAGACATAAGTTGTGTATTTTAGCAAGATCTACATTTTTTGTATAGTATTATTAGGTCTATCTCTAACGGTTTACCAGTTATGCAAAAGTCGTCCAGAGTAAATATGACTACAGGGGCTTTAGCTAGAAAATTCAAGATATACATTTCATTTGCCATAAAAATATCTCAAACATATGACATTCTAATCAAAATCGTTAGAGCCATTTTAAAGAAAATCAAAATTTTCGAAAACTTTTCCAAGTAAAGGGTAGTTTAGGCTGAAGCTATTTTCTTCAAAATCTTTGTGTCGCATCCTTGAAAGACATTAAACTTAAATACTAACTTTGGTTTTAACCGACTTTTCGTTTCTAAGTTATGCTGTCCACAGACTGACACACAGACACACACACGGACCTTTTTCTAAAAATGCTTTTTTTTGGATTCAGGGGGTCTCAAAACATATATTTCCGGTGAAATCTCAACATCAAATTTTTGGGTGGAATACAATACTTCCGATACCAGTAGAGAAAGTAAAAGATCTGATTTATTGCACTCACATGACTTTCTCTACTTTTGTATTAACCATTCTTACAAACTCTTATTCCTATATCTTCTACGTGTTAGTGAAAGTAAATATTTGTACAAATTATCTTATCGGTTATTTCCTTGTAGGTGCAAGGGGAATATTAGAATACAGTAGGCTTTATGCGACAGTCAAATCTTTTAAAGCTTTCAGATTCTGTTCTCTTTGCACATGTAACATAAAAAAATGAACAACAATGTTCCATTCCATGAAAGCTTTAAGTTTTCCGAAACTCACACACAAAACAAGGAATATCTCCGAAATGGTTCAACCTACAAGAAAATTTATTGAGACATAAATTGTGTATTTTAGCAAGATCTATTTTTTGTACAGTATGATTTGGTCTATCTCTAATGGTTTACCAGTTATGCAAAAGCCCTCCAGAGTAAATATGACTACAGGGGCTATAGCCAGAAAATTCAAGATATACATTTCATTTGTCATAAAAATATCTCAAACATACGTATGACATTTTAATCAAAATCATTAGAGCCATTTTCAAGAAAATCAAAATTTTCTAAAAATGCTTTTTCTGGATTCAGGGGACTCAAAACATATATTTCAGGTGAAATCTCGACATCAAATTTTTGGGTGGAATACAATACTTCCCCTACTTGCCAGAAGAGAAAGTAAAAATGAACAACGATGATCCATTTCATGAAAGTTTTAAGTTTTCAAAAACTCACACACATAACAAGGAATATCTCCGAAATGGTTAACCCTACAAGAAAATTCATTGAGACATAAGTTGTGTATTTTAGCAAGATCTACATTTTTTGTATAGTATGATTTGGTCTATCTCAAACAGTTTACCAGTTATGCAAAAGTCGTTCAGAGTAAATATGACTACAGGGGCTATAGCTAGAAAATTCAAGATATACATTTCATTTGCCATAAAAATACCACAAACATATGACACTTTAATCAAAATCCTTAGAACCATTTTGGAGGAAATCAAAATTTTCAAAAAGTTTTCCATGTAAAGGGTAGTTTAGGGTGGGGCTATTTTCTTCAAAATCTTTGAATATTAGAATACAGTAGGCTTTGAGCAATAGTCGAATCTTTTGAAGCTTTCCAATTGCGTTCTCTTTGCACAGTTAACGTATAAAAAATAATTGAAGATATCCTTGAAAGACATTAAACTTAAATACCAACTTTGGTTTTTAACAGACTTTTCGTTTTTGAGTTATGCTGTCCACAGACTGACTGACACACACACATGGACCTTTTTCTAAAACTGCTTTTCTTTTTATTCAGGGGGTCTCAAAATATATATTTCTGGTGAAATCTCGACATCAAATTTTTGGATGGAATACAATACTTCCCCTACTTACCAGTAGAGAAAGTAAAAACACTAAAAATAAGCCTAAATTTTAGGATCAACAATTACCAGAGACAAAGGAAGCAAAGTATTTATCAGTTACATTTGATACCAAACTTACATGGACCAAACAAATAGAAAATGTAATACAAAGAGCAGAAAGGCGCCTTTCACTGATAAAACGTCTAACAGGAATGAAGTGGGGATGTTCCAGAGCAACTCTTAACATGACAGACAATGTATATATACAGTCATTATTTACTTACTACAGCTAAGTTCTTGTAACAGCAAATACAAAAAAAATTCAAATCTTTCAAAACCAAAGTCTGAGACTAATTACAGGTGCTATCAAAACGACACCAATACCAGCTATGGAAATACTAACCAACCAACACCCCATTGAATATGAAATAGAAAAAGCAGCCCTTATTCAACATGAAAAGTTGATCAGACTTCCATTCAATACATAGAACAAGAGAAATTTTACACATACACTAAAGACTCCGGAGAGTCTTCTTTCCAAAATTCAAGACATCAAGAGAATGTATACCTTCCTAATTCAAAGGAAAATTTCATATATAAAGTCAATCTGACACAAACATTAGACATCACATATTATTTACACATGACAAGAAGTTAAGAAAAGTGATATTCCAACTAGTGTTCTAAAATTATTGACATTAGAGACAATCCACACAAGATTTCCGGAACACCCATGGCTCCATACTTACACTGATGGATTACTGATATCAAACCAAGATGGAGCAGGGACTGGAGTCACGTATCACCTTTTTTCCTATTACAAATCTTTAAGTTAAGGAACTACAAACTTTGATGGAGAAATTGAAGCAATTCGAATGGCCCTACAAAATCTCTTGTAAAGAAATTCACATTTTCATCAAGCAGATATTCTCTCAGATTCCAGGGTGGCAATTATAGCAATTACTTCCAATTTGTCACCAAAAAAACCAAACAATTATAGAATATTGGAAAATCCCTACCCATCTAACAGCACTTCAAAAACACCTAGTCCTCCAATGGATACCAGCTCAGTGTGGACTGAGTGATAATGAGAAAGCTGATTTTCTTGCAAAAAAGGGTACCAGCGGTGTACAAAAATCTATAGTTAATCTACCATTTTATGCAGCTAAAAGATTAGTCAACTCTGAATTGAAAAAAATTATTGCAAAATATTACTATGAAAAATCAAAGAATAAAAGATGGGAACTACCAAACATTCAAACAGTATCCTCCTGAATACCCTCATAAAATGGCAGTTGCAACCTTCAGGTTGATCACAGGACATGATTGTCTGCAAAACATTTAAACAGAATTGGGATATATTCACCACTCTATCCTCTATGTGAATTGCAAGAGGAAATGAACCAAGACCACCTTCAAATATGCCCTTCTAGCGCCCCATCCATCAGTGAAAAATATTGGAGAGCAAGAGGATTAATGAATTCACTGTCAGAAATCCAGCATTAGCTAAAAACATATTAATTAAAATAAAACTGTTAAACTATTCATGAAAAAGGGTAAAGAAAAATTTCAAATTTCTGTGCATAGATTGAACAGAGATGGAATAATGTGACTTTGATTTTGTTAACAGATTTATGGAATGCTGACTTGATTTTCATGCCATTTATGCAAGAATTTCAGCACTTTTCACCAAGTACACACTACTGGCTAGCACCGAGTAGACATAAATTGGGCCAGTGCACGACACAAACCAATATTTGTATTAAATTGCACATATCAAACTTACACATTTTATGCTTGCAGAGTTAAGCCATATAGGTAGTACCTCGATACCAAAGGAACATGTATAAATAAAGCAAACATGTGTACCTGTTGCGTACCATTTCATTCATTCTTTTCTTAGTTTTGAACATTATGTTTAATAGCTATCTTAACAAAATATGTTTAAATCTGGAACAGCCTCTAACACATTCTACTACAGTGAAACTACCAGAATGTGTTTCCACTGTTTCACAAATGTGATTAAATAATAGTGTTCCACACTCATTAAAACAGTAAAAAAACAGAACAAAAACTTCTAGAAATTTGCTCGAGTATGCAAATAACAAATTTAGAGAAAGAAAGAGACTTTGTCTTAGCTCAAACATGATCCAATAATTCTGTGGAATGTATTGTCATATCATGAATGAATAGCCCTTATGAGAAAAAGAACTCTAAAATCAATTTATCATAGAAATGAGATGTTCTGTGGGTACATTGAAACCACCACTCTGCTTGAGCAAAGGAGTTTCTTAATTAATTTGGATTTGCTTAAGCAAATGAAGGTCTTAGTTACCAACTAGAAAGTCGTTTAGTATTTTCAGTAGTCTAGAAATGTCCTTGTTTATAAATATTTCAACATCTTTTGATAATTACATAAGCATCATCTTGCCTTCAGGGCAAACCAGTTTTTGGTATCTAACTGAAAAATAATTCTTACCTGATTATATGCTTTTGTAACGAAGGTTTCGTATAATACACCATATGCTGGGTTATCTGCCAAAACGATATGGGCAATGCCATCATAACAAACACACCACCTATTAAGGAACCCTGATCTCGCTTTTGGAAACCATTCTTTGCCGCATTCACGATAAGAACTGGTAAAAGTACCACTATTACTAATGCATATACTGTCATAACAACCGGTCGTATCCACAATCTCCATTTTGAAAAAATATTCGTGCACGACAAACCACACGTCATTTTAGTTGCAATTTAAAAACATTCAAATACTACACGGGAACTGTCAAACATTTACATTCCATCAGCTGATTCAGGGTCTTTTGCCGCCATCTTCCGCTAACAAAGACGAACTATAGTCCCGTTAGTTTCTTCTGCTCATACTGGTGCGCTTGTCCTCGCCTGCCCCCTGCCCCCTTCATTGCTTTTTCCCTGTTCCTTCGTCATGGAAAGTTTATGATTATTCCACTCATATGTGACTTGGTTGAAATCAACCTATCATTTGCATAACAATTTCAACCAATGATAGCCTTCATTTGCGAAAAGTTATCAAATTTCATTATCACTTCTGAATTTTAATTATTCTGGCTGGGCTTTTATGTTGTGATTAGGTTAGAGAATCTGGCTGCACTGTCCTACAGATGCGCAACAGCTTACGTAATTTGACGCAATAAACCCGCTAAGTTTAAATATTAAAATTGGCTGACTCGCTTCGGTAAAGCACCTATAATAAATGTATTATATTATAATGCAGAACTATATATACGTGAAATAATTCGAAGAGAGAAACCTCAAAACGCAGAATACAACAGGAAAATGTATAGAATCAGCTTGGCAAATTTTGTACTGAACGAAATTATAAATTAACAACAGATACTCCAATTATTGACATTGCCACATTTTGAAAAACTGGAACTTTAATATAAGAAAATTAAATGGAGAACATAAAGAATACACCGTGAAAACGATGTGGAACGTTACTGAAAACTTATATAAAAAGGTATTTCAAAGAATATCATCGCAATTTCAATCACTTAGCGACCCAGTGCCAGTGAAGCCACAAATGCTAAGAGGAAGGTGCTTCCGAATATATTTGACAAACGAAAGGCTAATGCTGTAGCTTTTAAATCTGATGAATATGAAGCTATGATTAATTTATGTGATGAAAACACTCCAACATTTCATAGGCTATATCATCTTTTAATTCGTGAAAGTCTTAATAAATGCAACTCCTGACTAGAAAATGTATTGATAATTTAACAATCACTCGTGTCATTTTTATTTACTTATTTATATGCGTAAAGTGATACTCATATGAACCCATTGGCAGCTCATCCGAACCGAAGTCCCGAGTTCGAATCTGGGTTAGGATGAGCTATCCGGATAAGGCTTTTTACTTTCTCTACTACGTATAGTAAACAGAGAAAGTATTGTTTTCCGGCCAAAAATTCGATGTCGAGATTTCATCGGAAACATGTTTTGAGGCCCCTGAGTCCTAAAACAGCATTTTTAGAAAAAGGTCCTATGTGTGTATGTGTGTGTGTGCGTGCTTGCGCGCGCGTGTGTCTGTGAACAGCGCAACTCAAAATCGAAAAGTCGGTTAAAAACCAAATTTGGTATTTAAGTTTAATTTCTTTCAAGGGTGTGACAAGATGATTTTGAGGAAAATTCCTCCACACTAAACTACCCTTTACGTGGAAAATTTTTCGAAAATTTTGATTTCCTCCAAAATGGTTCTAAGGATTTTGATTAAAATGCCATATGTTTAAGATATTTTTATCGCAAATGAAATGTATATCTTGAATTTTCTGGCTATAGCCCATATAGTCCTATTTACTCTGGATGACTTTTGCATAACTGGTAAACCGTAAAAGATAGACCAAATCTTACTATACAAAAAACGTATATCTCGTTAAAATATCGCTCAAAGCCTACTGTATTCCCATATTTCCCTTGCACCTACAAAGAAATAAACAATAAGGTAATTTCTGCAAATGTTTATCTTAACCACACGAAGAAGATAGAGGTATAAGGGTTTGCAGGAATGGTTAGTACAAGAGTAGAGAAAGTCATGTGAGTGCAGCATATCAGATTTTTTTCCAAGTTTTCCCTTATCCTAATAAGACAAATGTCTGGGAACCTCATGCTCTGTGTACCTCAGGTTTATTTGAACACCATTTCAACCATTTCATTCATCATCTGATATGACAGAGAGAGAGAGAGAGAGAGAGAGAGAAAACTCAGGATCCCTTCCATGTGAAGTTAATGCTAGCCCACATCACGCAGGCAAACAGTTGATTTCTGTTCTAATAGTCCCCTCTTCTTTTCTGCTATCTGTAGTTCTATATCAGTCAACATTCCTTAGTTTTTGTGATCCTTTCTCTCCTCTGTCCTTTAACCGGATAGGTCAGTCATATCGGACAACGAATGAAATGATGCTCAAATGAGCCTGGGATCCATAAAACTTATACATTCATCTTTTCAGAATAACAAACCTTATCCAGGTAATTCAGTCTAACAGAAATTTGAAATCGGGTCATCTTGAATGTGAAGCAGACCATCATGGAGGTGCCACTGAGGTTATTATTAACTGTTATTTTATTATTGTTGGTTGGTTGTTGTTCTTTATTATCATCATCATTATTATTATTATTTGCTTTTTTTCATCTGTATAGCCCCTTTTAATCTCTTTAATCATATTAGAAGCTTTGACTTGATAAACAACTGATATCACTGCTTGCTGAACTGCAGGATTTCTTAAGGTTGGTTTTGTAATTACTTTCTCTACCACATACATAGTAGGTAGAGAAAGTATTGCATTCCATCGATACCAAAATTTCACTGGAAAAACACATTTTGAGGTCCCCTAAAAAATTTAGAAAAAGGTCTTGTGTTTGTCCATGAATAGCAAACTCAGAAACGAAAAGTCAGTTTAACACCAAGCTTGGTATTTAAGTTCAATATCTTTCAAGCAGGCTGCATAAACATTTTCAATAAAATCCTCCTACTCCAACTACCCTTTATAGACAATATTTTTTTAAAAATTTTATGGTCTTAAAAATGACTCATGGTTTTGATCAAAATGCCATATGCTTAAGCTATTTTCGTGATGAATGAAATGTCTATCTTGAGTTTTCTGGAAATAGCCTTTGAAGTCTTCTTCATCCTGAATAACTTTTGCATAACTGGTAAGCCATAAGAGATAGACAAAAACCTTCTACACAAAAAAATATGGATTTCGTTAAGACATGCAATTTATGTCAAAGTTTTTGTAGCAGTAGCCACTTTCAAGATATTCATTTATTGGTATAAATTTTCAAATACTTATGCCTTTCTCAGTTAGGAAAATGTCATTTGTTTGTATTTCTTTTTTTTTTTTTTTTTTTTTTTTTTTTTTTTTAGTTTCTTTTTAATATCCTGGTGTTGCACAGAAAATGAATCAAAGCCATCACATAGCAATCCATTTTTTAAAACTTTGAGTGAGTCAGCGAACAAGTTTAAGGGTCCATCGACAGCTATATCATTAAGACCCTTTAGTGTGCAAGACAAAACCTTCAATATCATATATAATTTCAGTTTATTACCTGTTACAACTAATCACACCCACCTTCTAATCTGTGTGTCTGTCTCTGTGTGTGTATGTGTGTGGGTGTGTGGATGGGGGCATGCATGTATCGAATGCTGAGGAGCATGGGTGTCGGCAGACTTTTCTTCAGGAAGGGGCTGAATTTTGGAAGTTTGCAATCAATATTAATTCATTATTCTGTTGTCAAAAATTATAGTATATGTTGTGGATAACCATATTAATTTGTGCTAAATAAAAATTGTTCTTTACATCTAAATTAAAACAATAGTTTAAGTCATTAATTGACTGCACATTGAATTCATTCATTTCTAAGGGGGAGCCACGGCACTCCCTTGCCCCACCCCTCCTTGTTGCAATGCCCATGCAGAGGAGTTAATATGAAATCATTCTCTGTCTTGCTTCCAATATTTTGACGTTGAGAGTTCCAAAAGCCATAAGGGATTCACACTTTTTTAAATGTTCCATGTCCATTTCTTCTTCTTTGAAGCACATTAAACAATTTGGAGATGCTCGTATTCCAGTTCTGGCTGCAAAAGGTAATTGTTTTCAACTGAGAGGGAAGCCTTTAATTCCTCTATAATAGAGGCTCGCAGGAACCAATCTGGACAATTACCTAATGTCCTATCCCTCACCTTTCCATGGTGAAGCTGTTACTATGCATGCTTACGAACTACAGGAAGGGGCTGCTCATCAAATTGAACTGGGCAGCCTGATGACTTTAATGACCAAATCTGGTATTCTTCCTTTTCCTTGCCAGATTCCTTCTTTCTCCTTTGCTATCCGATCTTCCTTGACTGAACTCTTGTTTTCATCGACCCTTTTGTATTAGAGCATCTGAGGCCTAAGGGTTTATTTCATTTACTTGTCTTCCAATTCTTTACTCTATGTGCTGACCTGCGATGGTGCAGTGTCATCCTGCATTGGCAAAAGAAGAAAAGGTTGATGGTCAGTATACTGATCTCCCAGCTAAGCCTGACAGACTCGTTGACCAACTGTAGGTCCAGAAACTCTGGTGGTTGAGTAAGGATAATTCAACTGCCAGCTCTTAAAAAGTGGTGTCCTCAAGAAACACCTGAAATCTAGTAATAAAAATGAAAATGTTTCCTAAAACAAAACATTCTGGAGTAATAGTCCTTCATTCAGACCTCCAGCTAGGGACTATTTTGAGAAAACATGATCAAATATACTGATGTATGACCAGCGTTTAACCCAAACCCTTATTTTGCTTTCTTCAAAAGAAAAATTAAATATTCCAAATTTCAAATGAACTCTATACAAATTGTATTTCATACCTATACAACAGTTTAATTTAAGTGGCATTTTTTTTAGGATATAGGTATTTAGACATCATTCAAAACATAATGATTAGGTCTTATGATGCTATATCACTTACAGTTAAGCAATTTGACTGGAAAAATTGTCTCTAAGAAGAACAAGAGAACTCATCATCGAAGTAATGTATAATACAGAAATTTGTTTTTTTTAAACTATTTTTCCTTCCATAGTAGTACGATTGAAGCTAAGACAACAATGCAGCTCAACAATATTAAAAGGTTGAAAGTCTGATTAAATATATTGATTTAGGAGGTGACAGTTGAAAATACCAAAAATATTTCTCTTCAATGTTCTGCTTTCTGGTCAGTCTGAAAACTTTTAGAATGTTGCTCATAAGGGTCCATCTCTTGCTTTCATGCGCCAGTATGTGGTATGTATTGTGATGCCGGCCAGCAGCACATCAAAGCGAGCCAAGGTCAAGCAATCACACACCACTGCTTAGAATATATGACTGACAATAGAGTGGCCTGAAACAAAGACTGATTTTTCCAGACTGTTCAAGAGAATTTTTGACTGCCAGCTTGTTAACAGGAGGTTCAAGAAAAGGTGTATTTTTTAGAGAATTTGCCAGCGTTTCATATGAACTATAAAAGTGAGAAAGCACAAACAATTAGGCGGGTTGGAGTGAAGCAGTTTTAGTGACTGTTGAGTGATTGTATCATTCAAACCAGCTGTTTGTGAGACAGAGAGGGTAAAGAAAGACAGAAAAGTAGTGCCAAGGTTATGAGTAGACAGAACAGCTGTTAGCAGTAAGATAAGAAAGAACTCTGTTGTTGTTAGCTAATGCTGGATTTCTGACAATGAAGTCATTAATCCTGTCAGAAATCCAGCATTAGCTAACAACAACGGAGTTCTTTCTTATCTTACTGCTAACAGCTGTAAGAAAGAACTCTAGATTGTGTTAAAAACCGTAAAAGAACTGAGTTTTGTGCTTCAGTTTTAGAAGAAAAATAAAGTGATAGAAAAAGTATGTTATCATTTGTCACACTGGTGTTACAATAGGGATTTATTACATTGTTACATTGGTGTTAGAAGTTGGATTTGTCGCATTGTCACAATATAATCAGAAAATCAAACTTAAATAAAGTACTACTTCATTTTAATAGTGCTTGTATATTTTAATATTTATATAATTATTAGCAAACTAAGTATTTTGCGGAACTAGAAAATAACTTACATGAAACCAGCTGTAATGTATAATACAAGATGGACATAAAAATGTTTTTTATGAATCATTTGTGAAAAGATGTAAAGATGTAGACCAAGTAAGGCAATTGTTACACAACAGATATTTTTATCCACAGCCTATCAACAGACATTTTATCTATTTGCTCTTTCCTATTTTGTGCACTTATTACCACTAAGCAGTTTTAACCTGTCCTCATAAAATACATCTCTCCTTTTCACTAGCTCTTAATTCTGCACACACTTGCCAGCTTATCTTAATCCATTTAGTGCATGTTTGTTCATTTTATGACTTTCATAATGTGTGCCATTTCTATACTTTCTAACAAGTACTCTTAGGTTTCTTTGTTAATCTTCTCTCTCTCTCTCTCTCTCTCTCTCTCTCTCTCTCTCTCTCTCTCTCTCTCTCTCTCCCTCCCTCCCTCTCCCATTTCCTCAAATTTGTCAGCTATACCCAAATAATTGTAGTTATACCAATAACTGCTTCAGATTTCCATATCTAGAATTCTGAGAAAACTTGGGACTGTTAACTTTGATAAGAAACTGGAAAATAAAATTAGTATTAGCTTTCCATTAGCTGAAACATCAAGTAACAACAATTAATCATAATGAATCTAAACATTCTACCTTCACCAATAGCATGATATATTTAATTGGATTTATTTTGTTTAATACTGTAAAACATTCATTGTAAACCACTATACGAGCTTTTCTCTTCAAATTCTTATATATTAATAATTGATGCACAATTAAATGAACTTAACTAATCCCTTTCAGTAACAATGTGCCAAATTGATAAATGAATTTTAAAGATATATAGGCATGTATAATGTTTTTACTGTTGCTCACCATTCATGAATTAGTGAATGAATGAATTACAAACTTGTTTCCATATCTATACACAGTAAAACATTAACTTGCTGTTATCATGCCACCAAGCTTGCTTTTAGACCTAATGGCTTTTATGACAAATATAGTTGTGGCAGTCACACATCTCAGAGAAGGATCAAGTGTCAGTTACCTCACACCCTTGTTGAAGTGTCAGGCTTAGTTTACAGTGCTAAGCCGAGAAACTTTTATTTCCAGAAAAGATGTATAAAGAAAAGAAACTTCTATTTCCAGAGTGCAAACATATGCAGTTGGTGCAGAGTGAGCACTTAGTTTTCAGAATAAATTGTAACAGTTTTGCAGTTTGTGTCAAGGTTATGATACAAAAGAACAGCTGCGAGCTGCAAGGCTGTGAATTGTGATTCAATTTTAGAAGAAATAAGGTTAAATAAAAAGTAAATGGACCTGTCATGTATCACAATATTTATTATGTCTGCACTAATAAATATGTTTATTCTCTGCATCATCAGCTAATTTTCGACCAGCATTGGATAAATATCTGGAACTTAGATGCACTACCAAGGTGGCTCCATGCACTTGAAGATTGTGCGGGTCTTCTAGACATTACAGAGTTACCAGGCTGTCTTTGAATTTCTTAATGCAGATCTTTTTCCAAGCACTGAGATTGATACTTGTATTTACTGATATAAATGTTGATTGTAGTTACTGTTCTGCACATTTCCTATTTCTTTGATAATTTACAATTTTTTTGCATCTGTGAATGAACACACTCTTATAGTAGTCATTTTAAATTGACCACAAACCTGGTCAGAAAGAATGCATGATAAATTAGAACTGTTGCACATGATGATCACCTGGAGAGGAAAAAAGACTCACACTGACACTATGAATAATATTCTCATACTTCATCTGCTCGCAAGTTGGAAATATACATATAAATGAGTCAAAAGCAAAGCTTCCCACATCACAAATTCAAGTAAGAAGTGTATCCCAATTTTCAAACTTCCTTTTTATTTTCTCTACTGGTAAGTAGAAGGAAGTATTATATTCCACCCAAAAATTTGATGTCGAAATTTCACCAGAAATATAAGTTTTGAGACCCCCTGAATAATAAAAAAAAAAAGCATTTTTAGAGAAAGGTCCAGGTGTGTGTGTGTGTGTGTGTATGTGTATGTGTGTGTGTGTGTGTGCGCATGCGTGTGTGTGTCTGTGGACAGCATAACTCAAAAACAAAAAGTAGGTTAAAAACCAAAGTTGGTATTTAAGTTTAATGTCTTTCAAGAATGCAACACAAAGATTTTTAAGAAAATAGCCCCACCCTAAAGTACCCTTTACATGGAACATTTTTCGAAAATTTTGATTTTTTATCATATCATGCAAAGAGTGGAATTTCAAACCCAAAATATAGCATCCTACTTTTTAAAGATTTCAGACCAGTTCAGTCTCCTGTATCCCTCTTATATCTACAATGAAATATGTAATGAAACTATATCTGTAAATGTTTAATATCAAATACACAAAAAACTAAGCATTTTTGAGAATAAATAACTTGCACTTCTGTAAAAATAAATGATAAGAGGCAGAGAAAGTCATGCAACATGATCCGTGGTTCATATCCTGGCCATGGCATTGAATTTCAGTCCTGATTCTACCTATCAAACATTGCGCACACGTGGCTTGTGTGTTAAAAAAAATGCAAAAATATCTGATGTTGCACTCACATGACTTTCACTACTCTTGTACTAACCATTCTTACAAACTCTTATACCTGTATCTTCTTTGTTTTGTTGAGATAAACATTTGTACAAATTATCTTATTGCTTATTTCCTTGTAGGTACAAGGAGAATATTAGAATACAGTAGGCTTTGAGCGATAGTCAAATCTTTTAAAGCTTTGAGATCCTGTTCACTATGCACACTTATCATATAAAAAATGAACAATGATGCTACATTTCATTGAAATTAAAGTTTTCCGAAACTGCCACAAATAACAAGGAATATCTCCGAAATGGTTCACTCTACAAAAAAATTTATTGGACAAAAGTGAGATCTACATTTTTTGTATACTAAGACTTTGTCTATCTCTTACGGTTTACAAGTTATTCAAAACTCAACCAGAATAAACAGAACTACTTAAGCTATAGCCAAAAATTCAAAATATACATTTCATTTGTCATAAAAATATCTTAAACATATTACATTTTAATCAAAGTTGTTAGAGACATTTTCAAGAAATTAAAACTTTTCCATGTAAAGGGTAGTTTAGGGTGGGGCTACTTTCTTCAAAATCGTGTGTATGCTCATGCTCGCACGCCCGTGCCCGCGCCCGCACCCGCACCCGCACTCACACCCACACCCACACCCACACACACACACAATGTTTTTTGGATTCAGGGGGTCTCAAAACATCTGTTTCCGGTGAAATCTCAACATCAAATTTTTGGGTGGAATACAATACTTCCTCTAATTACTAGTAGAGAAAGTAAAAATGCAGTAGTGGTGACTTTAATACTTCAAAAAATGTATAAAGTATTGGAAAATTCAAACCAATAACAATAAATATCTTGGAAATGCTTAATGCTAAATAAAGTGTATGTTTTAGGAATATATACTTGTTTTTGAGTAAGATTTTGTCTACCTTGTGTGGTTTACCAGTGATACAAAGTTATTCAAAGCAAAAATGACTTCATTCACTATTTGCATACAATTCAAGATGTACATTTTATTAATCATGCAAATATTGATATAAATTATTAATGGCCATTTTTTAGAAAAAAATAAAGAAAAATGTTCTGTGCAGAGTACTGAGGAATAGCACCTTCTCCCCCCCACCCCTCCCAACTACATGCAGCATGCACACATGGGCATGTGCGTGCACACACACTTTTCTTTTTTCTTAAAGTTTGTTAAAAGGGCCAGTGTGTGTTTCCATGAAATCTCACTATTGAATTTTTAGGTGAAATATAATTTTACCTCTACAATATACAGTGGTAGAGAAAGTAGAAAAAGTAATTAATTTCATTTTTGGAAAAACATGTAAATATACAAAATCACATTAGCAAACTAAAATTTTCAGATGAATTCTTTCTCTAAAAGGAAAAAGCAATTAATTTAATACAGGATAACACTACTATCAATGAACACCATACTTCTATTAAGAGATTATATGAATCATTAATTCATCAATAATTGCATATACTGTTCTAAAACAATTCAAAACAAAATCATGCAAAAATGAGCATTACGTCCACTGATTGATTAATTAATACGGCGCCTAAACAGAATCTTGTTTTAAAGTCTATCGGTGGGCCTCTCTGCAACATGTTCTTAAACTGGCAACATAACACGCAATAACACCAACTATAGCCATGACTTTTCCATAGTTATATGTTACAAACAGTTGGCGGCACTAATGCAACCCAACAGATGGGATATCACCAAATATAACCAGACTGCACCATAATGGGGGGAAAATGTCAAGGTTGTTTTTTGGGGTATCTCAATAAGCTGTGCCGACTATATTTCCAAGGCACTTGGAACAACTTCATTAAATTGCATGTAAGGAGGGAAAACACAATTCAGGCTCTAACAGATCAATGTAAACCAATTTATTTTCATGCTAAAATGAATAACATTGCTTTTATATAAATAATAATTACTTCATTGTCTTTTAGCCATAATTCTTTGGTATGTGTATAACATTACATATCTTGGCATTTATACAAAGGTTCTATTATGACCAAAAGAAATTTAAGGGAAAAAGTTTATAAATTTAAAATCTAGAAAGAAACAAAGGAAATAGGAAACTTTTTGGGGAAAATAAGAGCCAAATGGAGGAATATTACCAAACGAGGTGAAAAAGAAAGTTGAATAACACCAGGTATTAGACTTAAGCTGTAAACAGACCCAACAGCTTGGCAAACATGGGTGTGAGTCTTTCAGGTCCAGGTCAATTCAACCTAGTGATAAGAAAGACAAGGAATGCATACTAACTTGTAGTAACTCATGTATAGGTTTAAGCTTTCATCATTATTTTATATATATTATCCTGAATTTTTGTTTGTACTATTACAATGTAATAAATTATAAAAATTACATGCACTTAAGGAGCGACCCCACTGAGTTTTGGGATTCTTTATCTTTTTATCCAATTTGCACCATAGTTTCAGAGTTAATTAGAGTAGTAATTAACATGTCTAACACATTTGAAGACATTCTGATGAATAGTTTTAATTTGTTAATAATTTAGTAAAATAAATTCACTGATTATTATTTATTTATGCCAACAAACTTACTGTCTGTGTTTTTAAACACACAAGCTGTGTGTGGGCAATGTTTGAGAGATAGAATTGGAACTTAAAAATTCAATACCACAGCTGGGATTTGAACCACAGACCCTCCGCTTACTAGGCAGGTGCTCTAACCATTAAGCTACCGTGACAACCTGCCAGAATGACATTGAATTCTCAAACCAGTTCGTATTTTTCCCGGTAAACCACAAAGGCAGTCTCACATCAGAGACAATTACCCCAATGGTGACTTACTATTGTAAGTACTTTATATCCTGGGATTAAATAACCTTCAGATGGTAATTATTATTTATTTATGCCGACAAACTTGCTGTTGGCATTGAATTTTTAAGTTCCTGTTCTACCTCTTAAATTCACTGATATTTAAGAAGTCTTTTGCATCAAAATATTTAACTTTGGAACTTTTTTTAATACACATATTATGGGTATATAAACAAAAACGAAAAGTTGCTATGGCAATATTCCATCATAATTTTAAGGCAAGCAGAAATAGTATATATATACTCTATTATATACTATATATCACACCTTACTGTTTTAAAAAATTCAATATTTTTCAGACTTTGACACAATTTTTTTAAGTAATGCACAGATTTTTATACCCATAGCAAATGTTATACAGAGTATAGATGTTAACATATATACAAAATTTCAAGGAGATTTGAGTTAAATTAGGATGCATGGAGCATTTGGATGCTAAAAGATGTTTTGAGAAAAAGCAATTTTTGTGTAAAAACTAAGATTTACTAAATTTTACCTGCATTAAGATCTGCCAACAGCACACATACAAAATATGGCAGCGCCTACTAATACCAATGTCTTTTCATTCACTGACCACATTAGGAGTGAAATTCAAATGTAAAAATCTGAAAGAATTAGTTGTATTGCTTCTGTAACGTCAATGAGTGTATGTAACCTATTGGCATTCAGCACCAGTGTAGGACCTTTAAAAATGGCTCCACATGAAAAATAACTATATCACCCTGTCAGGATAAATTGAAGCATGATCTTATGACAGAGTTCAAATTTGGAATTTTTTACCATTTTTGGTTAAAAACTCTATAGGGTCGCTCCTTGAGATACCTAGATACACAAACTGAACATAGATAACTGTGGTTCATTAAAGAAGGATGCTGAAGAAAACAAAAGTGCACCTTTGAAAAAATGTTGGTCTTTAATGCTGTGCTGTTATACATTCCAAAGTGACAAAACCTGAAAAAACGATCACAGTTCAACAAAAATTGCTGCAAATAAAATTGGGAAAAGAACAGAACTTTTAAACCTCAAAATGCGTTTCATACAAACATATAGTGAACTTTTGTTTTCTCCTGTACCTTCAAGTGTATTGTATAAATGCTAGAATCTGAAATTCTATATCGCACAGAACTCCTCCTTCACCCTCCCCAACTCTCCTTTTCCTTGCCCTTGAAATTCTGCATACCTAGGCAATGTCAAAAAAGAAGCATAATAAAGTAAGCAAAAGTGTTTAAGGAACATGATATTCCTCAGCATAGTGTTATCAGTTTTTGCTCCACCATTTATAGCTATTACTAGTGCTATAAATGTCTCATAACATTATATATCCTTGAGCATTCACTATCTCATTTAAATGTTTCCAGAGGAGTTGCAAGTGAGCGGCGGAAGGAGTAAGACGTGTTTACACAAGCTCCATGAGGATGGGCATTCCGATAGAAGTCTATCGAATGATAGGTGGAATTGAAATGAATCCGGGACCAAAATGTGGAAGTGATGGCAATGTTAAAAGCTTTAACAGTGGACATGGTGCAAGTTAAACATATGGAGGGAAGAATAATGAATGGGATGAAGAGTAAAATGGAAGAAATAAAAAATATGATCAAGATGGCTGAAGAAACTTCAGGTACAAACTTTACGGAAATAGACAGATGAGTGTTATATTTGGAAAGGATGGTAGAAGCTGGTTGGAGGAGAAATATAATTGTATTCACTTCCAAGAAAGAAAGAGGAGGTTCTTTAAAGGAGGAACAAGTCTAAAATGTTTTCGTTATACATATCTTTGTTGTTTGTGAAATTTTAAACATGTATGCCCTCTGTATTGCTTTTTTACAAAAATATGATGTATTATCAAAATCTCAGTTGTAAGTAATTCTGTGTTATAAGCAGAGGCAAGTATTTATGGAAATCAGATAATCACAACATGTATGATATGCTACTGTTTCTTATAAATATCTATAAATTAGGGGTTTCTACAGCTAATTTACGAATAAAATAATCATGATAAATCACGAATTGGGACCCTAATAGCGAAATGTTAACAAAATCACGAATTATCGCGATTTGTTTATTTCACAACAAATTTCATACCATACAATAATAACTAATCATAATCAATCGTCAATTATTTATTTCTTAGTTGAATTTTTACAAGAAAATTCTAAGAATTCAAGAATTGGGAGGTCTGACTTTGTCAAGGTCAGCAAGGTAGCTACTACCTGCGGTCCATTTTGATATGTGAGTGGGGATGAAAGGGATGTTTCCGACCAAAAATGACCATGAAACAATGTTTTTCGTGGACCCTAGTGGTTATATTGTTTGAGACGTAAGAGTTTTAAGATGGGTCATACCTCCATTCAAGTTTCCGCTAAATCGTGTGCAGAACAATACAGCAATGACGGATTTTATTGTATTGATGGAGTACTAATTTGTAAACTTTGCAACATTAGAACAGATTACAAGTGCAGTGACACTAGTTCTAAGCATGTTAAATGTGAAATTCACACAAAAAAGAAAAAAAAAAAGAGAAAAAGAAAGAAAGAAAGAAGGGGAAAAAAAAAAAAGTAAATGCGACCGTTACAAAAGGAAGAGGCAGCTGGCTCTGGGAGAATAATTTCAAGTTGCAAAAAGAGCCAAAGATGACAAAGAAGAATTTATGATGGACACAACAAGAATGGTATTTAAGGTGAGTTACACTTGATATTTTTTTATTTAATAACTGCTGTTATGCTCGGTCAGCTTGTTAAAGTGGTGAGCTATTTTGATGAAAACAATGAGGTGTTTTAAATCTAAAGAACCGTAACAACAATTGAAGTATATTCAGAATTTTTAAATAATTAAATTAAAATGAACAGTTAATCTTATTTAGTAGAAAACTACTTTTTTAATGAGACAGTTACTTTTATTTATTTCTATTTATTATTTATTTTGTAGGCTAACATCCCCACTGAGAAGTTTGATCAACCAGCAGTGAATGATTAGAAAAATGAGTTAACGGAGGTGCAGACCTTCCGACATCCTCCCATATTCGCAGGCAGTGTATATCAAGATCCTCTGAAGAGGCAAATTGAGTATAACAGAAGAGGTAGCAGATAAATCCATAGCAATCTTCTGTGATGAAACTACTGATTGCAAAGGAAGATGCATTTTTGTTGTATTGTTAGGTAGCCTAGAAGGTAATTCAATTCAGAAAATTTATTTAGGCTCTTATTCATTTCTGTCAGCAGCACATAGCACAACACATTGCCAGGTCATTACAGACACTTAAAAAGAACTTGATATAAAATACAAAAATGTATTGCCAATTGCCACAGATAGTACACCTTACACGAAAAAGTATGTACAATTATTTATTTATGCCAACAAACTTACTGTTGGTGTAAATAAATAATAATTACCATCTGAAGCTTATTTAATCCTGGGATATAAAGTACTTACAATAGTAAAGCACCATTGGGGTAATTTGTCTCTGATGTGAGACTGCCTTTGTGGTTTACCAGGAGAAATACGAACTGGTTTGAGAATTTAATGCCATTCTGGCAGTTTGTCACAATAGCTCAGTGGTAGAGCAGCCGCCCGGTAAGCGGAAGGTCTGTGGTTCAAATCCCAGTTGTGGCATTGAATTTTTAAGTTACAGTTCTACCTCTCAAAGTATGTACAATGTTTAACTGTAATAATAGGCGAACATTTACTGTCATTTACATGCTGGGCCCATAAATTTGATTTAATAGAACTTAATAAAAAATGCTTTATTAATAAAAAATGCTTACCAGATTTGAATGAATCTGTTGCTAAGCTTAAGGATGATTTTAGAAATTCAAGAAAACTGAAAAATCTGTATCTTGATTATGTGAAAGCTCAGTATCCTGATTTAAAACCGAAACTGTATTCAATTCCAGTTTTGACTCACTGGTCGAGCTGGTTTGAATCTGTTTTGTATTTAAATGAGTAGTTAGATTCTGTAGTGCAGTTTTTAAGAGGCAATAAAAAGCATCAAATCCAGTCACAGTATTTTTGACAAAATTTTCTACTGAAAAATTGTCTATGGTTAAAATTCAGGCAGAATTAGTTGCTAAAAGCTGTGGGCTCATAATTGAGCCCATTTTAGAACTTCAATCTAAAGAAAATCCAGTTGCACACAAAGTTATTGGATGGGTAGAAATGATAAAAACAAAATTCAGTTTAATGACAGCGGTCATTTTGATCAAAATCTCATTTTAGATTCTCTTCCTGAAAAAATGAGTAGAGATAGTTTCAGAATTCAAAGACTGTGGTCTGAGAGCTATTGAAAAGATAAATTCATGGTAAGTGAGAAGGGGAAACTCCTTTCCTGTATTTCGAATTTGTTTGAGGCAGGGTTTGCTCTTTTGACATACAATATTGGCAAAGTAAATGCAACTCTTTCCCAGATACCTTTAAGTAATTGTAAAGATGTACCTTTTAATTATGCAATTCTTATAGAGATTTTGAAAAACCAATTGCAAAGGGCAATTAATGCTTCTAAAACATAAAAATCCAAGTTTTCTTGAATTTTCAAAATTATGTCTGCAGCCACTGTGGTTATCTGTCTCTAATGCAGATTCTGAAAGATTTTTTTTTTTAGATTTAATTTAATTGTGACCAAAATACGTCTTGGAATGTCAGAGAAAAATATTAAAACATGTGCAATGCTTCAGTTTGGAGATGCTTAGTAATTACTAATATTGTAATATTGTAAGGTGAAAAAGCTAAGTCATACTGTTTAAAATAATGTAAATTTGTTTTACATGGTGCTCTATTCATAGCATTGTAAATATATTAACAATTTCAATTTAGTCATTAAAAAGATATCAATATAGTAATCTGAATACAAAAATAATTCATTTTCCTACAATTTCCATCAATCTCCATCAAAAGAGTAAAACAATCCCCATCCATCTCCACTTTCACCAATATTAAAAAACACAAGTGAGAAAATTAATCTCCATAAATGCCTACCTCAGATTATAAGTAATGTTCCCTCTTCCCCTTGATATATGCATAAATTAGGTTGAATTGTAATGTATTGATAACCATGTTGTTTATCTATATTTGCACCAGGTGCAATTCAATTGTATTTAGATCGTATATTGGAAAGGAAGAATAAGTATATGCGTATGTAATAGGGATAAGACTAAAGAACTAATAGGTTGTATATAATGCAAGAGAAACAAATTCATTCATTCATTCACAAATGTTTCCAACATTTGAATATATAGATAAATAGGAAATATATATAGATAAATATAATATATAGATAGGTATAAAAATTAACTTAAAGTTTAGTTGTTCCTTAAACAATTGTGATAAACATAGATCAGCTACATACAGGTCTTAATTCTTCATTGCCAGCAGGACAAGGCGGATTTTATGAAAATCTAACAATACTCTTCAAAACTTCAGTAAGTTCAAAATTGTAACAATGAATCACAAGTTTGCACTAGAAACCTTTTCATCATTTACCACGTTTCCATAGGGAACTGAAATTGATGTGTTTTCATTCAAGATTAAGTACTATGTGGAAATACAATCATAATGAATCTTGGATTCGATCCTCTTAGAAAGTACGATCAGATCGAAACTTTGTTAATGGAAACAGCTATCACATTCAAATACATCCGAATACACAAAAAATACTATATTTTACTGTACTCCTAACACACTACAGCCTCATTTTTTCATAGCAAAACTGGCGTAATAAAATATGATATAGCTTAAGAGGTAGAACTGGAACTTAAAAATTCAATGCCACAACTGGGATTTCAACCACAGACCTTAAACTTTGCCCACACACGGCTTGTGTGTTTAAAAACACCAACAGTAAGTTTGTTGGCATAAATAAATAATAATTACGATATAGCTATTTTTATTATTTCTATAATTTTGCAATGACCCTCTTAAACATTCAATATCCTCAAAACCTGTTTCAAAAACACAAAACAACGAACCAACACTTGTTTCATAGGTTTGCCAATATAAACTAAGTCGACTAACATAAAAATCGGAATTATTTATTTTTGAACCTTGAATACCCAAATCGATCTCAATACATGTTGAATTTAACATGGAAATATGGATCTTATTCAGAATGGGATTGGACTCAAATCAATTTCAGTTCTCCATAGAAACATAGTTGAATGATAGAGAAGATCTGCTTTGTCTGCCGAGTCTACTGTTTGGTTGAAGGAAAAAAAGTGCATAAAATCATTCAACCATGAAGAAATAGAGGACTAAAAAGTTATATAGTGAGTTAATAGAGGAGAATATTTTGATTCAGGATTCACACTTCAACCAGAGGATGGAAAAAAAAATTTCTTGCTGCAGCCTTTTAATTACATAATTTATAAATACTGATATACCAGCCAAACAGCCCTATTTAATCAAAATGAAGCTTATTTTAGCTTAAGTATAATCTTCAGGGATTTAAACAATATGTGGAGACATTAGTAATCCTTTTGTCTCTTGATCTGCACACTTCACTTACATTTTGAATGCAGTTAATAGCCATACTCTTTGTTCCATAATGAACTGCATTATGCTTTTTTTCAAGCTAATCTCATTTTCAGTAACTTTCACTTCTTCTTTCAGTCTAAGGATCTGAATCCTCTCATCCGGCTGTATTACCTGGAACATTAATTTATGATTATCTCCAACATTTAATAAAGCATTCGCAATCTTAAATTAAATACATTTTATCCGTGCTGATTTTAGTGGTTAATGAACCAAGGTTAGCACATACTAATTGAGTGCCCTGAGCATTCTCAAAGCCAAAGACAAGCAGTACATAGGAAAGCAAAGCGAATATATCATGCTAAGTAATATCATGATACTGGGAGAATTTCAAAATTCATATTCTTAGTCATGTGGGCTTTTCCGCATTCTTTAGTTCTGCTGTGTTTTGATGTGTTTTAAATGCTTTCTTTCCCATTTAATGATGTGTTTGCCTATAGATGACAATGAATTTAACACTAGAATTGCAGTACAACTGGCAAAAAATTAGATCCCCTTCTAAAAGCTAGTGGACATGCAGTCCCTTTGACTGAACAAATTTGCCTTAATAAATCAAAAAGTTTGAAAATTCAACTTATTGATTTTAGTTAAAAAAGAGCACATGAAATGGCAGAAAAACAATTTAAATAAAGTAGTAACAATTAGAGCCTTCTGATGAAACTATGGATCTTACATGTGGCCAAGAAAGGCTGTGACTAAAAAGGACCTCAGGAAGAAAACAAATATATCTGAACACCCAATCTAAATAATTGATCTGTATCTTTTAGTACTATTGAACGGTGGTGCCGTGGCCGAGCAGTTACACCATTCACTTATCACCAAGGCGGCCCAGGTTCGATCCCAGGGACCTGCATGTGGTATTCATGGTGAACAAAGTAGCATCTGGGCAGGCTTTTTCCAGGTTCTCTGGTCTCCCCCGCCATTCATTCCACCAACTGCTCCATCATCATCTTTCCAATCATCCATTTCACCTGCATTTCATATCATCCTCTTGCTCACTCTCATACCTGGTGCTGGGCTGTCCACCCACTTCCAGGTCTCCACTCTGTCTGGTCCATAGATTCGTCTGCTCCCTAACAGGTCTCTGAGACCTAGGGAATGTAAGTCCTCTATATGGGGAGGGTAATAAGAAGCAGAAGTAGTAGTTTTAAACACCCGTTCTTACTACATATGGCATCACAAGTGGTGGACTATGATGATTAGGGCCCTCCTATTTTTCTCCTTACTATTTAATTAACAAATTTCAAGACATATATTCCTTTCAAGCTTTCTAAACATATGAATTCCACTGCACCTAAAAAAACCTAAATAAAGGGCTGACACCTAAAGTAACCTAAACTGCTGTATTGCCTTCTTTACACAAAGAATGTTATTTTCCCATTGCAACCTGTCATAAAATCATTTCCACCAATACTTTAAGCAGTAGGACAGAGTTAGTTCAGGTTACTACCATTAATTAGAGCCCTTGTATATATTAAGGTATACTTTTGTTTTATAACAGAAGCTATTCCCCAGTTGGAAACTGCAAGTCTGCTGCTCAGGATGCTCTGAGTATCACTAGCAATGTAAGAGTAATCAGAAAAGAAATACCTAATTGATTTGGAGTTGCTTATTCATTTGAACTGCAGAAGTTTCTTGGACACAATCATGGTTTTGAAGATATATGAAAGTCATAAATTCAGTATTATAGGACAGGGAGAAAAGTCTAGAGGAAAATTACTCCTAGAACCTGCTGCATTAGCATCTATGCTACATGCTCCAATGACATCACAGGCCCTAATGACCTAGTTGTCGACGGGCCCGTAAACCCCACTACTCACTCACTCCAATGACATCATGTTACATTGGAAGAATTTTTTTCTTCATACAAGAATCTGTTAAGTGATAATAGAAAACTGTTTATGCCAGAAAATTTGGAATGCATATCTACTACAGTGCCAAAAAACCTACAGAGAAACAGTAAAATCTATTCTCTGTGTGTTTTGATGAGTATCTTTGATAATGTAAACTTTTGTGGAATAAGTTCATAAATTACAAAATTTAAGAAAAGCACAAAATTATTAGTGTGTGTACTGATCCAAGAAGCAAACCCTTAAAAAGCCTATTGTAAGCACACAAGAAACCAAATAAAGGTTTACTACACTTAAAAATCTGGGCCCTCCTGGTGATACATGCAATGCAGTGATGTTTGAGAAGGAATTGGAAAGGAAACATTTAAGGACAAAACTTAGGATACCTTCTCAACATTTACCAGTTATGAGAGCGAGGTTAGAGCGGTTAGAGCACTCGCCTACCACCTAGGCAGCCTGGGTTCGCTACCAGGGACCCGCATCTCTTATTTGTGGGGCATGAAGCAGCATCAGGACAGGTTTTCTCCAGATTCTCCAGTTTCCCCTGTCACTCCTTCCACCAATTGCTACATTATCACCTTTCCAATCATCGATTTCGCCTGCATTTCATATCATCCTCTTCCTCACTATCATACCTGGTGGGGGCTGACCACCCACTTCTAGGGCTTCACTCTGTCTGATCCATAGGTTCCTGTGCTCCCTGACAGGCATCTGACCCTAGGCATTGGCTTGTAAGTCTTAGGGAGTATAATTCTTACATAAGGGCAGGGTAATCAGGTAAAGGAAAAACAAAAGGAGAGATAGAGGAAAACCTGGAAAAACATCAGTTGGGAGGACGGTTCTGATGGGATTTGAACTATTTGAACTTCATGAGCCGATGTCTTAGTAACTTCAGCCACCCGTGTCAGTTTTATACTATGTGTAATAGTTTTTGCAAATTATATATGAAATAGTAAAATAACAACAAATGTACCTGAATAGGCTTTAATGAATTGTCTAAAGCAGAACAAGTATCTTTACAATGCCCATATCACATGGTTCCAGGTACAACTAATATATCTGCAGAGCGCAAGATTTGTATTCCTCTGTGAAGGCAACACACTTTTGCAAATTCATTCTGGACCAGGAACTTGCTGAACTACAAACAGAAGATAAAACCAGAATGATTCACAAGCACAATAAAATTTCATAACCTACAAGTGAGATAATTACCAGTTCTTTAATTAGGTTTCAATATCAAGGAGCATAATGCTGTTAATTATTATTTATTTATGCCAACAAACTTACTGTTGGTGTTTTAAACACACAAGCCGTGTGTGGGCAAAACCCGGTTATGGCATTGAATTTTTAAGTTCCAGTTCTACCTCTCATAATGCTGTTAATCTTATTACTGTTCTGGTCAGTCAGCAGCTGACTGCTCCAATCATAGTTTAATGTAGTCAAAATTAGTTAACTTATTAGTCAAGTTAAAAGTAACATTAATAAGGTAAAAGGTAAACTTATTTTTTGGGAAGAAAGCATATTAACTATGACAGAACACACCTGAGCAGAATGGGAGTCACTTGTTCCAGCTACCACAATAATTTTGTTCTTCACATTCTGCAACAATGAAACATCAGGAGGTGAAGATGAAGGCCATGGAATATGAATACTGCCTGGTATTGTTCCCCGATTATATTCCTCTGCACTACGAATATCTACTGCAACTGCTTTGGGCTTTTTCATGTTTAGTAGCTCCAAAAGATCTGCTCCACTGATACGAGGACTGATTTCTCCTTGCAGTTCTGACACTGCTATCGGGCTCATTTCCTGAAAATATGTGTATTCAAATTATTGATGATATTTATAGTGTAGGACGTAGGTACAATATATGTTTGTAACTTAACCTAAATCAGGTATGCAAAACAGTAATTCATTTGCAATAATTAGTAGGAATGTTTCGATGGTTGACCTTCCAATAGACTTTTCAGGAAGTTTGTCAACTCACCACTCAGTTGATTAAAGTAAGAGTAGTTCATAGAGTTAACATTTGAGACACACAAATTGCTCGTTAAATTCATCCAATCACACAGCTACGTCATGACACTGTACAATATTAGCCATGTTTAAAACTACCAGTACTTTGCAATTCTGATTAATGCCATAGCCTGTCTATCTCATTAGCTATGTTCTATTGTTAGTGTAGAGGAGGAGGAGATATAGGTTTAAGAGTTCTCAACTACATGTTCATCAGTGCCATTAAAAACAATTGCAAAAGTCAGATATGTTGTTAGCTAATGCTGGATTTCTGACAATGAAGTCATTAATCCTCTTGCTCTCCAATATTTTTAACTGATGGATGGGGCACTAGAAGTGGCCGGGCATATTTGAAGGTGGTCTCGATCCATTTCCTCTTGCAGATCACATAGAGGACAGAGTGGTGAAGAATATATCCCAATTCTGTTTAAATGTTTTGCCAGACAATCATGTCCTGTAATCAACCTGAAGATTGCAACTGCTGTTTTTCGAGGATACTCAGGAATCACTGTTTGAATGTTTGGTAGTTCCCATCTTTTATTCTTTGATTTTTCATAGTAATATTTTGCAATAATTTTTTTGAATTCAGAGTTGACTAATCTTTTAGCTGCATAAAATGGTAGATTAACTATAGATTTTTGTACACCGCTGGTACCCTTTTTTGCAAGAAAATCAGCTTTCTCATTACCACTCAGTCCACAGTGAGCCAGTATCCATTGGAAGACTAGCTGTTTTTGAAGTGCTGTTAGATGGCTAAGCATCTTCCAACATTCTATAATAGTTTGGTTTTTTGGTGACAACTTGGAAGTAATTGCTATAATTGCTGCCCTGGAATCTGAGAGAATAACTGCTTGCTGAAAATGTGAAATTCTGTACAAAAGATTTTGTAGGGCCATTCGAATTGCTTCAATTTCTCCATCAAAGTTAGTAGTTCCATAACTTAAAGATTTGTAATAGGAAAAGAGGTGACATGTGACTCCACCACCTGCTCCATCTTGGTTTGATATCAATGATCCATCAGTATAAATATGGAGCCACTCATGTTCTGGAAATCTAGTATGGATTGTCTCTAATGCCAATAATTTTAGAACACTAGTTGGAGTATCACTTTTTTTAACCTCTTCTGTCAGGTGTAAATAATATGTGATGTCTAATGTATGTGTTGGATTGACTTTAGATATGAAGTTTTCCTTTGAATTAGGAAGGTGTACATCCTTCTTGATGTCTTGAATTTTGGAAAGAAAGCTCTCCTGAGTCTTTAGTGTATGTGTAAAATTTCTCTTGTGCCATGTATTGAATGGGAGTCTGATCAACTTTTTGTGTTGAATAAGAGCCGCTTTTTCTATTTCGCATTCAATGGGGTATTGGTTGGTTAGTATTTCCATAGCTGCTATTGGTGTGGTTTTGATAGCACCTGTAATTAATCTCAGACTTTGGTTTTGAAAGATTTGAATTTTTTTTGTGTTTGCTGTTACAAGAACTTCGCTGCAGTAAGTAAATAATGGTTTTATATATACATTGTATGTTGTGTTAAGCGTTGCTCTGGAACATCCCCACTTCATTCCTGTTAGACGTTTTAACAGTGAAAGGTGCCTCTCTGCTCTTTGTATTACATTTTCTATTTGTTTGGTCCATGTAAGTTTGATATCAAATGTAACTCCTAAATACTTTGCTTCCTTTGTTTCTGGTAATTGTTGACCCTCAAAATTTAGTTTTATTTTTAGTGGTTTTTTTCTTAGTGAAAAGATTTGGTAGTTTGATTTTGTTGTATTAACAGTCATTAAATTTTCTTTGGTCCACCTCTGTAAGTTGGTTAAGGATTGTTGCATGGTTTTTTCTAGTTATGTACTGTACTCTGTGCTTTTGCTTTTTGGTGTCAGAGTATAAAAACTAGGTATCTAAAGTTTCAAATTCTCAAACTCATGTTGCACTCTGCTAAAAACCTAAAAACTCTTTTCACCACTATTTTGTTGTCTGCCCAAGACCTCTACAAGTCCAGCAGGCAGAGAGTCTCAAAGGTATGCCAGAGAGGGATACTCTAGCAGCATGTGACAGACTGACAAAAAATTGTCGTATAGCGGACAAAGAGGGAGCAGGGTCCTGTTTAAATATAACCATGTGAAAAATTGCAGTGGCCAATATGCAACTGAGCCAAATTAACCTCCTTGCGATAAGATATGCAAGAAGAAGTTACCCAGTTTATCGGAAGTTCTTTCACTTCTCTAAGCTTATTACCGCAGAGAGCTGACCACTCTTCATGCCAGCATGACAGCACCATTCTCCGAACTTCAAGCCTAAAGTCTTTCAAAGTGACATGAGAGATGGTAATACTGGATTCTGTGGTTGCTGCCTTTACTACCAAATCCATCATTTCATTCCACGGCAAATCTATGTGATCTGGAATCCATGCACACACCATGCGCCAGAAGTGTGTAAAACATGGAGTGCATCCTGGACATGTAGTAAAACAGGATGGGAGTTGTACAAGCTCATAAAGGCTCTGAAGTGCGCTAAGAAAATCACTCAAAATCAGGCAGTCACCTAATTTACGACGCCGCACATATAAAATGGCTCGGTATATTGCATACTGCTATGCAGTATAAATGAAAGTGCTATTATGGAAACTGAAAGTATGTGATTCGGTTCCATAAACATAAGCACATCCAATACTACTGGTGCTCTTGGATCCGTCAGTGTAGATAAAACATCGATCAGTGTAACCTGACAAAAATTATAAAAAACAAGGACAGATACTTGAAATAGGCATCGTGGACTTCCCGGTACGGTCATCCCAAGAACTACATGGGTCGTGCCAGGTAACCAAGGGGTGTAGAGTTTCTCACCCTTGGGAAACATCTTTGTCATTTCAATTCCAAGCTTTCCTAAAGCTCCTGGAAACGAACACCTGCTGGCTTAGTACTAAATGTGCCTTTCCTATCTCATTCTCTTAGCGTGGTGGTGAAAATAGAAGTGAACGTTTGGTGCTTAGGCATAGATATAAGCGCAAAACCATAATTTGCTGAGAGAATATCATGCCAATGTTGCAGAGGAGATTCTGCAGATTTGGCATAGAGGCTCACGACTGAGCTTGTGAAGTTATTGTACCAAATTCTCCTGACCATCTGAAGAGCAGTTCAGTCTACTATACTTATACCTAAGATAATCTAAAATACGCTGTGCTGCACTGGATAAACTGTGCTATCATGTAGTTTGTTGCTCTCATGTAGAGAGTGATTGTTCAGAGATTTTCCCATGATTCGAAACACTTCTCTGGTTGGACCGACAGGTAAGCTGACAGCTACATTCACATATAAAGAATGAAGGGGAACATATGTTGGAGGATTTTAGGGAGTTTCATTATTTCACTGACTACAACATTGGAAGCCAAGATAAAAGAAACTGTCTGGCTAAAACTAATCACAACCTAAGGTTACCGATTCAAACCTGCCGGAGGGCAATGAATTGTTTTGGGCATAAAAATCCGTAGTTAGCATGGCTTCCTTCAGAAGGAAAGTAAACTCCGTGGTCCTGTGTTACATATTTATTGCACGTAAAAGAACTTAAGTTTGATAAAGAGACCTCCATGCAAAATTAAGTGGTCTTTCATGCCCAATATAAAATGGTTCGCAGAGAACCATAGCAGTTAAATAAAACTTACTTTATCTATCAGTGATAATTATATATATTGGATGCCTACAAATAAAATAATGAATATCACAGTACATATATGAGTCTTATGGCCCATTTTCTGTGCCTATAATAGTCTGTCATTTTGTCACATAATAAAGTTATTTTTATTTACATGTCTGCTGATATTTCTAGTGTTCTACAAATAAAACTGTCTAAATGCCAATATTCCAAGAAACTCATAGTTTGTCAGTATTTTCCTTCTTCACATCTTATACAACAGTTAAAATAGGAAGTCCAGTAGTATTGGTTTTGTATTGATTACTGCTACAAAATGTCCTAACAAAGAAGTTTTGTAAGCATTTGAACAACAGAATAGAATGTAGATTTCAAATCTTTTACAATAAGTGCTAGAGGTATTTTCTGATAGATGTACAATACAGAGGTAAACTTAGTTGTCATTGCATATAATATATGCTACTTGGAGTACTAAACTAGTAACGGAGAGGAGGACAAATGCACAACAGAATTACCCCTGCAGCAGAGAGGAAAAAGGAAGAGAGAGCAGCTGTGAGTTGCAAGGCTGCAAAGAATTGTAGATTGTGTTAACAATAAAAGACAACTGTTTTTTGTGCTTTAGTTTTAAAGACAAATAAAGTGACAAGAAAGAAAAGGTGAACGGAAATTCTCATTTTATCATACTGGTATCAGAAGTGGGATTTGTCACACTGTCATTCTGTCACAATATCTTTGCACTTGGTTATAAATATAAACATTGATATTAAGAAACAACAAAATACAACACTTTATACCCTGCATTTGCAGCTCAGTCAAACCACCCTGCAGCGGCACCGGAGAAAGCAAGTGCCAGTGCACTCACCACCAGAGTTACGCCTAAAGGACTGCCAAGTAACAGGTATGGAACACTAGCTACTGTAGAAAGTTACATTAAGCTTACCTGCATCACATGTTGAAATTTATCAATGCAAACACATTACCTACATATATCTCCGAAAACAATTCTGGTTTACCCACCAAAGTTCACGTTGACTGATTGCCTGTTTTTCTCTGGTGATATTCCCCTTCAATTCTTGTAATCTGTGCAGATTTGTTGCATACACTGTATTCGTTAACGTTCCCCATAAATAAAAACCACTGACATGTTTAGCACAAGAGGTTTAACATTTCCAAGACATCAGCTTTTGTGGCAATGAAACTTGTGAAATTTAAGCCATACAAGGTAACCGTAGTTCATGCTTTACAAGCACAAGATTCTGTAAGTTAGGTTAATTATTGCAATTGGTGTTTGCAGGAGATTCATAATGACGATGTGGACCCACTTTTAACATTCTTCACTGATGAAGTGTGTTTTAATTTTCAAGGTTGCATTTCCACTTCAGGACAATTGATATTGGGCTACAAAAAATCACCATAACCTCTTGAGGGATATCGACGTGAAATCATGTCCATTTAAAATGGCAGATGAGCGATATGGGCGTCCTGTGCATTTAAACATTTAACCCTTATTTATCCCTTATCCAACTCAACTTATTATAATTTTCCCTTTATGAAACATTTTAGTAAGGTCTATATAATTTATTGGCTTACCTTAATATGTTCGTTCTGCAGTGATTTACCTCAAAACAGGAATAAACACACAAGGGTACGTACATCTCCACATTTGCGAATTCCCTTCTTGTGGCACATGAAACACTTTCGAAATGGGCGGGACTTCTTTGCTGTTGGTGGTATCCTTTTAGGATAATGTTTTCCTTGAAGTCTGAGGGGTGCAGGGGTTTTGGATTTTCAACCCCCAACGTGGTATTGTTCAATTAGGCTGCGAGTTATTTATAGTCAGTAGTCAAGGTCGGTCATTGTCCTGTGTGGGTTTAGAGAGCTGTCCAAATCCCCAAACAATTGTATATGGTTATATCCAGTTGGTGCAAAAACACCTTTTTATACCACTTCTCCCTTCAGCTACAAGCAGGAAAGAATACGTATGTATTTCAACAAAGAAAGACACGGACTCTACTTAGTTACGAAACTCGCCTAAGCAAAAGTTGTAATGTTGATCTATTCTGGTGACTCAAGAGACCACGCATGCAGTAGCGATTTATTACACAGTATACTGACGCATTAGCCACACATACAATGGGTGTTTCTTTACTGAATCTTTCCAAGAACTAATATTAGATGCGTTTGACAGAGCAAAGTTGACTTTTCACCACAGTGAAACAAAATTGTGCCATTTCAACGTTTTGTAAATACAACTCAACTTTGCTGATGATGTACATTTATACTGCAAATAACGAGTTTTATACCAGTTTTTGTTTCATTAAAATAACTTAATATTTACACAAAATACAGCTGTGTATATATGAAGCGCATTTAACAATTTAAATGCTAGCAGTTCTCGGCTCACAGACGTTTAAATGGCCATCGCTCCAGAGGATAATATTCATGAAGTTCCTCAGCATATTGCAAAAGTTGGAACTTGGTGTGCAGTGAGAGTGCATAGACTTATTGGTCCCATATTTTATGACACAATAGTTGATTCACATGTTTATGTAAATTCTATTTTAAATAATCTTTTTTCCATGACTAACAAGAAATAAAAGATTGTGTGGTTGGTTTCAGCAGGATTCGCTTACATTGCATACTGCTGCAAATTCTATGCATGAATTGTGGGGTACGTAATTAGATGAGAATTGTGGCCATTTCATTCCGCTGATCTATCCCCATGTGAGTTTTATTTATGGGGAATGTTAAAGAATAAAGTGTAAGCAACAAATTCACACATGTTACAAGAATTGAAGGAAAATATCATGAAAGAAATACATGCATTCAGTCAACATGAACTTTCGTGAGTAAACCACAATTATCTTCCTTTCATAGAAGTTTGAAAACAGTGTTGTTGTAATTAATTTATTTTTTAAAAGGTGAGTTAATTAATAACACTGAACAACACTTACAAAATATTTTTCCGGGACGCGTTTCGAAGGTTAACTTTCCTCCATTATCAACCGGACAATAACCGGGTTTCCATGGTGTTTCGTGGTGCGGATGGTGATGCTTCTTCTGATGTTTCTTCTGGTAACAGTTCAATGAACTTACTGAAAATGTCACTCTGAGGAATGTCGAAATTAAATACTCGGTTTCTATTTTTTAAAATAAAGATTTGTTCCCATGTGGACAGTTCTTGTTTTCCGGTTATGTGTTTAAGAAGTTTTGGTTTTAGCTTTATGTCATGATTTTTTGTCCAAAAGTGAAATGCAACTGCTGATTTTTCTAATTGTTTACTCTTAATGTTTCTAACGTGTTCCTTGGATATGATTTCTAAATTTCTTTTGGTTTTTCCTATGTATATTTCATTACAATCACTGCATTCAATTTGGTACATGCCAGATTTTTTGTTAGGTGGAATAGCATCTTTGATGTTTGAAAGTAGTAGGTTTTTTATGGAGTAATGGTTTACTGGTGCTAGCTAAATGTTGCATTCCTTGAACACTTTTTTAAATTTATCAAAGACCCATGGATGCTATGTGAATTTTTTGAATAAAAAACAAAAATGATATTCAAAAAATTCACATATCATCCATGGGCCTTTAATAAATTTAAAAAGGTGTTCAAGGAATACAACATTCAGCTAGCAGCAGTAAACCATTACTCCATAAAAAACCTACTACTTTCAAACATCAAAGATGCTATTCCACCTAACAAAAAATCTGGCATATACCAAATTGAATGCAGTGATTGTAATGAAATATACATAGGAAAAACCAAAAGAAATTTAGAAATCAGATCCAAGGAACACGTTAGAAACATTAAGAGTAAACAATTAGAAAAATCAGCAGTTGCATTTCACTTTTGGACAAAAAATCATGACATAAAGCTAGAACCGAAACTTCTTAAACACATAACCGGAAAACAAGAACTGTCCACATGGGAACAAATCTTTATTTTAAAAAACAGAAACCGAGTATTTAATTTCGACATTCCTCAGAGTGACGTTTTCAGTAAGTTCATTGAACCGTTACCAGAAGAAACATCAGAAGCAGCATCACCATCTGCACCACGAAACACCATGGAAACCCAGTTATTGTCCGGTTGATAATGGAGGAAAGTTAACCTTCGAAACGCGTCCCGGAAAAATATTTTGTAAGTGTTGTTCAGTGTTATTAATTAACTCACCTTTTAAAAAATAAACCACAATTGTTTTCGGAGATATAAGAAATGTGCTCACGTTGAAGATCTTCAATTTCAATGTCTGTTGTGATGCAGGGAAGCCTAATGTAAGCTAGTACAGTAGTTAAGTGTTCTGTACCTGTTACTTGCTGGTCCTTTAGGCATAATTCTGGTGGAGATTGCACTGACACTCACCCAGTCCAGTGATGCTGCAGGTTGGTCCAGCTGGGCTACAAATGGATGATATTAACTTGAATACAAAAATAATTAGAAAAATGCTTTATACATTTTCTAACTACCATAACATTATACTTCTTTAAACATGAACTTATACAAATATACTGTTACACAGTAAACATGACAAGAAACAAAGTTGAATATATATAAACTAACCAGTTCAGGATTTTTTTCTGTGTTAGGTTGAATCTCATGCTGTCTGTAGGTAACACTGCGTGGTGTACTACAATATAACTCAATGGAATCTGCCACACAACGTTCCATATCAATCTCTAAACAAATACAACATGGCTGTAAGTAAATTAAGGTATACCAGTAAATGGGACAAAATGATTAGTTTGTAATAATTTGAAGAAAGAACAAGCAAGAATATTTTACACATACTGCATGGTAAAGGGATGGGAGTATTGATCTTGAGCATCACACTTATTAGAACAGTGAAATACAGGTAACTTGGTGCACAGTAAAGCAAAACAAATGGAACACTCGGGAGCTGGGTGTATCTGATATGAAAGGTTACATGATTAACTATGTAACTGCAATTATCTGGATATACAATAGTAAAAAATATTTTAATGATGGCAAAGGTATTAGATACTGTAATATTTTCAAAGAATGAAAATAAAGCTAAACATTCTCTATCTGTAATTTTTATAAAGGAAATTAAATTAGTATTACACTTTTCTTATTAAACAACTTCTGTAGCTAGAAAGTATATGGCAATATAACTAATTTTCTGAAGTGCAATCAATCTGTACACCTGGAATAATTTATAAGGAGGTGACTTACTCAAGTGGCAAAGGTCATGTCAAACATTTCATCAGCAGCATCATGCTTTATTACCATTGTTGCTGTTTATTTCTATATGAATTATCAACCTCTCAACTTCTTGTTCCAATAATTCATGTTTTTCCCAACAATCTTCAGCAACTCTTTTAGTTGTCTTTGTTGCAAAACTTTATGACATTATATATCTATCATCTCCTGTGCCTGGCAATGAATAAAACTTAGTTTTTGCAAATGTTATCTATCACATTCCCATTACAATATGAATGCCCCTAAAATATAAATGTTATGCATGCACTTAGTCTTATTTATTAATATGTACTTATATACAATGCTTCCTTAAACTTTATTGCACTCCTCAATTGTGCAGCATATTTATGTATACATTTTACAAAGCCTCGCTTATGTTTTGCTTTAACTCATTCTTTCAAATTGTCAAACGAAACACTGACCTTATTGTTTAAATTTCTTACCTGGCAAATCAGAGAAAAGCAAAATGCACTCATTGAAGCCTGAGGCTAGAAGTGTGTCTCGAAGCTGCTGCAGTATAGCCAACCCCACATACAGTGGAAATGATGCATCACCAAGCAGAAGTTTATCCCACAGATGAAATATTTTATGGAGTGGAAAAACATCTAAAAGTAAATTTCCAGTTTTAATAATAAATGCAGTCAGAAAATCTGTTTTACTATCTAAATAGTTCTGTTGTTGTTGTTAGCTAATGCTGGATTTCTGACAATGAAGTCATTAATCCTCTTGCTCTCCAATATTTTTCACTGATGGATGGGGCACTAGAAGTGGCTGGGCATATTTGAAGGTGGTCTCAAAAAATAGTTCTTTAAACTTTTATCTCAATCAATAGAAGTAGATAGAAAAATAAGCTTTTGGGATATAAAGTACTTACAATAGTAAGTCACCATTGGTGTAATTTGTCTCTAATGTGAGACTGCCTTTGTGGTTTACCAGGAGAAATACGAACTGGTTTGAGAATTTAATGCCATTCTGGCAGTTTTTCACAATAGCTCAGTGGTAGAGCAGCCGCCCGGTAAGCGGAAGGTCTGTGGTTCAAATCTCAGTTGTGGCATTGAATTTTTAAGTTCCAGTTCTACCTCTCAAACTTTGCCCACACACGGCTTGTGTGTTTAAAAACACCAACAGTAAGTTTGATGGCATAAATAAATAAATAAATAATAATTTTGTAACAATATTTATAGAAGCTAAATGAAAATAAGGAACAATGGAAACTAAAGTCCTGTGAATGTATCATAAGACCTATTTTATTATTACCTATTTCCTACATTTAGAGTAAGCTGCTGGGTAGAGGCTATCACTTGATTGTTGGACTCGTTTACTACAAAACTAATTTCATGCCTAAGGCCAGCAATGCAAAATCTTAAAATCTGCACGACAGGCTGCAGCTTCAAAGAGAAATGAAATTAATAATAATATGTAGTCTACAAATATATTTTAAAAATAATACTTACGTGAGAACATTGTGAGGAACCATGGTATTGCAAAAAGCTCGGGAACAAAGCTGATGCTAGATAAATGGTTTGCCAGTGCTGGATCATGGAAGGCTATCAGGTGTGAAAACTTAGCCAGATATTCCTGAATCACTGCAGAGTTATCTTTTAAGAAGAAGTTATGTAGATATTTTGGGATGAACTTAGACAAGCAGGCAAATGCCTGGGCTGAAAACATAGCAAAGAACAAAACTGTATTTGTTTAGTTCATTTTAAAAACAATTTACTACATTTTTCTGCTTCTCATTGAAGCATCTGTACGTAAATAATGGCAACCAATATTTGCAGAAAAATGTATGAATTTTAAGACAACTTGAAAACCACAGGTTGTCTATATAGCTTCAAAAAGAGGACAAGAAATGTCAGAGAAAATTTCAGTTACAAAATTAATTGCAAGACTCAGGGATATGATTTCATCCCCTTAAACAAGGTTGGTTACCTATAGAATTCAGCATTTTCATAATCCAGACAAAATATTAAGTGCTTTAACTTATATATGTGAGGAATTTAATTTAGTAGTGTGCAATTGGGCTAGAGGGAAAGATTTCACTGGGAGATATACTTTTGCAAATAATATGGTCAGAGTGTAGTTCATTATATGATGATCTCAAAAGAGCTGGATATGTTTAATTTAAAAGGTGAGTTAATTAATAACACTGAACAACACTTACAACATATTTTTCCGGGACGCGTTTCGAAGGTAACTTTCCTCCATTATCAACCGGACAATAACTGGGTTTACATGGTGCTTGATGGTGCAGATGGTGATGCTTCTTCTGGTGTTTCTTCTGGTGGCGGTTCGATGAACTTACTGAAAATGTCTCTCTGAGGAATGTCGAAATTAAATACTCGGTTCCTATTTTTTAAAATAAAGATTTGTTCCCATGTGGACAGTTCTTGTTTTCCGGTTATGTGTTTAAGAAGTTTCGGTTCTAGCTTTATGTCATGATTTTTTGTCCAAAAGTGAAATGCAACCGCTGATTTTTGTAATTGTTTACTCTTAATGTTTCTAACGTGTTCCTTGGATCTAATTTCTAAATTTCTTTTGGTTTTTCCTATGTATATTTCATTACAATCACTGCATTCAATTTGGTATATGCCAGATTTTTTGTTAGGTGGAATAGCATCTTTGATGTTTGAAAGTAGTAGGTTTTTTATGGAGTAATGGTTTACTGCTGCTAGCTGAATGTTGTATTCCTTGAACACCTTTTTAAATTTATCAAAGGCCCATGGATGATATGTGAATTTTTTGAATATCATTTTTGCTTTTGCTGCTGTGAGAGTTGTAGTTTCTTTTAATAATTTTTTCTTTTCTGCTTGTTTTACTTTTTTATCTACTAATTCTTTGGAAAAGCCATTTTTTTGTGCTATTTCAATTATTTTGTAATATTCTGTTTTATATTCTTCTGCTGAAAGAGGGATGTTCACCAATCTATGTGTTAAACTATTGAAAATTGCACATATCTCTGCCAGAGTTTGAACATCCACGGGAAACCTTTTGTGATCCTTATTTCCAATGAACTCATGTAAATATCTGCTAAGAATGGCGAGAGAGGGTTGCCCATTGCTAAACCTGAAGTTTGATGGAAATACTTTGTTTGGAACTGGAAGAAATTTTGTTCTGTGCATAATTTGGTGAGTTCTATGTATTCTGCAATTTCTGATGATGACATTCCAAGTGATTTGAGCCAATTTTTGATCAGTAATGGGAGCTTTTCTATTGGTATACTGGGAAATAGTGACTATGTCAAAGGAGACAAGGGTGTCCTCTTCTGTTAATTTGAAGTCTTTGATATGTTCTATTAGTTCATAACTGTTTCTTATGCTTAAACTTTCAAACTTAGGAAATGAATTAAATTTATTAGATAGCCATTTTGCCAGTTTGTAAGTTGGTGAATCTATGCTGCTAATTATGGGTCTCATGGTAATGTCTGGCTTGTGTATTTTGGGTAAACCATAGATTCTGGGTACGGTTGGATTATTTGGTTTAATTGCATATTTGTTTGGTATTATGCTTGAATTTTGTATAGTTTTTTCAAATGTTTGAACACAAGTGGTTAGCGGGTTTTTGCTGATTTTTTCGTAGTTACTATTATTTAGCATAATTTCCATTTTTTCTATGTAATTTGATTTCCAAAAAGAACATCAGTGACGCATTAAAACTTCTGAACATACAGGACAAAAGTATAAATTTCACAGTGGAAGTAGAAAAAGATAATAAATTACCATTTTTAGATCTAAAATTAATCAAAAACAAGGATAGAATAAATTTCGGTATTCACAGAAAACCAACGCAGACAGACAACTACATAAAAGCTAATAGTTACAATCCAAGAAGCCACAAACAAGCAATTTTCAATAGTTTAACACATAGATTGGTGAACATCCCTCTTTCAGCAGAAGAATATAAAACAGAATATTACAAAATAATTGAAATAGCACAAAAAAACGGCTTTCCCAAAGAATTAGTAGATAAAAAAGTAAAACAAGCAGAAAAGAAAAAATTATTAAAAGAAACTACAACTCTCACAACAGCAAAAACAAAAATGATATTCAAAAAATTCACATATCATCCATGGGCCTTTGATAAATTTAAAAAGGTGTTCAAGGAATACAACATTCAGCTAGCAGCAGTAAACCATTACTCTATAAAAAACCTACTACTTTCAAACATCAAAGATGCTATTCCACCTAACAAAAAATCTGGCATATACCAAATTGAATGCAGTGATTGTAATGAAATATACATAGGAAAAACCAAAAGAAATTTAGAAATTAGATCCAAGGAACACGTTAGAAACATTAAGAGTAAACAATTAGAAAAATCAGTGGTTGCATTTCACTTTTGGACAAAAAATCATGACATACAGCTAGAACCAAAACTTCTTAAACACATAACCGGAAAACAAGAACTGTCCATATGGGAACAAATCTTTATTTTAAAAAATAGGAACTGAGTATTTAATTTCGACATTCCTCAGAGAGACATTTTCAGTAAGTTCATCGAACCGCCACCAGAAGAAACACCAGAAGAAACACCAGAAGAAGCATCACCATCTGCACCATCAAGCACCATGTAAACCCAGTTATTGTCCGGTTGATAATGGAGGAAAGTTACCTTCGAAACGCGTCCCGGAAAAATATGTTGTAAGTGTTGTTCAGTGTTATTAATTAACTCACCTTTTAAAATAAATTAATTACAACACTATTTTCAAACTTCTATGAAAGGAAGATAGCTGGATATGTATTTAGTAGATTTTGAGGTGATGGACATAGCATGTTCAAGTAGTCACTTCCTGTTAAAAGGAAAATTGAAAAGGGGAGGCAGAAATGAGAGAGGAGTGCAGGAGTATAGTGGATGCCAGATAATGAATGAGATACAGGTGGAGGAAGGGGCAAGCACAAATTTTTAAAAGAGTTGGAGCTAATTGTTGGAAGTGCAGATTTCATTACTACTATAGAAGAATTGATGATGGAGGGAAACTGAGGAAACAAAAAAGCTAAATCAGAAAATGACATTAAGGAAATCAGGAGTTATTTAGGAAAGGTAAGACAAAAATGGATAAGAAAATTAGGTAAAGAAGAGCTATAGAAACACTAAGTGTAGAGAGCTCAGAATGTGATGGTTTCACTAGTGAACTAACCACAGTTTTGTAGCTGGCTGGGACCAATAGACTAGACAGCAAAATAACAGTTTGATGGTTTTATACATTCAGGATAGAGGGAGATTTACTCGTTAAAATTAAAATAATGTACTAGAAGAGATAACTGAGTGTAATATGTATACTGAAAACATGAAGAAAGAAATTTGTACACATACACTTCAAATTATATAAAACTGTAGTGTAATGCAAATATGAATCATGTACAACTAAATTTATATGTTTATTGTCATTAGATCACTCATTTATGAGCTGCTAGACAAATGAATGAATAAATGAATCAATGTATCAACAAATGCACAATCATAACAGCTTTGTATCAGTCGTCACCGAGAGTAGCAAAGCACTACGGTCACACCACCGAGGATGTTCAACGCAACGAAACATCTGGAAGGAGTTCAAACCAAATAGGTAAGTCGATTAAAACACTAAACAACACATACTTATAATTTACCAGAACATGTTTCGGAGGCTGACCTTCCTCCATTATCCTCTGGTACCAGAAGAGACCTCAGAGGAAACATCACCATCCACACCAAGAAACACCAGTTGATGTCCGGTTGATAATGAAGGAAAGTCAGTCTCTGAAACATGTTCTGGTAAATTATTAGTAAGTGTTGCGCTGTGTTATTAATCAACTTACCTTTTTGGTTTAAATTCAATATTACAACACTGTTTCCAAACTTCCAAGAAAAAAGATAGTCTGGAAGGAGATTTTCAACAAGCCCGGATAACCATTTTGTATTTTATGACACCGGCCGTGAAAGCTTACGTAATTTGAATAAATGTACAGATTCACAGTTCATTTTCAAATCAAATGTAACAAGTTAATTAAACTACTTACATCTAAATGTGTCATTAGTTTAATTCTAATTTACCTTGAAATAGATAGTAACCTAAATACTAGAAAAACCATATATTTCAGTTTCTTTCACTCAATTCTCTCATATGGAATAACTATATGGGGTAATGCTACAGGTTGGGAGAGAATCTTTAAAATCCAAGAAAAAGTTATACGCATACTGACCCACTCAAGTTATAGAGTTTCTTGCAGGCCACTATTCAAAACATTAGAAATCCTGACACAACCCAGCCTGTATATGTACAATCTAATTATACACGTGCACAATAACCATGACAGATATATAGCAAATCAGCACCAGCATGAACACAACACAAGGCGAAAAGGAGAAATGAAATACCCAGCGCATAGGCTTGCACTCTATGAAAAAAGTCCACAATATATGGGGTGTAAAATATACAATAAATTGCCACAAAGGATCAGGAAAATCCCAAATCCAAACCTCTTTAAAAAAACAGTCAAGAGCTTGTTTGCCAGCAAGGCATACTACTCTGTTACAGAATACATGGAAGATGTACTGTGACCTCAATTTTAGGTGTCTTAACAAATCATTACTGTACATTTTTTCTCTTTTACCTTTCTTTTATATTTCTATACTCGTGTTTGTAAATATTGTAGACTTATTTTAATCCTTAAAGTTGTAACTATAGTGTATTGACAAGTCACCAATTTACGAGCACCTGCTCACCCATGTAAGTGTAATGTGACGAATAAAGTATAAGTATAAGTATAGTACTAAGTAATACAACATGGTTAATCAACAATAAAAATAATAACTAGCAATATTAATGGTGGGGAAAAAGGGGAACATGACTATGACAAGGACTGAATGATGTTATCAACAAGCAATTGATTTTGAACTCAGACAGGCAAAACAACAATTTGTGCTAACATTAAATTACTATTTCACCTAACTGTTCACACTTAAAAACATATTTAAGAAAAAAAGGGGATAGTGGTGCTACAAATACAGTTTTACCACTTGTAGTGTGCTTTCATCTGAGCAAAGTATCGTATAGTAAAATTACTTATTTACAGAACGATGTCTAACTATAAACTTATGGGTTACATAGATACAGATTCAGGCTTTTCTCTCACCATCCAATTTCCTCCACTCTACACTTGGTAGAGTGTTCCTAATAAGGAATTTTATGTAATCAACATAAATTCAAAATCTGCACCACAGCTTTCCAATGCCTTTCTGAATTCAGCCACTACACATCCCAGGATAAGCAGGTTGACCGTTTTTAAAATGCAAAGGATGTTTTAATGTTACTTCAATAGCTAAACTAAGACAAAGAAAACATCACATAGGACCCAAATTCAATGTCTAGGTTTCACTGAAAATTTTTAAAGAAAAATAAGATATAAAGGAAAAACAACTATAAATTTTATCTTTCTTTCATAGAAGTTTGAAAACAGTGTTGTTGTAGTTAATTTAATTTAAAAGGTGAGTCAATTAATAACACTGAACAACACTTACTTACTTGTTGTTCAGTGTTATTAATTGACTCACCTTTTAAATTAAACAATAAATTTGTTCAAATATACATATTAAATTCATTGCAACATTAACATAAATAATTTTTGTCATTTTATCCCATTTTAAGCTACATGTTGAAATTAAGTGACTATTTTCTTTCTATGAAATTGGTGAAAAGAATGGTAATATCATGACTGCCATATGGGGTCAGCTTTTCAAACTGTTGATTATTGTCTTTCCTCTTGCAAGCCCATAACAGATACCTATGGTATTACAAATGAAATCAGCTGAAAATTTAAAGCCTTCAATATGAAATAAATAGAAAAATAAGTTTTTTATGAATAAGTTGCTGAGTGTGTGCGTGTGTGGGTGGGTAAGTGCGTGCGTGTGTGAATGCGTGCCTGCGTGTGTGTCTGTTAGTCTGTGGACAGCATAATTCAAAAATCTGATGTGTTGCACTCACATGACTTTCTCTACTCTTGTACTAACCATTCTTACAAACTCTTATTCCTGTATCTTCATGTCACTTGAGAAAAACATTTGCAGAAATTATCTTATTGCTTAGTTTCTTGTAGGTGCAAGGGGAATATTAGAATACAGTAAGCTTTGAGCGATAGTCAAAAATCTTTTAAAGCTTTGAGATCCAGTTCTCTTTGTACGCTTAACAAATAAAAAATTAACAACAATGTTCCATTTCACGAAAGTTTTAGCTTTTCTGAAACTGACACAAATAACAAGGAATATCTCTGAAATGACTCGCTCTACAAAAAAATTTGTTTGGACATAAATTGTGTGTATTAGCGAGATCTACATTTCTTGTAAAGTAAGATTTGGTCTATCTCTTACGATTTACGAGTTATTCAAAAGTCATCCAGAGTAAACAGGACTACGTAGGCTATAGTCAGAAAATTCAAAATATACATTTCATTTGCCATACAAATATCTCAAACAAATGGCATTTTAATCAAAATGGTTAGAGCCATTTTCAGAAAATAAAAATTTTCTAAAAATTTTCCATGTAAATGTTAATTTTTGGTGGGAATATTTTCTTCAGAATCTTCGTTTCGCATCCTTGAATGACATTAAACTTAAATACGAACAAAACATATATTTCTGGTGAAATCTCAATATTGAAGTTTTAGGTGGAATACAATATTTCCTCTACTTACCAGTAGAGAAAGTAAAAATGAAAAGTCGGTTAAAAACCAAAATTTGTATTTAAGTTTAATGTTTTTCAAGGATGCGACACAAAGATTTTGAAGAAAATTGCTCCACCCTAAACTACCCTTTGCATGGAAAATTTTTCGAAAATTTTGATTTTCTTGAAAATGGCTAACGAGTTGGATTAAAATGGCATATGTTTAAGATACTTTTCTGACAAATGAAATGTGTATTTGAATTTTCTGGCTACAGCCCATGTAGTCCTGTTCATTCTGGATGACTTTTGAATAACTCCTAAAGCATAAGAGACAGACCAAATCTTACTATACAAAAAGATGTAGATCTCGCTAAAACAAAATTTATGTCCAAATAAAATTTTTTGTAGAGAGAACCATTTCTGAGATATTCCTTGTTATTTGTGTCAGTTTCAGAAAACTTAAACTTTTGTCAAATGCAACATCGTTGTTCATTTTTTTATATGTTAGCAAAGAATTTGAAAGCTTTAAAAGATTTGACTATTGCTCAAGCCTACTGTGTTCCCATATTTCCCTTGCACCTACAAGGAAATAGGCAATAAAATAATTTCTGTAAATTCTGTAAATGTTTATCTCAACTAACACAAAGAAGATATAGGAATGAGTTACTAAGAATAGATAGTAGTACAGTAGAGAAAGTCGTGTAAGTGCAACACATCAGAATTTGAATTATGCAGGGTTGCCAACCTGTACGATAATTATGGGAGCATACAATAATTTGAATGTTTGTACTCATGGTTGTCAACCCGTACGATAATTATGGGGGTATAAGATAATTTCAATACTGGCAAAATATCATTTTCAGTGGCTTGTCACACCAGCAAAATGAAATTAATTACAAATAGCAAGACCACTTTTGTACTCATGGCCTGTCTCCACCCCTCTAAGGCAACCATTTCATATCCTACTAATTCTTCTGCCCTTTATCCTCTCGTTTCCAGTGTACCCAGATCTGGTAATCTCAATGAAGAAGGAACTGTTCAGAAAAATTGATGATCAATGGAGAAAACTTGGAATAAGTGATGTTTCGTGTGAAATAAAGAACATGCCTGAATCTGGCAGTTTCTGGAGTGCTGCTAAATACTTGTCACCTTGGAGGAAATATTGATTTCAAAGAACTGGTGGAGGTTGCATTATCACTGATTTCATTGTCCCACAGAGACACTTCTTGTGAAAGTTTTTTTTACAAACTAGGTTTAATAAAAACCAAAATTAGAAACAGATTGGCACTAGATATAGTAAATGGACTTATTCAGTCGTCTCAGCTTATGAAAGAATGTGGTGGGTTCGAAAATCTGCAAGCCACTGAAATGTTAAAATTTATCTCAACAACAAATTTGTATAATGCTGCAGCAGTTGAGGAAGATGATGAACTTTCAGATGAATAGTGCGGGAAACGTAAGTGCTGAAGTTGTAGTATTGATTACGGTGATCAGTCTTGTAAGTAGATACCATAAACATCAATACCATTACATTTTCATAAGTGTTATGGTGATACATTTTTAGTTATAGCATTTGGTTTATGATGTACGATAATTTTGAATCCAAATCTATAATTTAGATTGGCTGGTACAATAATTTTACTTTTAAACATTGGCAACCCTGATTACGCATCCCTTGAGCTCAATGGTCTTGAGAGTTAAAAGTAGCTACAATCTTTTCTTACCATTTGTTTTTCATTTGCACTTTACATCAATTGTCTTTCAATTTCCTATAACCTTTACATTCATAAATAATTCTGTTTTAGTTTTTTATGCTGTGTATTTCACTTCCTTTCAATCAATGTTTGCCATAACTCAGAGTAAACTTTTCTAAATCTATCCAAACTAAATAAAACTTCCTAATCTATTCATATACTATTTGCATATTTATTTTTGAAAATGTACTTGTGGCATTAGTCAGCTGCTTTCTGTGCTTCAGTACAGAGAACTTGAATACAGTTTTCAATGAAAACTAAGTCTTTGAAAAGCAAAATGACAAAGCAGTGATGAATATAAAGTTTAACCTAAGCAAAGATAATGGTTTTATTATACTGCAGTTAGAAACTTAAGCTAACAGTAGTACTGACTTTGGTGAATAAGAAAGATTTTTAAAGCAGAAACAATACCCTTGGTTATTATAAACAATAAAAGCTAAAATGCTTAAAAACTATTCACCTTCATTGTTAAAGTTTAGGTACAAAAACGGTGCACTTAATGAGTCTAGACCCTGCCAGTAAACATATTGAGGATGGCTCACTACCCAGGCTTTCAGCACTCGTTTGAACTTCCTGTGCCCTTCATATGAAGATAACAGTTCATCATACTGGTGGCAGCGTGGGATATCCACTTCTATCTGAAAAGAATATATAACTTTTTTAAATCTCTGGTTGAACTATGATTGAAAGCATATTCACCATAATGATGATTAAAAAAAAGTAATAAAAAATGCATGTTACACAGCTGATTTAATAAGGAAATGTAATACTGTTTTGATGTGTGTGTATATATATATAGCCCATCACAGTCGTGCAGCGTTGTCTACTTCAGAATGCACAGCGCAAGCGTTAGTAACAGAGATTTCTCTTTTTCATGCGCCCAAAATTATTACTGGAAATTTGACATTCTAGTATGCCGTGGTGTATGCTGCATGAATTTTTGAGGCAGCCTGTATGAAGGCCATTTTTCTACGATGTATGGTTCTCGAGTTATTGCTTCGAGAATAAACAACTAACTTCCGTGTTTATGCTTATGTATGCAACTTTGAACCTTGCCTGTGTGTTTTATTCCTTTCCATTACGCAGTTACGAAGTGTCATTAGGAATTGTGTATATTTAGTTCATAAATTAACTGACCACGGATTGCTACAGTCGCATGCGTATTCTTTAGTTCGGTTCAAGACCAATCCGTAACACAAATTGTGCTTTGTGTAACTGTGACACTAAGCAGAAAATTCACATGTTTACATTGTGTTTAGTGAAGTGTTAACAATGTCACTTTCAAAGCCTGGTATCAGTGGCACAGGTACTAAGGGTAAAGTACTCCACTCTCAGGCCAGAAATATTATTTTTAAAGTGTACAGCTTTTTTAATGAATTGCATCTGAGGAAGTGCGTGTAAATAAATACGTTAATATTGAGTGTTACAGTTTATAATGTTATCATTATCCTTTGCTGTGTAAGTTTACATTCTGACAATTTGACATGACAAATGTTTCTTTCTTTGTTCCCTCCCCATAACTTCTGCTCTCTAGTGCATCACTTGGCAGCAGTGCAGCCACCATGTGCACACATTGGTTCAGCTCATGTGCCTTCTAAAACTGTACACCATATAGTTATACATAGAGGAAGCTATTGGACTTCATCAAAAGCCAAATGTGCCATATTTCCCCCATTGAAGTACTCTTTGGTTATACTTTGTCTGCTGTTATTTTACTGTTGGTGTTCATCAGTAGGGTTTATTTGTATTTAAGATATCAGCAAAAAGAAAGCATGTTGTAATATCTATTCTAATACAATTGTAATGATCCCTTACTATCTTCCAATAAAATTGTTTCTCAGCATTCAAATCTGAACCAGAACCTGATGACTGATGTGAGTTTTTTAAAATACATTAAGAGACAGTAAAGAACAATACCTGTCTCTTTCTGTGCAGGCATTGGCTACCAAATTGGAAAAAGAAATTCTATAATATACATTTTGACTCTAAAGAAAACTTTTGTGCAAAGAAATGTTTATAATTCTTCAGATATTATTTAAAATCGACTGGGTTTGTACATTGGTTAACCTACATCAAATAAAATACACAGAAATCAGTTATGACTTGCCAGTAATCTTCAGCATTTCATTCACAAATGTAATCCACAAGTTTTTAGTTTATTTGGAAATTAAATAATGCAAATTTAGAAAGGATCTGTATTTTTTTAATGTGAATATTTTGGGAGGGAAAAAAGAAAGACCTTGTGTTTGGAGAAACACAGTATACATTTACACAGAAGAGGCAGCACAAACTTTTGTCCTGTGAAAATTTTAATTTTTCAGAGGACAAAGTATAATTATCTTCATTTGTAAAAGACATTTTCTGTGAATTTAAATGCATTCCAATGTTAATACTGTGACTTTGTGTAGTTTTCAATGTCAATTCACTAATGTAATTTTAGTTCCATTTTCCTTATCATTTCACCTTTCTTTGTAACATAGCAGCTTAAAGGAATGTGTGCAAAGCAGAGGCTTCCTTCCTTTTTACACCTGGGGAGTCAAACACAGACCTCTCTAATTCCTCATGATAACGGCATTGACTGTGTGTCATAACTATCGTCACAACACCACCCTGCAAACGCACTTTATGCTCACCAGAAACACACTATCTGGCTTGCTCATGAGAACATTTGCTGGAAATCCTATAATGGTCCAGACAGAAGAGAAAGAATGCACCAGAACAATCCCATTATCTCCTGACAGTGCATCTGGTGTTTACACTGTGTGAGAGTGCTATCCCATTGAGTTATCTCTTCAAGGCCAGTCAGCACATTTCATCAATAACTGATACACATAGCTGCGTCACAATATATAGTGGACACAGCTTAATGCAATACCCTAAAAGTCAACTGTGACATTTTTTCCTCAACTATGACATGGTCTGATTATATTTGGTGATATTCCATCTGTTAGGTTGCACTAGTAGTGCCAACTGTTTGTAAAATACAACCATAGTAAAGCTATGGCCAAGTTGGTGTTATTGTATCCGTTATGTTGCCACAGAAGTCCTTGTTTTTTAAGCTGCTGCAGAGAGGCCAAATTGATTTTATCTTAAATTCTTTTAGAGCAGTATATGCAGTTATAGTTACTGTTGTTATTTTTGTGTTCATTACGCAGTAGTGCATTAATAATATTACAATATTTAGCGTTCGGAAGTGATTTTATTCAAAAGTGTTATTGCAGAACAAGATTGGTAAAAGGTGAGTAGGTTCATTTGTTGTGTGGTAATGTTTTCAAGCATTATTATCATTTGAAAGCATGTTACTTTAACCCTGTGATATTTGAGGTTAGAAATGCTTTTATTATGTATGTTGGCAGTACTGCTTTTTGGGATACTGTCGTCTGCAGTTTATGTAATGTCGGCCATGTTTAACTCTTGAGAACTGCCGATAAGCTATGTCCTCTATAGTATCACAAAACTACAAGCTAATTTTCTGCATTCGAAAAACATTTGACATTACCATAAATAAACGAACCTGTCTGTCTGTGTGTGTTGGAGTCTCCTTGTCCACAGCAATATATGTGCCACTTACATCACCATCTATCTCTAATAATGCTGACCAGATATTGCCTCGAAAAAGAGGTGGTATATCCTTGCGTGCCTCTTTCAAAATGGCTGCTTTCTTGTATGGATATCCCTGAAATGTATTTACTGTATTTTACTTGTTTAGCAAAACGACTAAAACATCACAGAAACTATATAAAACAAATACAAAATTGCAAGTTATTGCAAAGACAAACATATTAAAATCACAATATACATAACTGATTTTAGACAGAAGTCTTTGGCTTACAAAATTGCCAGTTATATTATTCTTAAATATTCTTTCTTGAGTAACTAAAATCTCTTAAGCTTTCAGCAATAAATACAGGGATGCTTATTTTTCTCTATCTTTCATGTTTAAGCACTAAGTCTCCTGTCACGACTGTGAAATATAAACTTCTTAATATATAGTCTTCCATAAATAATCAAAGCAGAGTATTAACTTTAGAAACTGAAAATCAACATTTGAAGTGGTATTTTATTGAAATTAATGATAATCCACAGTTATATGGTTTGTTCTCGTGTAAAAATAAATTTATTTCACATAAAAAATTATATAATACATGCCTTTTTAAGCATTAAAAAGAAATATGGCATTTTTTTGCCCTCAAAAGTAATTGAACATAAACTGAGTGTGACACAAAGTATGGCTTAGTACTTTGTAACTTTCCCTCTTCTTTTTCGTACTTCTCGCAACCTGTTTGGCATACTGTGCACCAGGTTTTTGAGGTAAGATGTGGAGAGTTTGCTCCATTCCTCTTGCAACTTCTCCTTCAAGTGCTGCTTGGAGGTGATGGGGGTCTTCCGCATGACCTTCTCCAGTTTATCCTATACTGACTCTATGGGATTAAGATCCAGGGACTGAGGGGGTGGATGCAGTACATGGGGACAGTTGTAAAGCAACCACAGCTGCACAATGTGGGATGCTTCGGCTGCACCAGAAGTGTCCAACTTGATGTATAGACAGAAGTTGTTTCAAACAAATAACTATGGTAGAAAGCACCAACCTTATAAATCTTAAGTGTGAGGTTTGACATACTTTGTTTAGTATTTGTTGGCAGCCATCAATAGTGAATGCTCTCAGCAAATTTATAAACATGGATAAAACTTCAACAAAAAATTGAAGCTATTAACAGTGAAGCAACAGGATCTAAAATAAAAATAAACTTACTAAAAACTTCACTTATCTTAGTAATTGCTGTAATTAAGAACTTGCAGCAATTACTAAGATAAGTAAAGTGTTTAGTCTCTAAGTTTATTTTTATTTTAGATGGATAAAACTGTCATCTGGAAGGTTTTAGTCCAGTGCTGTCCAACTTTATTATGTGTTCAGGCACATTTAACTCATGCCTAAGGAAGTGCGGAAGCTATCACAACCACAGTTAGGGCAAGTCCATTCTTTGAGAGGAAGAAGGGAAAGCATGGTTACGGAAGTAATGAATACAGCTTTAAGTGTACAAAAACAAGCTCATGGATGTGTGCTGGGAAGATATTTGGAAGGAAATAGTTTTGTTTTGAAATCTGAATTAATATTAGAAGTCAAAGTAAAATTTGCTTATGAAGGGCACCAGAAAAATACATCACAGGCAGCATGGCATCCGCCCATAATGTATGCATCTTCTCTGTTGGACAGCACTGTCTTAATCCAACTAATATTAAAGCTGAGCTAGATTCTGCTCTCAGGGAGTCTGCTCCTTAGTTTAGAACAGTAAAATATTTGGTGGCAGAGGCTGTACAAGCTGCCATACAAACATCGCAGTCGACCAAATGAGATGAATAGGCCAGAGATTGTAAAGAAAATCCACAAAATGGTATTGGATGACCATCAATTGAAAGTGGGCAAGCTAGCAGACATTGCAGGCATTTCAAAAAGTGCTATACATCACACCTGACTGAAAATTTGGACATGTGTCCAAAATGGGTGGTGTATTTGATTACAGGGTATCAAAGCTACTGAGCATCGTTGGAAAAAGTATATTGAGCTGAAAGGAGACTACATAGAAAAATAAAGATGCTTTTTCCTAAAATCTTTGTGCTTCCTTTGTTGAGTACTTGTAGGACAGCCCTTGTACATGCAGCCATGAAACCCCACCTAAAAGTCATGGTAGGAAGTGTGGTAGTTAGTCTTGGCTGATAGAGACAATCTCTGAAACATGTTCCATGTTCATGATCTGAAAGTTACTCGAAATTATGTTCCAGTAAGTTTTGGTACAAAAAGTAAAACTAGAGTAACTAATTATTATTTATTTATGCCAACAAACTTACTGTTGGTGTTTTTAAACACACAAGCCGTGTGTAGGCAAAGTTTGAGAGGTAGAATGGCATTAAATTCTCAAACCAGTTCGTAACTAAATTTCAATTTGTACTTATAAATATGAAAAAAAGCTCACTGTTTTCCCAAAAGAGAGGAACTCAGAAGTAGTAAACCACTTCATAAGTTTCCCTTTTTATCATTGCTAAAGAAGAATATTACCTTTATCAATCTATCGTAAAGAACAATTCTATGAAGCTGGTACTCTGTATCACGCTCCCGGATAACCAGTGGCAATGAAGCAACATCTGATTGTTCTCCATCTTCTCTGGCTATGATATCAGACCTAGATGTTTAACACTATGTTGAGAATAAGCATGATTATTTCACAAATGCACTGCTTTACAATTTCTGATAAATGTATCAGATCTATGAAATAACTCATTTTATACAATTCATTTTTATTAAAAAGTTGCTTTTCTTTAATAATCCAATACTGCCAATCTGAACTGTTAAAAACAATTAAATTCTGACAATCCTCATTACTCATTCCATAAATAAGGTACAATTTGAAATCACCTTTTTATAAAAATTAAAAATGCAAAGATTCTTGTTTTATAAATAACTGTCATATTGAATTAATAAGCAAACAAGAAATATACTTCACTTAGAAAATTATTACTTTGTTAAAAAATATTTATTCAAAAAGCCTTAAAATTCTCCTCTGGACTATCTCTAGGTCTAGCTAATAAAGCACTGTTATTTTCAGGTTTTCTTTAACATGCTTTATCTACTGGTGAACAGTAATTATATAAGATTGGGAATTTATGTTTTTTTACCTGTATAAGAACTTCACAAAAAAAAAAAAAAAAAGAAGAAGATCTTCCTGTTCTATCCCATCCAGTTTTTGTGAACAAACGTAAAATTGCACTAAAATTATTTGATACAACTACATGAAATTGAGGAGATAAAAATATATTTTTTATAGCACAGATTTAACTTCTTTGGTGCACAACTGCAAACTTTATGAGTGTTTCGCAGAGTAGAATACAATAATGATTAGAACCATTTGTATATGGCTTAACATTTTAATTTAATTTATCCTTAACATGTAGAATAGAACATTGAAAAGCAGATTTTAACTAATAATGCTCCTTCTTAAAAGAATTAACGTTATAAAATGCTCTTTTTTATATTTGTGCTATAAACAGAATAAAATTAATGCTATAATTTTGTAACCTTCATTACATTATTCTGAATTTAAATTATTTCAATTTATAATTGCTTAATGCAGTAATAAAGTAAAGACAATATGTCTTTAGTATATAACATTTTCAATATTGCATTATGTTGTTGTTGTTTTCTAGTGCCTTGCATCTGGCAATGAAGCCATTAGCATTCATGCTTTCCCATACTTTTGAACTGTAGTTTCTTCTGATCTTAACGCTTCACAGGTCTTCAAGTGGTCTTCGTTCATTTCTGCTGGATCGTTACGCAGGACACATTGGTGAGGCTGAGATGCCTATTCTGTAGAGATGACTTGCTAAGCAGTCGTGATTTGTCAATAGTCGGAAGGCTGCAACCGCTGTTTTCCTTGGTCTCTGGGGGATTATATCTGGGTTGGAAAGTAGTGTAATCCATTTTTTATCTTTGGCATTTGTTTCTATTTCTTGTAGGTATGAATGAGAAAATTTTTTAATGATCATTATTAATTTAAAATATGGCTCTAAATAATAACTATTTATGTAAAATGTAAATGACAATGCAAACTTTTTTTTTAATTGTTCCATTTATATCCCACCTTTAACTGTGGAGGTCATATCAGCAGCCTTTCCTGTGGAACATTTGCCTATAGGCAATGAGGTACTTTGAGAGGTAGAACTGGAACTTAAAAATTCAATGCCACAACTGGGATTTGAACCACAGACCTTCCGCTTGCCGGGCGGACGCTCTACCACTGAGCTATTGTACTTGTTTAACAGATTTAAGTGGGGTTTTGGTCTTTAGGGACTTCTAAACATTAAATTCACACACACACATTCACACTCTCATTTATACTTCCAAACTTTAGGGAGGATATGGAACATTCTTGCCTGGAAAAAAAAATTCCTACCCCCTGCCAGGAATTGAAGCCAGGACCCCTTGCACAGCAGGCAGGTGCTCTACCGATTGAGCTATTTTTTTCTTTGTCTACTTTTTGGAAAGTTGTTGTTATTATTAGCTAATGCTGGATTTTTGACAATGAAGTCATTAATCCTCTTGCTCTCCAATATTTTGATATTGAAGAGAGCAATAGCAGTAATAGTAACCTTATATAGCTTTTTAGAGAGCACCATATTTTTATGTTGTGGCGGTCACATCGCTCTCTCACAACCGCCAGAATGTCTGGAGGACCACACCTGTCGTTGGTTTACGGGTCTCACCGACCTGACCGAGAGAATTATCAAAATAAATTCACCGACCATATCCTCTGGTTACCAATCAGAGGACGTATTACATGCCATGACAGGTCAGCATGTTAGGAGTTAAGGTTTTATAGAGAAATTAGAGAAATGGAGAGGTTGGAAAAATAAAGACTCCCTAGCCCTCAGGAACCCTAATAGCATCAAGGTCGGAAGAGAACAGGAGATGACCAAGGTAAGGTCAGATAGAAAAGTTACAGTGAGGAGCAAACCACCAGTAAGTGGAAGTAATGTTCTGCTCAGCTTGGGTACCTTGAGGTTGCCATTCACATATCCCCTAGATGGAGACCCCTGAGTAAACATTGCAAGTATGCATATGGAATGCAAGAATTATGATAAATAATTATGTCAGAAAGTCAGTATCATTTTCAATGTGTTAGATGCCCATGCATATAACCATAAGAATTAGAAACTATACCTGTTATGAGATTGTACTCCTTTGTAAAGGGTGCAGGAATAATGAATTGGCTTTAAAACTATACAGATAGCACAATAAACCCAAGGCTAGAATGTCTCCCGAAGAATGAAGGAAATCTGTGCCAGAAAAGACAAGAGAACACGAGACAACATGGTACGAGGTAGCTGTATTTCCCAAATTCTTACGTTGTGGTGGTTCACTTTACATAAATGGAATGTAGGCTTATTACTGAACACTAAGCGTGCAGGAAGATGCTTCCTCCAGCTCTATGCCAGCAATAAAATCACAAGGCTTAAAGTGCCATTTATCACCTTTAAAGAAAGTTTGTAGCAATTGAATCCTGTCTGGTTTGAAACACAAATATCGCCCCCAAGCCCAGCGGATAGTAACATGAGGAATGGCTTGCTCTAGATTGGCTAATGAGTATACTATAAGACTGTAAATAGTAACTGCTGAATACATTCTACGTCTTGTTCGGGCACACGGGGTGCCCCGTGATATTTCTCTTACAATAAAAAGTGTCCTGAAACTGCTAGTGTCAACATCGATGGTCTGACTTGCAAGCTGTGTGGTGCCATACTCACGTTGTAGAGTTATAATCGATTTGAATTTTTGAAATACCAAATGCAAAATACTTTTTTTGCTGTGTTGTAAGTTCGACTCGATGCATACTAGCTATTGAATGAGTAAGCTAGTTTGCTGCAGCAAGGACACCCCTACTGGGAACCATGTGAAACAGCAACTTTCAAATGGTTCCAAGAAAAACTCGATATGTATTTTAAAACTATGTTATAATCTATGTATTCACGCAAAAGTTGCAGCGTTATGAAATCGGATGATTCTTCTTTAAACAACCCGTTATTTCCGCAACTCAAACATTGGCGCATATTGTTTTGCAGTTGGTCGAGTGTATGGGAATTTGTTGCAGAAGCTTCATTTTAAGTATTCTTAATCGATGATACAGGGGTGTGAAAATTATTACAGCAAACACTTGGTTATTTACGTTCAAGGATGTGTCTAAACATATTGAAGCTTTGGGTGATAAAATGCTTATATAAATTTCCAGAAATCTGAATCAACTGTCTACATTATATGAATAAGGTTAACTACAGGTCAACAATTATCCTGTACTCTGGACGGAAGGTAATGTTCTTTCTTCAACGAAATAAGTTTGCTGAGAATGGATTTTAGAAGACAGTTTTCAGTCATTCTTCACATCAGTTTAAATAGCGACATTTGTTCTATAATATATAATACTTTTTGGAAAGTGAACAACCTTGAAAGTTTTTTTTTAAAATCTAATCCAACTATAGCTATGCGGTAAAATTCCAACCATAACTAAAATTAGTTAACATACATCCTAAGCACTAATAGTGCTCTAAAATCAGATGTGCATCATAATACTTACTTGATCTCAACAAGAGGATAGTAGTTGGTTAAAGGGACATGGGCAAGCCTTTGATACAATGTGTCCAATGGGAGTGGCACAACTCTGAGATCCAATAGAGAGGCTTGATCCCTTAGTTGTCCAAAAACTGGTCCTTCTAGCAGCACAAGGCTAAACAAGCATGACACAGCATAAAATCATATTATTCTCTTAAGAATAAAGCAAATATTTAAAAAGTTATGCAGAGCAACAATAATGTAGTTTTTAAATGAACTATTTCTGCCAGGCACATCCAGAAATATTTCTCCAATTCTGACTTCATAATTCTATTTGATATTTTTTGACATCCCTTTATAATTAATATCAGTCTACTACAGTTATGAAATATTCAAGTGGGGGTCCAGCATTTGCCTTATAAGGTTGAGGAAAAACCCCAGGAAAACCTCATGCATGTAACCCAACCAATCTATTAACTCAAACTCCAAGCTCTAAAGGATACTAGTCCAGACATTCCTAGAGCCAAATAGTTCAGGCCGAAGAGATGCAAAACTTTGTCTTTGGTGAATGTGTGTAGACAGGAATGGCAACTATGTGAAGAAATGAATTAAAGTAGAGGATATTTCAGGCTTTAAACAGATATACCATTCAGTGCACCTCACTTATTGTCGCAACTATTCAATCAGAAGGTAAAACATTTTAAAACACATTCACAGCAAAATCTTAGGGGTATACATAAATGAACACTTATAATTGAAGGCACATTTTCAACATATTGGTAAAAAACTAGTGCCAGCTTTAATATGTACGGCCTGACAAAACTTAAAAACTTAGGAACCAGAATGATTGTATACCACAGTTACTTTCATTCCATAATGGCATACAGCAGTGTATTATGGGATGCACCTACAATTTGGGAAAAGATATTTAAGTTACACAAGAAAATTATTCACATTATAACATATGTCAGTTTTAAACATTCTTGCAGAAACTTATTTAGAAACCAAAGCCCTGCCTTCACAATATATCTATGAATTAGCCAAACACATATCTGAAAATTATGACAAGTACTACACAAAACAGAATATGCATTATCACAGAACCAACCTTAAAGTACCAGAATATAGACTTGACTTGTTTGAAAAAAGTCAATTCTACGCAGGAGTAAAAATTTATAATGAACTGCCAAAAACATACAGAGAGGTTAAAGACAAAAATAAAATCCTAAACGCACTAAAAATGATCCTTACTGAAAAAGCATACTATACAGTAAACAATTATATGGAAGACAGCCTCTACAATTATATATTATACCAAACAGTTATGCATAAATAAAATGAAAGCATTTAAATATAAATAATGTAAAAATCACTGTATATAGTTTGTAGGCAAACATGTTTTTGTAAATGGTTGCACATTGTTCTTACATTAGCTATATCATCTGACGAGTATCCAGTTTACTGGGCCTGTGGCCAATATGTAAATCTATGTGACAAAGTATCTTATCTTATCTTACAGTTTTGTTAGCAGTACGAAGTGTTAGGTTAATCCTTACTTTGGAAGAGAGAGAATGGGAGCCTTGGAGCGTATGAGCCCTTGCTTCTTCAATTCTGTGTGTACATCTCCACCAGCAAGATGCCAGAGGTAGTATAGCTCCTGGAGATTGCGCTCAAATAGAGGATGCGTATTTGCATCAGAAGATGTTCTACGATTGAATAGTCCTGGAAACACATGGTTCTTTGGTACATCCATTTCTTGGCAGGCAACATATTTTGGCAAATTCTGAAAGATGACATGGTCTAAAAGTTGCTTTGGAGTGGGACGGTCCCGTGGTGAGACGGATAGACATTTGCTCAAAAAGTCTTGTATCTCAGCTGGCAGCTCCTGTTAGAACATAACACTTCTCATTCAAAATTAGTTTTGACCTATGGTTGCAATAGTAAAATGTATGTCTTACTAGGTATGCCAATTAATATATAATTAAATGGCCATTAATAACTTACAAAAATTTGTGACAAAAGAATATTATTATTGTAATTTTGTAGGAAGAACAGAGCAGGGAAAAAGCAGACAAGATTGCATTATTCATTAACAAATATGCTGCACATACTGGGAGAGCAAAAAACCTTTGAATGGGCTTCCTTGGCACTTGTTGCCATCTGCCGCCATGATAGGAACATGTGGATGAAACTATACAACATTTTTAAAACTACTTTTAAAGGCTTTACTTACCAACTTTATGAAAGGAGATGCTGAAACTGTCCACCATTGTTGTCTATACATTTTTGGCACCTCTTTAGGAAACTATTCATCACTCACCTTAATTCACATTGAGAAATGCTGGCAATTTCCTGGAAGATATTTTGTTTTAATTCTTTCAGGGTGTGTGCATTTGTCTTATATGCTTTATGTTTTAAGTTATCCCAGAGATAGAAATTGCAGGAGGTTAGGTCGGGAGACCAAGGGGGCCACAAATCTATACTAATAATTCTGCCCTGAAACATATTTTAAATTGTTCTCATCAAAAGATTGGCCATATGAGCTGTTGCAGAGCCTTTTTAAAAAAAATGCAAAATCATGCATCCTGTCTGATAATTCTCTACAAAAAGAGGCAAAATTGTATTCATATATGTATGGGGCGTCAACTACTGACTTAAAAAAAATTGGCCTTACAACTCACAACCTGTTCATAAAGTACCTCTTCATGACGAAAAATTTAGTGTATGGTGCATCATTAGTGGAGAAAGGTTTCTCAGAGCTCCAATAAGTTATTTCTATCTCTGGGGTAATTTAAAATATGAAATGTACAAGACAAACACACACACACCCCCTGGAAGAATTAAAAGAAAACATCCACATTTCTCAAAGTGAACCCAAAGTGATGGATAGTTTCCTAAAGAGATGCCAAAAACGTATGCATGAACAACGGTGACCATTTTCAGCATCTCCTTTCATAAAGTTGGTAAGTAAAGCCTTTAAAAGCAGTTTTAACTTATTGTTTCGATCGTGCCTTTCTATGATAGCAGCAGACTGCAACAAGTGCTGAGGATGCTGACACACAAAACACCGTGCAGCCCATTTGGAGGTTTTCTGCTTTCCTGGTATAATAGTTATGTATGAACTTTCAGAGAATTTGTTAAACTCATGTCAATTTGTCACATAAGATTTTCATACTTTTTTCTTCAGCTTATCTATAGCAGAAGTAATGTATTCCATCCAAAAATATGAAATTAATATATATTTACTTGACAAAATTTATATCTTGAATGTTCTGTGAAGTATGGATTGTTTGAATAAATTTTGTATTACTTTGAATTAAAAGGAAACCTCAAGAGATAAGATAAAAGCTTACTGCAGAAAAAATGTAAGATCATAAAAATGTACAATTTGTGTTATATCGAGACCACCTTCAAATATGCCCGGCCACTTCTAGTGCCACATCCATCAGTGAAAAATATTGGAGAGCAAGAGGATTAATGACTTCATTGTCAGAAATCCAGCATTAGCTAACAACAACAACAATTTGTTTTATATAAACTTTTTTATAGTTTAATTATTGGTAAGTAAAGCCTTTAAAAGTAGTTTTAAAAATACTGTACGGTTTCATCTGCACCTTTCTATGATAGCGGCAGACAGCAACAAGCGCCGAGGATGTGGATAGGCAAAACACTGCGCAGCTCGTTTGGAGGGTTTTGCTCTCCCAGTAATATAATGGAACTCAGATACTGTATTATCCATGAGAAAAGTAACACATGGAGTGCCACAAGGCTCAAAATTAGGACCATACTTATTCCTAATATATATTAACAGCTTATTTAAAACAACAAAACATTCTGGGAAAATATGGGTATTATGATGACACTATGATTGTGGCTATAGAAAAACAGAAATAGAGGCACAAAAAAGAACAAATGCACTACTAGATGCAGTTGGCAGTCAGTTATACCACTCGCAAAAGTTAAAGGTATGTGAATGCTGGCCAATTCTCAAGCAGAGCGCTGTTGCCAAGCGTAGTGCGTGTACTGGCAGAGTTTCTGTACATAAGAGTGTGTGAGATACATGCACCACATTTGGCAGCGCTGGTAGGAGGGGCAAGCGTAGGATTCGCTGGAGTCCGCAGTACGCCCTGCCTCCATATGCCTTTAAGTTTTGCAAAGATTATAGTAAACTGAGACGTATATTAAATTTATACAAAACAGAATGAATGCAAATCAGTGTCAATTACAGAACACAGGCCAAGATTAATTAACAATAAGAAGTAAGCGAATACAGCAGAACACGAAACCAATGTTCTAGGGTTAGTCATAGACCATAACTTGAAGTGAACCAACATGTTTAAAAAGTCACAAGAAAAATAAACACTGGCATATATGCTTTACAACAAATAGCATAAACAATGGATAGACAAAGTATTATATAAGTGTACTAGGCTTTTACTCATTTTCACTTAAGCTACAGGGTCATTTTATGTGACTCAGCTCAAAAAACAATTAATAGGCACTAAAGTTAATCAAGCTGCAGGAAAGAGCATTAGTACAATGTTACAAAATTAAAAAAACTGATATAGTAGAAATGCTTATAAGATGTTTAATATTTTAATATTACCTTCATGTATTATAAATAAGTGTATTTTACAAAAGGACATAATCAAAACAAAAATTTAACATATAGAGCCGCAATACTACAATAAGACAACTATTTCAGAGATAGATCAATGGGACATTCTAAATTTAAAATACATAGAAAATAACACGAAAGATATGCACTATCATTTACCTTTCCAAATAAAATGGACAACAAATCAAACAATAAAACTAAATGCTACTAAATCCTAAATATTATATTTTTGCACTTCTCTTTATGTTGTACATACCTAGGTATATTCCGTTATACTTTTCTTATCTATATTTATTTTTTCTATAACTGTTTTTCATTACTTGTGTACAATGAGACAATCCTTGTAACATGTAGCTACGCTAAAGAAATAAAATGCAATGCACAACAGTACAACACAATGTGAAAAATATTCCTGTGTATAATATGTTAATGAACATGTTTTAAAATATTTGAAGATCCAAAGAGTATATAATACAATTTGCATTATAATATGCAATGTAATACATAATGCCACTTTCCAAAGAGCATAATTAAGTCTGATAAAATGCAAAAGATGTGAATTACAAACATACCAGAAACAACCAGAGGCTGTGCACTTTATGATTTGTTACTAAAATATTACATAAATGTATATAAACAAAAAGTGATTGTTTACAAACTTTCTACCGAAGAAAACAATGATGTCAAACAGGTCACCCACAAATTCAGAACCTCCCCAACAAGTCACAAAGTACTATACCAGATTTTCTAGACAGTCTACCTCCTCCCCTCCCCACTAGCATTAATGACAAAGTTCAACATGTGTATAATCATGAGAAAGTTAAGGTTAAAAATCTGGACAGGCAAAAAGGTTGCCCTACGTACTGTGACCACCGCTGATCTGTTGTGCTTCCTTTTCCAGTTAGTATCCAAGGATACCTGCATTCTTTATGAACATTGCTAAATTTTTAGAGATATTTCTTGGAGCTCCTCTAAGTGTAAGGAATCTTTTGCCCAAATATCGTTCTCTTAATACTGTGAGAGTATCACAGTCGAAGTAGATACGACACACTCTCGTCTGCTTTATTTCATCTGTGACATGTTGGGTCTGTTATTTTCCCAATTGTGTGTACATGCTCCTTTTAACTGACAGTGCCCAAAGTACAGCTGAGTTTGAGCCTGCCCATAGTGAGCAGATCATAGGTTCCGCTTCTTTTGAAGTCCTTACTTGTGGACTTTGAGTGTCAGTTTCCCTTAATTGAGTCCTAGTACTCTGTGCTTTTTTACTGTCCATTTGTGGATGACCTCATAGGACAGTAAAAGTCATGATTCATAACCTACAAATTGATTAGCTGATCCTTTGCCAAGACATCTGACTTTTCATTGCCATGAATTCCTTGGTGCCCTGACACCCACATCAGCGTAACTGAATTATGTTCAGCCAGCACAGTGAGGAATCTATGGCATTCCAAGACCAGTTTTGACTTTATTTCATTAGCTCATGAGAAAGTAATGGGTCTGGTTAGGGCAGAGTAGCAGGGTGATTTACCCATCCCGATGTCAACTATGTCCGTAACATGGACTATTCTGACATTCAAAATTCAAAATTGCTTCTCTGTGCCAACGTTTATAGCTCTAAGTTAACATAACAAAATGACTACACCCATTAACCCTTCCCTTTGCTCGGACCGTGCCAGTAAACCTTCAAGGAAAACTTAAAAGCTCAAGACATCATCTTGATCTAACTACAGGTACTCTTAATTTGCATTTAATGTGCGTATGGACATCTTGTTACAGTCCTTCAGCAATCAGAAAACCAGCATGGAGATTGAGGCACCATGCTTTGAGAGCAGGTCAAGTATTGATGTTTTCAAGTCCAATTCAACTTTCCCATTTAGTCCTACATACAGCCAATGTGAAAGAACAACAATATCAAAACATCCTTTCATTAATTTATTCTAATGGAAGAAGACTTACCTGACATTGCTCCCAAAGTCCATGTTCCCTAGCAATTCGTTCCACTACAGGTACCTTGATGTTCAGAAGACTCAACACTTTACGCATTATTTGAGCTAGTTTCAGGTCATTCCATAACTGCTTTCCCAAAGCAAGTTCCAGCACTATCATACCAAGTGACCAAACATCTACTTTAGGGCCTGATCTCGTTCCTTTTCCACTTAGATACACCTCTGGAGCAGTGTATTTAGGGTGCCTGTCACAGAAGCATGAAAATGTTTCAAAGATATTCATCTGCATCAGCTTTATGTTGACTCTAGAACACAAAGTGCTAACATTCAACTGTTTATAGACATATATTGTTTTTGTTAGCAACTCTCACATGAAAGAATCATATTTTTAAACATATGTTGTGACTGTAGCACATAGCATCATGTTGGTGCTGTGCAAATAAGTATGCTGAATTATGTGAAAAACAAAAATAGAGGCAAAATGGCATAAGCTTTATTAACAATGAAGAAAATCCAAGGAAAGAAAACATTACATATCTTTGAATTAGCTAGTAACAGTGATGTGAATCTAAATTATAATGAAAACTGAGTAGGATTGAAACACTTAACATCACTTATATGCATCAAATGCAAACAGATGGATAAATCTACAGTTAAACACCATTTCTGGACATCCAGCCACAACATTACACCAAACATAAAACTTTTAAAAGCTACAAAACAAGACAGGATATTGTAAGACCCCAAAAGAAAATCGTTTATGTGAATATTTGTTAAGAGTGTAATTTGTTTTTGATGTTGGTATGAGTTGGTTAAATGACGAAAACGTGTTACTAATGTTCATTGTTACAAACAATTAAGTTTGTTTAAAGACGTCATAAATATTTCCATATTTAATTTTAATATATATGTATAAATAAAAGAATTATATGTGTTCAATATTGAAAGCGAAGGGAGAATGGCTAAGGATCGCTTCCCTAACAATACGGGAACTATTTGATGGACGCATATGCGGATGTACACAAAAAGAAGTGTAATGCGGCGCCAAATGTCTAGTTATTAGCATATGTGTCTTTGGTGTAGATGGACGCATTTTTATGTGTGCACGTCATAAAATAGTGAAAGTAAATTTACTAAGTGTTTAAAGACCGTTAATTTGTGTAAAATAAGTGAAACATTAGCTAACTTTAATAAGTTAGTTAATACGAAGTGTGCAATTAAATAAAAGGACATAAAATAGACGAAGTGTAAAGTGATAGAAAACACATTTAGCGAAATATCGCTAAATTTTCAGACATTAAATCTCGGTGATGCTAGGGAAGTCGATCCACTGAAATAAAAGACTTACTACTGTAATACGATTTAAATACTGTGAACAAGAAGGTGCAAATAAAATATTTCACTAAAGTTAATCCCGAGTGTATGTTCATTCCATCCAGTACCACGACCCGAGATAACGAAAGAGTCAAAAGCTCATCAATATCACCTTTTATAATTATAAAAACAGCACCAAAAACAAGCTGCAGAATTGGGTACCTGGGAAAAAATTCATATCATATAAAACAAACTTTGCGCATTAAACTTTGATTTGCCTCCACCAAACCCTTTATGAGAGATCATCAGACCACCCTGATGGCAGCCCAACCAGCCTCACATCAAACAATATCAACAAGAACCAGTCGGTTAATTCTGATGATGCCAGTTAAGTTCTTGAAAATGGTTGAGACTAATTACATGTAAGTGAGGTTCAGTGTTTCAATCTGACTCTTGTCGGTCTGGGTGGCTCAGTTGGTTAGACGCTGGCCTACTGATCCCAAGGTCGTGGGTTCAAATCCGGCCCAGACTGATGGTTTTTAAGTGTGCTTAAAAACGACAGCTCCATGTCAGTAGATTTACTGGCATGTTAAAGAACTCCTGCGGGACAAGATTCCGGCACACCGGCGACGCTGATGTGATCCTGGCAATTGACAGCGTCGTTAAAGAATAAAATAATTTTTTTTTTCAATCTGACTCAGTTTTCATTACAAAGGAAACATTGTTTTCTTAATGTGTTTTTTTTAAAAAAATGAAACTGATTCTGAAGCAATACAAGAATTATAACATTTTATACAGAAAATTAGAAATCTTTAACATACAGCAGCAAATATTTTGGGAATGGCTAATACTATGCTAAAAGTTACTTTTCACATTCTTTAGCAGTAAATGTAACCGCTTTTTAGAGAGCACCATATTTTTATGTTTTGGCGGTCACATCACTCTCTCACAACCCCCAGAATGTCTGGAGGACCACACCTGTCGTTGGTTTACGGGTCTTACCGACCTGACCGGGAGAATTATCAAAATAAATTCACCGACCATATCCTCTGATTACCAATCAGAGGATGTATTACATGCCATGACAGGTCAGCATGTTAGTCTCTTCAATATTTATGAAGTGAACAATATTGGAGAGCAAGAGGATTAATGACTCCATTGTCAGAAATCCAGCATTAGCTAACAACAACTTTTCACATTCTGTATATTTTAATGGGCTCTACAGTTTTGCTGCAATAAGTTTTTGTACAGCTCTTACAGCGTCTCTATTAGTTTTACAGTGTTTGTGGCCTGGAGCTAGCCAAAAAATTGTGTTCCTAACTACAGATATACTTACCCTATGGGAAACGCTACATCGGTGCCACCTCCTGTCATGTAATATAATCCATAATTGAAAAGCTGTACATCTCCATGCTTGTTCAGCAGTAGATTTTCAGGACACAGACTGCGATGAACAATATCATGCTCATTAAGGTAAGCTAGTGCTTGCAAAATTTGTAGCGAATACTTAATAATTTCCTCAAAATCCACCTTCCTTGGTTTCAATGAATGTATATGGTATTCTGCTACTACTACTGTTCGCTCTACAAGAAAAACAAGTCATGTAATTAAGTTCTTCATGATGATTAAAATTGACACTGTTAACAGTAGATAAATATGTATTATTCAGGCCACTCAAAAAATGAAACAAAATTGCTTCGACAATTATTCTTGATTTAATAATTTTCATTTCTTACCGATTTTAATTGGCAGAGAAGCCTTGAATATTTATGTACTACAGTAGAAGCCTGCTAATCCAAATTAATTGGGGGTGTGGTCTGTTTGGATTCGGAAACGTTTGGATTATCCAAAAAACAAATGTATATAAATTCAGTTCTAGAATTAGCAGCTACAAGGTAACATAACATAATGTAGCATAGTGATGTGAGGAAGTGACAACATTGCAATTACAGTGCACAACAATGACAATGTATTCAACATAATGACAACCCAAAACAAATTTGGAGATGGAGATAGTGAAGAAGACTTTTCTAGGATATTGTGTCACATTCTGATGCAGATACCCTTAAATTAGCATTATGCTACATAGAACAGCATGCTGCTACCACACCAAACAACAATGATGTTCATGCGATGCTGGTATGACATCGCATCTTCAAGCACATGTAGTTCTTTACAGCAGAAGAACATTACCAATTTTGCAAGTTAAGTGAAAATTACTGCTCTATAAATGTGTGATAGCTACCAGTATGGTACTTAAGTAAATGTGAAAATGTTGTTTAACAGTGACTAAATGCACTATGTACAGGCATATTGCCAATAGCAAAGTGCAGCAAAACATCTTTATGCAATAAACATATGTTCCAATGTATGTCGCTTCAACAATGAGTTTGTCAGATATATAATAAAAATGCTTTTTCTACTTTACAAATACTTTTTTATTGTTTTTAAATTATGGATTTTGTGTTCAGATTATGCAGAATTTTGATTTGTGCGGTTCAGATTAGCAGGGTTCTACTGTACTTGTATCTTTGGAATTCAAATTTTTCACACATACCAAAATATAAATTACTATCATAAAGAAAGTAATATAATATGTTTGCACTATAAAGTATTGCATTTCAAGACATGTAGGAGCAAAGCCAGCTGTGGCACACCCAATTGTGCACAGGTGAAACGCCATGCGCCTGTTAGATCTTAAATGAAGAACCCTGTATTTTAGCCTTCTCCCTTTAAAAACATGACATATGACCATGTGGTTATATTATATATTTCCTTCTTTAGAAGAAACATGCATTAGTATTTTACATCTGATAAGTTATACAACTTGACAGTACTTACCATGTTTTCCACGGATTATATCCAAATATGAACACAAGTATGGATGATTAATGGTTTTAAGGAACTGTGCTCTTCCAAATATAGTAATGGAATTTGGAGTGAGTGGCAGACCATTACTGCCACAGAGTTCTCCAGGATGACTTCTTGCAAAGAAGGTTAGCCCTCCAAACTGTGTAGCCAGATCAGGATTGGCTTCGGGAGTCATTCCACTGTAAATGAAACCCTATTTAATCATACTTTACTTTCTTCAGTCATATAACAGTCTGAAAAGTAAATAAAATAAAGTTAAAACAAATTCACCGAATGCACAGATCATACATAATTATTTCTTTGTCATAAAAACATTTATATGCTAATAGACTAACAGATTTTTTTAAAAAAAAATGGAAAATAAGAAAAATTTGATATTTTATACTCCCACAACATTCTCTACCAAGAATAATTCACATATATCTACTGGGAGAGCCAATAAATTAAAAATTGGCTAGGCAGTGATTTTCTTGCTTATGTTATCGTTGCCATCTGAGGTTGCATTAACATGGCACAGATGCAACCATACAACATTTTTAAAACTACTTTTTAAGGGTTTACTTGCCAAATGTATGGTATTAACTTCATCAATTTAGTAGTTCGTTGCACAGAGCCATAAGAAATGTCTGCCTGTTGTGAAAGATGGCTAAAGTATTTTTTAGGAAAGTCTCCAAATGATGACTGATGTCATCTACAAGGGTTGTCGTTGTTGCCCACCTCGGTAGCGTGATGGTTAGCGTGTCTGCCTCACGTTCAAGAGGTCGTGAGTTCGAATCTCGCTTAGGGTAAGTTATCCAGGTAAGGTTTTTTTCCGAGGTTTTCCCTACCCTGAGAAGACGAATGTCGGGTAACTTAAAGCTCCATGGACCTCGGGCACATTTGAGCATCATTTCACCCATTTCACTTCATTCATTCGTCCAATATGACACAATGTTGGAGGACGTTAATTTAAAAAAAAAAAAAAAAAAAGGGTTGTCCGTAAAATAAAGTTCCCAAGGATCTGCAGTCGGAAGGAATGCTGTTACAGGAGACCTGGCAACATTGGTGTGTAGCTTGATTCTCCCTCTCCCACTCTGTGAGCTGTCTGCGATGCTCAGTCTTGGCTTGACAGCTGTTAGAAATTGAGCTTCCACTCACTTCTCCCGCCAAGTGTGAATTACGTTTTGTGATGTGTTTTTTGTGTGCAAAAAGACTGCAGCGGTATACATTCATTCCCAAATGTGTGAAGTGTACAAAGAGCAGTGTATGAGCATACAACACATGCACAAATGGTACAGGGAATTCAAAGACGGACGTACAGACATCCAGGATGACTAGTGTTCTGGACTGCCTTCGGTTTCAGATGAAATGATTGTGAAAGTGGAAGAAGCAATGCCAAAGTATCAAAGGGTGACGGTTCAGGAGAACTGCGAGATGATCCTGATGCTAGCAAGACCTACGTTCACAAAATTTTGACCAATTATTTAGGGTATACCAAGGCAGGTGGAGGCATGCTCACGAAGGGAGTGCAGTTCCATCAGGACAACACTCGTCCGCACATTGCCCATTTGACAACCAATCTCATCAACAAATTTGGATGGGATACTGTCACACACCCTGCTTACAGCCCAGACCTAGCCCCAAATGACTACCATCTCTTTCCTGACTTGAAGAAACACCTGCATGGGATGCATTTCAGAACCGGAGAGGAACTGAAAGAAACGTTTTAAGCTATCTTTGCCCATGGCAGGAGAGTTCTGATGCAAGGATACAAAAGATGGTACACTACACGCAAAAATGCATTGATCAGAATGGCGACTATGTCAAAAAATAGGAAAAAGTCTAAGCTTTCCAAAAACGTATTATTCAATGTCAATAAATATTCTAAAGTAATAACAAATTAGAAACTAAAAACTTCACTTATCTTAATAATGTTGCAAGTTATTTTTGCTTTGAGAATGAGTTGGAGTCAACTTGAAACTCGAGTCAGTTTTTGCAAAAATAACTTGCAACATTACTAAGACAAGTGAAGTTTTTAGTCTCTAATTTATTCTTACTTTAGAATCTTGTTGCTTCATTGTTAATAGCTTCATTTTCCTTAGTCAATAAATATGTTTTTCATTGTGAAGAAAACTTGGGAACCTTATTTTATGGACAACCCTTGTAATGTTTCTTCAATAAGAACCCTACTGTGTTTTAGGTTTCTTAGACTGAACACTTGTTTGTGACCTGAAATTATTATAAAGTGTATGAATTGTTGTATGGCCTGCAACTTTTATGTCAGGAAATCTCTCTGCAATTCGTATTTTCACTTGACGAACTGAATGAGATAACACATACAAATCATAAATACACACTGCAATGTAGAAAACATATAGTGAGCCATAATATACTTTATGATTAAATGCAGCACAAAATAGTAAATAACTCGTAATAAATTAATTACAGCATATCACTGCCAAATGGATACTGCAGATATTGAGCAGAGTAAAATCGTATCAGTTGATTGCAGCAGTAGTGTGAAAGCATGTATCCACATGCCCATTGAATAAGAACTGCATATCTGGTTTTCAGTTCATTGGCTCTCTCTGTGCTATAGGTTATAGTATTCATATAAAAAGTAATTCTATTTTATATTAAACTATATTTTCCCAAGAAATTATTTCAAATTAAGCAGGATATGCTTAGATTCAAAATATTGAAACAGTACTCCAACAGTATTTCAGTAACAAGCTCTTCCTATGGAAAGAAAAGGGGGAGTGGAGCCAGAAATGCAAACTTTCAACCATGCCCGTTAGATGATACTCAGAAAGGAATATTTAAAAAACAATTAAACAATAAAAAAGTTTATATAACACAAGTTGTGTAAATTGTAGAATGAAGTATCTTCCGGGCTGTTATGCCGTGGTCTGCGACGCATCAGTCGCAGTGATACCTTCCACGAGGAGACCTCGACAACGCCACTGAGGATGTTTACCGCAGTTGTAAACGAAACGTCTGGAAGACAGATCTCCAGCAGACCACAGCATAACAGCCCGGAAGATACTTCATTCTACAATTTAGACGCCGGCCGTGAAAGCCTACGTAGCTTTACAAGTTGTGTATTTTTGTAATCTTACATTTTTCCTGCAATAAGCTTTTATCTTATCTGTCGAGGTTTCCTTGTAATTCAAAATTATACAAAATTCATTCAAACAATCCATACTTCACAGAACATTCAAGATATAAATGTTGTCAAGCAAATATATATTAATAACATATTTTGGGGTGAAATACAATACTTCTACTACTGTTAAGCTGAAGAAAAAGTATGAAAATTTGATGTGACAAATTGACATGGCTTTCTCTAACAAATTCTCTAAAAATTCACACATAACTATTATACCAGGAGAGCAAAAAATCTCCAAATGGGCTGCACAGTGTTTTGTCTGTCAGCATCTTTGGCACTTGTTGCAGTCTGCTGCTATCATAGAAAGGCATGAACGAAGCCATACAACACTTTTAAAACTACTTTTAAAGGCTTTAGTAGCCAATTTTATGAAAGGAGATGCTGAAACTGGTCACCATTGTCCATACATACATTTTTGGCTTCTCTTTAGGAAACTATCACTTGCTGTAGTTCATGCTAAGAAATGCTGGAAATTTCCTGGCAGATTTTTTTTTAACTCTTCCAGGGTGTGTGTGTTTATCTTGTATGCTTTATGTTTTAAGTTACACCAGAGACAGAAATCGATTATTGGAGCTCTGAGAAACTTTTCTCCACTAATGGTGTATCATACACCAAATTTTTCGTCGAAGGGGTACTTCATGAACAATATTGGGTTCTGAGCTGTACAGCCAATTTTTTTCGAGTCAATAGTTGACGCCCATACATGCACTGCCAATCAAAAGCTTCCAGACACCCAGTGAAACTGATGCAATTCAGCATTTAACATGAATAATAACCTCTGTTTAAACAATCACAAGTTCATAAACATGTGTCAGCATTGTAAACAGACATTAATATTCCTTGATATTGTTATACATGACACTCAGGCTCAGTCATTTGTGCGCAGGTGCAAAGTGAGAATAATTTTGCTGACACATTAAATTGCATGTTCCAATTGTTGTGAATCACTTTGTCCATCTAAGAGCACCTTGTTACAATACAATGATTCCTGTGTCTGTAAACATGTATTTCCAATTATTACATGAGTATTACATGATTTATGGAATCATAGAGTCCAACGTTGAAGGTATTTTCAAAATTTAAGCAGTTTCATAATATTTCATGAAATTAAGCAAAAAAATGTATTTAATTCCAGGATATGGGTCGTAAGCAGACATTAAGTATTGAAAATCAGCCAACAGTGAATATCCTTTGAAATGAAGGTCATTCAATTGGACAAATATCAAAAAAAGCTTAAGATTCTGAGGACAACAGTTGCTGATGCCATACAGAGATTTAGGGAGGCTAGGTCAAATAGGGACAGAAAAAGGATTAGGAAGCCTGCAACTACAAATAAAAATGAGGATAACACTATAGTACTAAAAAGCAAGCAAAATAGAAAGCTGACAGCAGATGAAATTCAAGCTGAATTTAATTTAAGTTACAATAAGGAAATATCAGTTAGTACTGTCAAAGAGAAGTCTTAAAGCAGCCACTCTGTTAGGGAGAGTAATTGTGAGGAAACCTCTTCTCAGGAAGGTGAACAAAAAGAAGACTTCAGCAGACTTTGGAACACAAAAATTGGATTACTGACGACTGGAAAAGGGTGCTTTGGACTGATGAATCCAAATTTGAGGGTTTTGGAACCAGATGCTGGACCTGCTTGAAATAATCATCAACTGAAGAAATGCATCCAGACTGTGTAATCCCAACAGTGAAACATGGAGATGGATCTGTAATGGTGTGGGGTTGTTTTGCATTCAATGGTCTAGGTGTCCTACACAATATTAAGGGGATACTTGACAAAAATGGCTACCGCTACATCTTGAACAGATATGCAGTCCCATCAGATAAACGTCTGATAGGTCAAGGCTTCATATTTCAGCAAGATACTGATCCAAACCTTACTTCAAAAATATGCAGCAAATGCCTGGAGAATCAGCAGAGGGCAGGAGAACTGAAAACTATGGAAGGGCCAGCTCAGTCTCCAGATTTTAACCTCATTGAGTTACTTTGGGATGAACTGGCTCGTCAGGTTAAGAAAATTTGTCCTACATCTCGAAATGCACCGTGGAATGTACTGCAAACTGCTTGGAATGGCATTCCAGCATCTACAATTCAAAAACTTACAGAGAGAATGCCAAGAGTAGTGAAGAAAGTGATTTCAGTGAAAGGAGGTTGTTTCAGTGAGGAAAAAGCTTAAAGCACTTCCTCTGAGGATATCAAACTTTGAACAATATTGTCAGAATTTTATGATCATATAATTATAACCACATTAAATTTTGACAAAACAATAATTCATGCCAAAAATGTTGCTTCTTTATGTTCACTTTCCCATTCTTCCTTTAAATCAAGTCTGTATTACACTTAATATACTGAGCATCTGGAAACTTTTGAACAGCAGTGAACATGAATACAATTTGGCTCCTCTTCTAAAGTAAGAACAAATTAGAAACTAAAAACTTCACTTATCTGGAATTAAAAATTAAAGGATATAACAATAAATTGAAATTTGGTATTTACAGAAAATCTACTCACACTGATAATTACATAAAATATAAAAGTTTTAATCCTTTTGCACATAAATTTGCTCTTTTTAATAGTTTAATTTATAGGTTAATAAATATACCCCTTAATAAAGTTGAATTTGACATAGAATATAAACACATTATTAACACTGCAGTAATTAATGGTTTTAATACAGATTTTATACATAAAAAGATAGAAAAATTTAAGTATCAAAAAGCTGTTAAAGAAGTTTCAACCCTTAAAAAAGAATAAATAAAAAATAAAAGATAATTGTATTTTTAAAAAGTTTACTTACCATCCATGGGCCAATAAAAAATTTACAAAGATTTTTAAAGAATATGGAATAAATTTGGTCCCTCAAAATAAATTTAATATACAAAATTTACTTAATTTTTCTAAAAAATATAAAATACCAAATTATAAAAAATCTGGCATTTATCAATTTAGCTGTTTAGATTGTGATAAGGTTTATATTGGTAAAACTAAACGTCATTTAGAAACCAGAATAAAAGAATATTTTAGAAATATTAAATATAAACAAACTGATAAATCAGCTGTGGCAGATCATTTTTGGTCATTTAATCATGAAATTAATCCAGAAGTTAAATTATTAAAACAATGAAGTAGTCCTATAGATTTAATGGTTTGGGAAAAAATTTTTATTTTAAAAAACAGGAACCATGTTATGAACTTTGAATTACCATCTATAGATTGTATTTATAAATTTTTGTTTTCAGAGATTGGTAAATAAAAATTGAATATCAGTATTTGATTTTGTTTTCAGAAAAAAATGAAAGATTGTAGCTTTGGTAACGAATTTGTTTGTATAGCTCTGAGAATGAGTTGGAGACAACATGAAACCCAGGGTCAGCAAAAAGGAACTGCAACATTACTAAGATAAGTGAAGTTTTTAGTTTCTAATTTGTTCTTACTTTAGAATCTTGTTGCTTCACTGTTAATAGCTTCAATTTTTTCTTATTTGGCTCCTCTTTTTAGAGGATTAACAGACAGCATGATTTTGCATTTTTACTTTCTCTACTATGTACAGTAAAGTAGAAGTACAAAAGGTCCGTGTGTGTGTGTCTTCAGTCTGTGGACAGCATAACTCAAAAACGAAAAGTTGGTTAAAAACCACAGTTGGTATTTAAGTTTAATGTCTTTCAAGGATGCGACACAAAAATTTTGAAGAAAATTGCTTCATCCTAAATTACCCTTTGCATGGAAATTTTTTCGAAAATTTTGATTTTCTTGAAAATGAGATACAGAAATTTAGAGAAAATCTAAAATGTTTCAAAATGTTCTTGTTAACCGGTAATTTGGGGCGGATAATTTTCTTGAAAACCTTAGGGTCGCATCTCTGTAAATCACTGACCTTAAACACCACGTTTGATGTTTATCTGACTTTTCATCTTTGAGTTATGCTGTTCTTTTTCACTCTCACAAACGTACGCATATACAGAGACCTTTTTCTAAAAATGCTTTTTGCTGTTGTTGTTGAATGTTATGATCATTATTCATGATATGACGCGGGATTTTATCTGGGTCCCACGTTAATTTACAATATTAATGGCGTCAAAAAACAACAAATAAATGATTCAGAGATGATGCTAATAATGAATTCCACAGAAACACAAACTATCAATTCTGAATATGAACCTCTAACCTAAAATAATTTGTGTTTAATCGTATGAACTATATAATAGAATATGAAATACGCATGCAGCTATACAATTCCTGTAAGTACCTTATTTTTAACTGATGAATAATTAAAAATAATTTTAAAACTACTTTAGCATAATGACGTAATTAAGCAACTCCTCCTCTTGACATGTGGTTTCATCTGTCAACAAAGAAAACTGTCGGCTGTGTCAGGTTGTCAGAGTAAACCAGTCTTGCCAACAATAAAATATTTCAACAGCTGAAACCTTAGCTACACTAAATTCGTGCGTTTAACTATAATTATTTTTGCCATATCTATCATGCACAAAAATATTAGTGGTTATACTAATAGTCGAATGACAAGGAATTTTTTGCAGTATTTAGAAGCTATTTTAGGGTCTGTGCTACTATTCATAATTTCTTGGTATACAAACAGGTGTTCTGTTTAGTTAACTATTCCAATTTCCTTGGTTTTAATTGCGCTTAAGTTACTAAAGTAGTGCGTCAAAAAGACAATTGTATACATAGAAAAGTAAGCGTGGCGTTTCTATGTGTACATAAGTATAATAAAGAGAAATGACCACTGATTAATGGAAAAGACTTTGTACTAAAGAAAATCCATTAATCGGCTTAATGGATATATGTTCTACTAATAATTATTCCAAAGTATTTCTTCGCTGAATTGAATTCATTATTACTATAATATATAAATTACACAGGAATTATTATTTTATTTAATATAAATTTCCAAACCTAAGTATGATAAAACCATTTTAGCGTACCGTTATATACTTTTTCATTAGGACAAATACTTCAATGTCCCATTTTCTTGTTTTAAAAATATGTTACCTTGAATAAACGAGACCAACTACACTGTTTGTGTACGAAAATATGACAATGTATATTTCGCTCAAAAATGAAATTTTTTGAGGAATACGTTAGTACTTTCAAAGTCATAAGTTTGCTATTCTGCTGGAACATCTCAATCACAGATTTCAATCATAGCTGACAACCATAAATATAAAATGTGACCATTGAAAGTATGAGAGTAATGCCAGTTATATTTGATTATGAAATATTATCCCTTCAACAGCATGATTGTAATACTGGAGTGAAAATATTAAATACAATTTATATTTACAAGATTTGGTTAGTCTGGTTTATTTATTAAGTAAGGTGCTGTCAGAGTAAGTTGTAGATCCGTAGCTGGACGGAAATAAAACGAATTAGCGGGGGAATGTGGGTGATAAAAATGTAACTCATTGTTGCAAAGGATGTTGATTTGAATGATGGACAAGTAAGATCACTAAATTGGTCCCAATTGCTCATTTTAAAAACCTTATTAAACCATGGCTGAAACAGAGCCATTAACTCCTAATGTTCTGCTGATTCCTGAAATAATGGAAAGGGTGTTCGCATACTTGGATGGGGTATCACTTATAAGATCTACGCAAGTATGCAAGTTGTGGAGGGACGTTGAACAGAACCTTTGTAAGGTACGCAGATTATGACATTATCAAATGGTGTTAAATAGAGTGCATACAAAGTATATATTTGAACAGTTGGTCGGTTTGTCTTTATGTTGTCTGAACAAGCGTTCAAGACTTTAAAAAGTGCAGTATGAACTTGGATAAGCTATTTGGTCACATTACTGTTCTTTACATTGCATTTTGTCTTTAGTGTTGCCTTTGTGTAGCATGTATTTTCAAAAATATCTTCTAGTTTCCAACAATCCATTTTGTAACAGATAAATGAAGTTTACAAAAGCCAAATATAAGAGTTAAGGGCAGTGGGGGGGGGGGGGGGGGGAGAAAGAAACAAACTAAAGCATGAAGCTATTAAAAATGATTTTGCTATATTTTAATATTTAATGTATTCCTTATAAGGGTACTGTGTTATATAAAATGAGCAATGTTAAAACCTTTGTTGGTTCATTTTGCCCCATAGTATACAAAGCTCAAGACATTAACATGTCCCTGAATTTCAAATTTTATAGTTTTTACCTTAGACAATTGTGAACTGAAAGAGAATTGCTCTTGAATTGCAGTAGACACATAAGAGGCATTAGGTATCTTTATGTTAACACAATGGAAACTGAATCATGGCATTTAACACTAGTGTAGCTCTCGCATAAGTGAATTGTTTCTCTTCTCAATTAGACATGAAACAAGGTCATATATTAATACGTCCAGTATGGTATTACTCAGCATTCATTAACAGCGTTGGAAAATGTGAAGTGTTATGGCTGAGTTCATGTACCTAGAATGTATAGTTTTTTTACGTTTGCTGACAATATCAATGCATTGCATAATGCACAACCTAGCTGTCCCACTATCTGCATTCACAAATGGCTAGTCAAGATGTTTCAAGCCCATATTAAATACTTGTTCAAATAAATATTTGAATACGCCAGATTTTCTACCTCAGTATTGGTTATCCTATATAATAGCTCCTTTTATTATCCTATATAATAGCGGCATGCAAAAACAAAAAGACACTAATTTGACAGATTCTTCACTTTTCGAACAAGAATATAACAATATGGAATATAATAAAAAGTGAAATTCAAAGCTCTAGGCTTGCCACTAGAAATAATATATCTCTAGCAGTAAATAATGTAGTTGTATAAATTCCAGCTAACATCGCTAACATCCTCAATCACTTCAGCACTGTTATGGATAAAGTGATATTGCCACAAACTGATGATGATGATAATAATAATAATAATAATAGTAATAGTAATATCCCCCATCGTAAATTGATCAGAAATGAAGTTAGCATCTTCCCTAAACCAGTGACACCTGTAGAAATAATTAAAATCATAAAATCTATAAGAAACTACTTCTCGGCTGGTTCTTCCTTAAACCAGTGACATGGTAGAAATAATTAAAATCATAAAATCTATAAAAAAGTTGCTTCTTCATGGTCCTGATGAAGTACTGGATAATAGAGGGAGCTAGGGCAGGCCACTATTATACAGGATAACCTCTGTATTAACTTATGCCTTGTCTCCCACCAGACTGGTTATTTCACATCTTATTTGCTTTGTATTTCCACAACTGAAATACTAGATACTGGAATTATAAAGAATGTTAGTCCATAAAAAGAATATTCCTTATCATGAGTGAGTGAGTGACATTTCAGGGCCTGTCGACAACTAGGTCATTTGGGCCCGAAGTCAGAATGTGAAAATCGTGCAAGCTCACAAACTTAAAAGTTTAAAGCTAAAGGATGACAGGGACAAGGTTAAAATGTTAAAAAGTTAAAATGTGACCAAGTTAAAAGGTTAAAAAGATGAAAGTTAAACAGTTAATATGTAAAATGCTAAAAAAGTAAAACAGTATTATTTTAGAACACATCATTGCTAATAGGCTAAAACATACGAAAGTTGAAACACAAGTTAAACATGCTTTGCGAACCCAATGTCTGCAACAAACCACAGTGCCTTATCTTCAGCAACTGGATCGTTGCCCAAAACAGAACACAGTGTAACACCCAGACTAAGGGGCTAGTGCTCTTGAGCGTAACACAAACAATCTAGGAGAATGTGCGATACAGAGCTAGATGCCGCACATCAGACACATAGGGGCAGAGTTGCCACGCAACAGATGTCCATGCATGGCATGGTTGTGACCTATTTTTAAGCGTCTTAAAATAATCTCTCACACCGAGAGTCCCTGCAAGGTGTCAGTCAGTTATCTACGGTGTCTTTGTTTGTCTGCAATTGAGTGCCAGCTAACACCTCCCAAGATTGCTGCTAAACCAAAAAAAGATGGTGAAGTAAGCACCACTGCACATCCCTAGGAGACAGCATCTGTGTAATTAGCTCCGGCAAATGGCATGCAGACTTAGCAGCCGCGTCTCCCTCCTCATTGCTGGTAATTCCCACATGGCCTGTGGTCCACGTAAAAGCTAACTAGTATCTGTGTGAGAGCAGCTGCAAAATGAGTGTCTGAATTTGATTTAGATTGCATTGCAGTTCATTGGCAGGGGTGACAGTCAGATTTGTTTTTTGACATTTTTGTCAACTGTAGGTCAGTTAGTCACGAAAAGTTTAGCGCTCATTATTAAATAATTGTTTCACTTTTTAAGGCTTTTATATTCCCTATCACAACCGCCAATGTATTCTCTGTCATCATATGTCGTTAAAATAACATTTTTACACCTATATTGACCATTAGACAGACATTTTAAGAAGAAAATGTAGTGTAAATGTCAGTCACATGCGGAATTGCTCTAAAATACTTAAAGAAACCAGAAATTCCTATAAATACCTAAAACAAGTTATCCTTTAAAAAGGGTATGGTAGCCAGAGAATTCATAAACAAATTCCCATGAATATTTAATGTGGTTTTGATTTGATAACTTAGTTTATTTTCCATAGTTTAAGTTTTTAAAAGATTCATGCTTCCCCAAATCATGCACAATTCTCAGACACATACTATGTTGATTAGCATACCTTTACACCTAAAACTCAGCTTGTATCACAGCCATTGTATGTAATCATTATTTTTTTCTTAGTTTTCCAGAGTATGGAAATTTCGTTGCACTGAGGAAGTACCAAAGGATGTACTTCTGGAGATTGCAACAAGTCTGTATCCCTCTTGGTTGTTGGACACAAATACCACAATACATTGGAAACAGATTTACAAGAGTTGGAAGCAATGGCATTTTACAGGCACCTGGAAGTTCGGCAAACAGAATGAACATCTCAAACAAGTTACATGTGTAAAAGTTACTGGAGATTGTGCTATATTAGGTAACAGTAATGGCCAAGTACTACTATGGAAAACTGGCTACTCACCTGTGTGTTTAGGGCATCACTTGCGCAGCGTAACTGACCTGGCTCTCATTAGTTTCTCAGGTAAACTCCTCTTCTGTTTTATGTGGTATGCTAAAATTATGATTAGGTAGATTATTTTTGGAAACATTTTGTTGTTTGCTTACATGAGAATTTTTAAAATTTATAACCTATAAAATTATTCTCCTTGCCTCTGGCACGGAGGACCCAGGTTCAATCCCCGGTACCGGCATAGGATTTTTCCCCTACTGAGGTCTGGTATGTGGTGCACTCAGCCTCGTTAGGTCCCTGAGGGACCAATTGAGGAGCTATCCTGATAGAAAGGTAAGGTCCCTAAAAGGTCGGCTGTGGCTGGAGGACATAGTGGCCAGGCGAAATGAGGGCAACTTCTGCATAGAGGAGGGATTAATATAAAATTATTCTTAACTTTCTGTTAATCTTTGTCATTTCAAAGGAGGAAATGGGTGAAAATGTGACCAAAAATGATACAATCTCACATATTTTGTACCAAAAAAATACTAGGTGATTTGAAGTCACATATGTGAAGTTTTAAAGCACTACAGTGATGTAATTTTCTCTAATTACATCATATTTAAAGGCTGTGCTCTGAGAGGGTGAGGCACATGGTGAAATCACTACTGAAGTAAAAAATGTCTCTTTTTTTTCAACACCTTTTGTGGAATTTTTTCCTGAAAATTACTATCAGATTTGCCAATGAGCCACCATGATTGTTGGGTAAAACATAGTAACAACAGCACCTCCAGTAGACATCATGTAACACATCAGTTATCTGCCTTCTACTGAATGAGTAGCAAACATAAGGAAATTTTTGTTTCTATTTTGTTGGATTCTGTGAAGTGTTAGCTCGAAAGTTGGTTTCATGTTTGTGTCTTTGTAGTAACCATGTGCTGTGTTAAAAGTATTTTCAGATAATATTTTACAATGTAGTTATTGTAATTACCAACATATTATAGCATAAATAAAATCTAGTATAAATATATTAGTGTAGTACTTCTTAAGTGTAAATATTTTAGCACAGTTCTTGTACAATGCAAATAGCTGTATATGTAGCAGCAGGAACACCTGTATTTATACAGGTTGGCGCAGGATAGGATCGAATACAGAAAGTAAGATCTCCAGATCATTATTTCTGCTTAAACTGCACACAACTTTTAAAATCATTTAATTTTTGCTGTGCTTTTATTCATTCAAAACTAAATAACACCCACAAATTAGGTGCTAGAAGGCTGAAATATTTACTATACATTGAATAAACCATGACAAAAGAACCAATACCTAGGATTTGGTACTTTTATACTTTTTCAGATAAAAAATGAAATGTGTGTAGTGATTGCAAAATTTTGCTGTTCATATTTTTTAATTTTCCTTACAGCTAAGAGATTACAAATCACTGTGATAAGTTTATTCTAGATACAAAAATGTGGAGTTTGTTCATTTTGAAATTTGCAAATTTTTTGAAAGATAAGTTTCAATAATTCAAAACCTATTTGATATACAGAAATGAAATTATGCCAAAAAGTTTTGCTACATCCCAAAATATGTGTACAAAAAAGTATGTAGCTTTAAAATTGTGCAAAATAGAAATTCACCCATCATTCCCTTAGTCTTTAGGCTGCCTTTGTGGTATCCTGATTGGCATGTTATTCTCTAATTTCAGATATCCTGGGTTCGCTTACAAGCTGGAACAATACTTTTTCTTTAATTAGGGTTATTTCCATTCTCCCTTGAGTCTGAAATACTGGTGTTCAAATATATTTAATTCTTATTGTTCTTATTCTTAGTCAGCAAGTATTTTCTTAGCTTCACGTAAGATGTAGGGGTTCATCAGAAGGTCTATTATTGCTGTTATGAACTCGACAGCTTTAAAACATGTGTAATAAGTTTACTCATAGTTATCAGTAAATATGTTGAGTACTGATTTCCCTTTGTATCACCTTTCCATTTCATAAAGTTCTAATGGAACCTTCCCTTTGCTCATTGCTGACATTGCTCTAGTTTGATGGCAAGAAATCAGATTCAGATTTATTCACCAAAAAAAATTCATACAGAATATAGGCTTTGTCAAAAATGTTGTTAGCTAATGCTGGATTTCTGACAATGAAGTCATTAATCCTCTTGCTCTCCAATATTTTTCACTGATGGATGGGGCATTAGAAGTGGCCGGGCATATTTGAAGGTGGTCTCGGTCCATTTCCTCTTGCAGATCACATAGAGGACAGAGTGGTGAAGAATATATCCCATTGTCAAAAATGTTGAGACAGACATTATATTTACAATATACGAGTACAAAGTTTAAGAAAATTATACAAAGTTGGTAGGAATGGAGAGAATGAATATTGAAGGACATTGCTCACAGCATCTTGTAAACTCTCAACATATCTTCAACCAAATGCATGTAATCAATCTCATCCTTTGAAAATTTCTGCTTAAATGTTGGAATGCCTTTCCTTATTTGCCCATTGCATTCAGAGATATTCTTTTACAAGGATCACTTTGAAAGTTTTAAGAATGGGTAACAGTGAGTTGTGGTAAGCCAAAGCAGTTTTGCTCAGCTTTAGATTGAAGTTGAGAAAGTAAAGTGTGCAGCCTGATTGTACTCGAACAATGTGCAGCATAAGCACTATAGTGCACATACATCCAGCTATTGCTACACCGAACGTTAAGGTGGGCCTCAAGCTGGAACATTTCTGTGCTATAATTTTCTACGACTTAAATTGTTTAAAACAGAGAGAACACCTTGAACCACATCCAAGACATGAGTTTTAGCCATACAAATACAATCATTTCAAACATAATATATGAATCTCTCTTCTCTGCTGATTGAGCTCTTGGAAGATGTGTCATTGAACATCTTTTTGACAAATATAGCTTTAATACGAGAGCTCAAAAGAAATATGTGGTAATACTGTTTTATCTTTATGCAGGGATTTTTGTTTGAGCTGCAATTGGCAACACATGGAAAGGTTTGGTGGAATTATACAACTTAGTTGACAGCATTAACGTAGGTGCTGCAGTGGTAGGAGTGGCATATGTTGAATGTAAGCTGTCATGTCACGCCACCCTAAAGGGGATGCTTACCAAGATTGAAAAGGATAAATATCAAAGAGGTTCATAGAAAAAAATGCCAAGGAATGTCGCTCTATGTGAAGTATGCGGGAATGAGGCTATGCAATATCGCACTGTGGCACGTTAGGTTGCAGTTTTTCATGCAGGGCATGATAGTGTGCATCAGGAACCAGGTGGAGGTCGACATGGAGTTGAAAATAGCATCATTGAATTCATTCAATCTTACCTGCAGGTGGACATCTTCAACCAGCACTGTGCAGGAAATGACCCAGCTTCTGAGATCCATCCATTATTTTGTCACAATGCAGTAGCTATTCGAAACAAGTTTGCACAATGATGGTGGGAGGTTCTAGAGCACCCACCCTATTTATCAGATATGAGCCTGTGTGACTTTCATCTGTTCCCTAAGATGAAAACATCACTAGGAGGGAAATGTTCCCACACCAGAGAGGCCATACTTCGAGCTATAGGGTGCTCTATTGGAGACAGCAACAAAGAGGGCACTGCTGCTGGTATCCTGTGACTTCCCCATATCTGGCAACAGGTGCAACACGTGGCAGGGGATTACATTAAAGCCCTGTAGAAGTATCATGATTTTACAATAAATAGTTCATACAATATTTATATGTTGCCAGTTATTTCTTTCCAGCCCTCATACAATAGCACACCACAGTAGGCTTTAACTTCAGTTTTTTGAGGAAATATAAAATGCTATAATAATTAGCAAACAAATTTGGCAGCATTGACTTGGCATTCTGTAACTGATTTTCACAATTACTTGGAGGCAGCCAAGGTGTGAGGTTATAGCCATCAAAAGGATGGACAGAAATTTGTGCGTGAGTTTAAAAAACAGCATGTTGTTTAGGTTTATTAACCTAATAAATAGTGTGCACTAGTCTTGGTTAAAAGAAAGAAAATAATAAATGTTTTTTATAAAAAAAGTGACAGAAGAAGCACATTTGCTAACTGCTTTGTAAGGATTCATTATTGGAAACAAATCAGTTTAACACTATTTGCTTCTCATCAATTGCCTTCACCCACAGAAGATCTTGAGATAGTTAAACAGTCAGGCAGCTGCCTGGGATTCATTTTAGCTCTATCGAAAACAGCTGAAGTCATCAGCTCCAGTAATCCTGAGATACTGGCAAAGTGTGTGTGACTTTCCTGCTACAATTTACATGACATTCAACAGAAACTTAACTCTGTATGTGCACAGGTGTAGTTTGCATTTCACTACCAATCAAAGCTACTTGATCTTTTCAATTGTCTATTTAAACACCTTGTTTGTCAAAGCTCCTGTCCATCCATAAACCCTAAGATAATAATTTAGCTAGCAGATGAAAGTGCTGATGCATGTTTAGTTTTGGATTCTGTTGTGTTTCAGAACATAAAAGTGATGCTGTAAATCAGTTTTCTTACATACATGACTTGGTGATATCCACATCTGGGGATTTTACTATACAAATTAACCAAATAGGAGTCCTTTACAAAAAACCCATTGTGCTGAGGGAACATGGTGCTGCTACTGTAATGGTCAGGTAAATATATACAGATGCATTCCAGTAACTTACAACATTAAAAATTAAGTAAAAATATTTTTTCTGTGGCTTCAAAGTGCTATCAGATGAATCTTTTGCTGAATATCATCTGATATACAGATAGGAAAAAATAACCATAGATGTAGTTATACAGCTCTAAAACATCAGTTCTCCACTTTGTACTAAAGTGATAATTCAATTATTATCGTCTTTACTATGTGTATAGTAGGCAGAGAAGGTATTGCATTCCACCAAAAAATTCAACACCAAAATTACAGTGGAAGTGCATGTTTTGAGGTCCCATGAATAAAAAGAAACATTTTTGGCAAAAGGTCTGTGCAAAGGCCTCAAAAATAAAAGATCTGTTAAATACCAAACTTGGTATTCAAGTACAGTATCTTCCAAGGAAGCCACACAAAGATTTCCAAGAAAATACCCTGCTGCCCCAAACTACACTCTACATGGACGCTTTTGATTTTCTCAAAAATGGCTCATGATTTTTACCTTAAGAAATGATTAAAACATTTATATGACAAATGAAATGTGTATCTTGAATTTTCTAGAAATAGCTTCTGAAGTCCTCTTTGTTCGAATGACTTGCATAACTGCTAAACCATAAGAGATAGAGAAAATCTTACTACACAAAAAATGTTGATGTTAAAGCACACACTATGTCATAGTTTTTTTTTCTGCAAATGAAAAAGCTTTATTATCATCGCCGTCGTCGTCATCATCATCATCATCATCATCGCCATCATCATCACTACTTTTATTTTGTTCTGGCCATGGTAAGAATGAATTTCAAAGGCATCACAACGATCAGCTTTTAAAACATTTGACTATCACTTACCCTCTTCAGCGATATGGACGTGAAATCACGTCCATTTAGACTGACGGATGAGCAATATGGGCGTGTATACACGTCCTGTGCGTTTGTGCATTTAACCCTTATTTATCCCTTATCTAACTCAACTTATTTGAATTTTCCCTTTATGAAACATTTAAGTAAAGTCTATATACTTTACTGGCTTACCTTTATATGTTCCTTGTGTAGTGATATGCCTCAAAACAGGGATAAACATGCAAGGGTACATCTCCACATTCGTGAATTCCCTTCTTGCGGCACACGAAACACTTTCGAGATGGGTGGGACTTCTTTGCTGTTGGTGGTATCCTTTTAGGGTAATGTTTTCCTTGAAGTCTGAGGGGTGCAGGGGTTCTGGATTTTCTATCCCCAACGTGGTATTGTTCAATTAGGCTGCGAGCTATTGATAGTCGGAAGTCAAGGTAGGTCATTGTCCTGTGTGGGTTTAGAGCTCTCCAAATTACCAAACAATTGTATATGGTTATATCCAATTGGTGCAAAAATACCTTTTTATACCACTTCTCACTTCAGCTACAAGCAGGAAAGTATATGTATGTATTTCAACAAAGAAAGAAACGGAGTCTACTAAGTCACGAAACACGCGCAACCAAAAGTTGCAATGTTGCTGTATTCTGATGACTCAAGAGACCACGCATACAGTAGTGCTTTATTTCACATTATGCTGTGATTTGCTGATGCATAGGTCACACATACAATGGGTCGACTGCTGTTTCTTTCAGAGAACTTACATTAGATACGTTCGACAGAGCAAAGTTAACTTTTCACCACAGTGAAACAAAATAGTGCCATTTCAACGTTTTGTAAATGCGACTCAACTTTGCTGATGGCGTACATATATACTGCATATAACGAGTTTTATACCAGTTTTTGTTTCATTAAAATAACTTAATATTTACACAAAATACAGCTGTGTATATACAAAGCACTTTAAATGCCCTGTGCTGGATATTGGGTAGCAGTTCTCGGCTCACAGACATTTTAAATGGCCATCGCTCAAGAGGTTAAGCCTACTGCATTCCCCTATTCCCATAGTACCTATGAGAAATATGTAATAAAAACATTTCTACGAATTATTTATTTATGCCAACAAACTTACTGTTGGTGTTTTTAAACACACAAGCCGTGTGTGGACAAAGTTTGAGAGGTAGAACTGGAACTTAAAAATTCAATGCCACAACTGGGATTTGAACCACAGACCTTCCGCTTACCAGGCGGCTGCCCTAACCATTGAGCTATTGTGACAAACTGCCAGAATGGCATTAAATTCTCAAACCAGTTCGTATTTCTCCTGGTAAACCACAAAGGCAGTCTCACATCAGAGACAAATTACCCCAATGGTGACTTACTATTGTAAGTACTTTATGTCCCAGGATTAAATAACCTTCAGATGGTAATTATTATTTATTTATGCCAACAAACTTACTGTTGGTGTTTTTAAACACACAAGCCATGTGTGGGAAAAGTTTGAGAAGTAGAACTGGAACTTAAAAATTCAATGCCACAACTGGGATTTGAACCACAGACCTTCCACTTACCAGGCGGCTGCTCTAACCATTGAGCTATTGTGACAAACTGCCAGACCTCCATCTGGTTGCGTTAACCACTGAGCTACCATGACAGCATGCCAATATGACATTAAATTCTCCAGTTGGAGAAGATCCATGGTTCAAATTCCAGCTATGGCATTAGAGCTTTCAGTCTCATTCTAACCTTTCCAACAATCATTAGCATCATAGAAACTGACACAAGACAGCTACTACAGTGATGATGAACATGAAGTCCTTTAATGTGAGTTGAGTGAGTAAGCTGTAATTATAATAGATATGTGGAAATTCTGTTGTTAACAATATGTTACAAATTTGTACAAAGCACTGCATGTGAAAATTTGTGAATGGCCTTAAGAATCATGGCTTGATTGGAAAGAATCCCAATCAGGCAAGTAACAGTGGATCAAGAACATCTGTACTACTCAGAACATTTAGCTATGTGTATTGATTTGTGGTATTGTTATTGTGTTTATGTACATACCCTGTTATGCAGAGCATGCCTAATTCCTCTGTTGGCTGCAGATAAACAGACAAAATGCTATCTGTCCTGAATAATACTTGTAAATATACATCTATTATTTTGAGTAGTCATTTGGAATCAAGTATGCTTTTGGAACTGTGGGTACTGGAACTGTTACTAACAAACAGTATTTTTTTACCTCTAATGTGATAAAATCTAGTGATAGAATTTTATTGCAGTGGCCAAAATCAATTAGTAAGGTGTGTAGGCATTCACAGCCAGTGTCTGATATGCTAAGAATATCTTCCGGGCTATGAGGCCGTGGTCCAAGGGGGTTTCTCCCCTCCTTCCCACAAGTTTCATATGTGGCAGAGATCTTCAGTGGATCTCCAACTAGATCTCTTTGGTCTCTCAATGGGAACTGTAGCAGTAGCTGGCAATGCAGCGGTATTTATAGTGCGGGCAACTGTGGCACCGTGAGCTGATTGGTTCAGCTGGGAACTAATGGGCATTTGTGGCAGGTGTTAGCCCAGAAGATATTTTTAGCATATCAGGTTTGATTTGCTTTCATATGCACTCTATTTACCAGATTTAGTGTGCCGAGATTATTTTCTGTTTTTAAACTCAGAAAAATGGCTTAGTGGTAAAAAATTTATGAATACTAATGAAGTAAATTCTGCAGTCGATGACCATTTTGAGGAGCTCAATGATTCTAGGTATAAACAAGATTGAACATTGCTGGGAAAAGAGAATCAAGCTAAAAAGGGACTATGTAGAGAAATATATATTTTCTTCGTGAGGTTGGGTACTTATAGGACTACCCTCTTATAACCTAAATAAGACAGAGAATATGTGTAGAGAACATGTTCCACATTTTGTCACAGTTGAAAAATGTTCTGCAAAAACATTGAGTGTAAATGAGGCATCTGTTTTCAAAACTGGGCATATTCAGCTCTCTGGTTTAGGAGAAAATGCTAACAGAACTTTTGAGGCATGCATAATGGAATATGTAGCACACTCTGGTGTGTAAGTTGACAGTATTCTCTTCATTCTTGAATGAAATCTGCTTTCAGACTTCATTAGAAACCATTGTTGTCTCAATTGATATAACAAATGAACATGTTGCTTTTGAAAATAGATATCTCAAATGTAATGCCCATGCATTTGAGAGTGAGCCTTATTGTGAAACCATGAAAGAGACTTCAAATATGTGTTAAATATGTGATCCCTAATATATATTGGAAGTGACAAATGCAATAATAATGCAAGATGCAGCATTTTAGAATTGCATAACAATAATTTTAAAATTATTACTCAGCAATTCAAAAAATGTTCTTTTGCTTTGGCTTTGGTCTATAAATAAAATTAAAAAATATTTACAGATGTGTAAATGATTGAGTTGCTTTGTAAATATCATAGAATGTGGCTTATTAAAGACTCATTTCCATATATTATTTTTATATACATATGTGGGATAAAATCTGGATTAACTCCAACCGTAAGATATATGAACTTAGTGCTTATAAGTAGTAAATCTTGTTGGTAATTAATGTACAATCTTGTTTTGCTCTGACAGGCTATTTCAGAAAGTATTTGCAGTTCTTTCTGAAGATGAACATATTTCAATGTGGGAACTGGAAGGAAACCCAAGTGCTGTTGAAATCAAGAAGATATTGAATGTACGGTTATCAGTAAATCCTTTTAAAGCAGTCAGTGTTTGGTGGTGCTTTGATGGTATTGAGGTAATGATCTCTTGTTGGCTTGTTTTAAATCCATTTTAAGCTAAATATAGTAACATGAAAACTTTAGGCACAGTTGCATGTAGTCCTGACATGCCAAAGTGAACAAAGTTAGGCCATTGATGGCTAACTCTCCATTTTAATGTCCCTCAAGCACCATCTCTAAAAACGTTATCATTCAATAAGTTGTTGTTAGCTAATGCTGGATTTCTGACAATGAAGTCATTAATCCTCTTGCCCTCCAATATTTTTCACTGATGGATGGGGTGTTTGAAATTGCCGGGCATATTTGAAGGTGGTCTCGGTCCATTTCCTCTTGCAGATCACATAGAGGACAGAGTAGTGAAGAATATATCCCAATTCTGTTTAAATGTTTTGCCAGACAATCATATCCTGTAATCAACCTGAAGGTTGCAACTGCCATTTTTCGAGGATACTCAGGAATTACTACTTGAATGTTTGGTAGTTCCCATCTTTTATTTTGTGATTTTTCATGGTAATATTTTGCAATAATTTTTTTTTAATTCAGAGTTGACTAATCTTTTAGCTGCATAAAATGGTAGATTAACTATAGATTTTTGTACACCGCTGGTACCCTTTTTTGCAAGAAAATCAGCTTTCTCATTACCACTCAGTCCACAGTGAACTGGTATCCATTGGAAGACTATAATCGCTCCACCCTTAGATCCGCACCAGATGTAAACACAAGACATCAACAACTAATCTGCGATATGCTGGAAACCGAAGTACACCATAAATATAGTACCTTAAATATTGGCGATTATCTGTAAGTTCTCAAGATATGTGATAACCTTGGTAAAGACTACTTGAATGTAACACGATAGCAGCGCTATTCCTGAAACTCTTGAGTAAATATCACTATGCTGCATCATAAACATGAAGCATGAGTACACGTGGCATTTGTTTGTGTTAGTCGCAGATGATATGAACATTAGGTTATCGCGGAGGGATACAAGGGGTGGATCTAAGGCTGGATGGAGTATAGGTGTTTTTGAAGTGCTGTTAGATGGGTAAGGATTTTCCAACATTCTATAATTGTTTGGGTTTTTTGGTGACAACTTGGAAGTAATTGCTCTAATTGCTGCCCTGGAATCTGAGAGAATAACTGCTTGATGAAAATGTGAAATTCTATACAAAAGATTTTGCAGGGCCGTTCGAATTGCTTCAATTTCTCCATCAAAGTTTGTAGTTCCATAACTTAAAGATTTGTAATAAGAAAAGAGGTGACACGTGACTCCAGCCCCTGCTCCATCTCAGTTTGCTATCAATGATCCATCAGTATAAATATGGAGCCATTCGTGTTCTGGAAATCTAGTATGGATTGTCTCTAATGCCAATAATTTTAGAACACTAGTTGGAGTATCACTTTTCTTAACTTCTTCTGTCAGGTGTAAATAATATGTGATGTCTAATGTTTGTGTTGGATTGACTTTAGATATGAAGTTTTCCTTTGAATTAGGAAGGTATACATTATTCTTGATGTCTTGAATTTTGGAAAGAAAGCTCTCCTGAGTCTTTAGTGTATGTGTGAAATTTCTCTTGTGCCATGTATTGAATGTCTCTTGTGCCATGTATTGAATGGGAGTCTGATCAACTTTTCGTGTTGAATAAGAGTCACTTTTTCTATTTCATATTCAATGGGGTATAGGTTGGTTAGTATTTCCATAGCTGCTATCGGTGTGATTTTGATAGCACCTGTAATTAGTCTCAGACTTTGGTTTTGAAAGATTTGAATTTTTTTTGTATTTGCTGTTACAAGGACTTCACTGCAGTAAGTAAATAATGGCTTTATATATTCATTGTATGTTGTGTTAAGAGTTGCTCAAGAACATCCCCACTTCATTCCTGTTAGACGTTTTAACACTGAAAGGCGCCTCTCTGCTCTTTGTATTACATTTTCTATTTGTTTGGTCCATGTAAGTTTGGTATCAAATGTAACTCCTAAATACTTTGCTTCCTTTGTTTCTGGTAATTGTTGACCCTCAAAATTTAGTTTTATTTTTAGTGGTTTTTTTCTTAGTGAAAAGATTTGGTAGTTTGATTTTGTTGTATTAACAGTCATTAAATTTTCTTTGGTCCACTTTTGTAGGTTGTTTAAGGATTGTTGCATGGTTTTTTCTAGTTCTGTACTTTTGTTTTTTGGTTTTGAAGTCCACATTACTAAGTCATCAGCAAATAGTGCACACTTCACACTTGATTCTTGTATTTGTTGTGGCAGATCATTAATAAATATATTAAAAAGTGTAGTGCTGAGCACTGTGCCTTGTGGCAAGCCGTGGTGTACTTGTTTATATTTAGATATATTTCTTCCATATCTGGTAGCAATAAAGCATTGTGTTAGGAAATGACATAGCCACAAAAACATTGGACCTTGTATCCCTATTTTTTTTACTTTAGCAGTTTTGTTCTGCATATAGAATCATATGCACTTTGGAAATCAATAAAAACTGATAAATTATCTTCTTTTCTACTGAAGGAGTCTTTGATTTCTTGACTGAGAAGTAAGACTTGTTCATTTATAGAATGGAACTTTCTGAATCCAGCTTGACATGGGGAAATTAAATTTTGTGATTCTAGAAACCAATTTAACTTGTTTGACACCATTCTTTCCATCACTTTTGCTATTATGCTAGTAAGAGCTATTGGTCTATAATTTTTTATTTCTGATGCTGTTTTATGTTTCTTCAAGAGTGGGACAATTATTGCTTTTTGCCGTTTGGCAGGTACAGTGGTGTTCCAAGATAGATTGTAGAGTTTTAGTAGTTGTTGTTTTGCTGTTTTTCCAAGGTTTTTTATGAACTCTGGATGTATGTGATCTGGTCCAGGAGACTTTTTGTGTTTTAGATTATTAATTGCAATGTTCAGTTCTTGTATATTAAAATGTTGATAAAGATATTGTATTGAGTGTTAGGATCACATTATCTTTCTTAAATTGTTTACGTTCTTTTTTATTATTTCTTGTTATTTTATGTGAATTAGCACAATATTTATTGAATGTTTCGGCTATGGCTGCATCATTTGTTAATATTTTATTGTTGTGTATGATAGGTGTGCTGTTGCTTTCTTTCCTGTCATTGACATTTTTTATAAACTTATGGGCTTTGTTGCCATCTGTCCTATAATCCATTTTGTCTAAGAAATTATTAAAGTGATTCTTCATTCAATAAGTAAAGACCACAACGTGAAAGTTTTCCTCAGATATTTTATTATTTTATAAATTATTGAAGAACTTAAGTATTCTATATCCTACTAAACACCAGCTACACTCAGTAATTTGGTTAAGAAAGAATGTTTCCCTAAACGTACATCTTCAGTTCAGCAATAGAGTTACTCAGGGTGCCAAAATATGTGTTCTGTTGTTTCTGACAAACTGTTTCAAAAGCTGAACGTTTTCTGTTCACATTTCTATGTGTTAAACATATGCACTAGGGATATTTCCAAAATTCTACCTCATCCTCCTTATATTCAGAGTATCTAGTATTTCCAATTGTACAATATCTACCAAAAGTTTGACACCTGCTGTTGTTGAATTAATGTAACTTGTGAATCCTGACATGTGCATCCCTGCTGCACCACATGCAAACCATGCAGTGTTGCCAATTCATTGTTGACTGCCAATCGTTCACCAACTGAGTGCAGGAAGAGACAAACAAAGGGAAAATTACACGCTTTACAGTTCACCAATTTTATGCTTTAACTTTATAATATCGCGCCAATGCGAAAGCAAACAGAACATTGTCACACATTCATCTTAGATGAAAAGGTGATTGGATGACCGCAAAGGCTATTGGCTATTTTAAGGTTAAATCTGGTTGTCATGACAACAGACCTATAGGCCACCGATATGCCATGCCCAAAACTCATGTCGAGTGAGCTGTCAGAATTGCCAAGTTAGTTCATTCAAGTATAATGCTACATGTTAAATGAGTACCTCTTCACAAGAGTGTATGGAATTTTGCATTCATTCACTCTCAGGAAATGTAGTTAAGCTCTGTCAAGAACTATAGTTCTGCACCTCTATGCAGATATGTGTGAGACAACAACATGAAGTCTCAACTCCTTTCATTCCTTATCTAGTATACAGTTAAGCATAACAACTTTTCTATAATGCAAAATGTAAACATTTAAAAATATCAAAAAAGTATTGAAGGTTTATCTCTTTGATACCACAGAGTATCGAGTATCACAGTATCAAGGTCTCATTCCTAGTTTTAAGGTAATTTTACAAGTTGAAGATTTAAATAACATAAAAATAAATTAACAGGTTCACATAGGTATGACTTGATATATTTTTGATGAATGAAAAGGTGTTGAAAAGCGAAGTAACATAAGAATTAATGAGTTTCTATTTGTTTCAGTCCTATGGATTGCTGAAATCAGGTCATCGTGTTCGATTACATCAAAATCTGTATCATCCATATATACCTCCTGGGCATCAACTTCCACTACCTCTAGTAGAGGGCATTAAGAAGTTCCTTATTTGGAGAAATAGAATCTGCATTGGCATAAATTGTAAATAATATTTTTAGATGTTCTAAATTTTAAGCGTATGTACTTATGTGTAGAATTTGTGATTTGTGTAGTACCAAACACAATGTTTTTTATTTCTGGAGAGTGAAGTACTTAATTTTACTTTCATCAAGATTTTTAATTTTCAAACTTGAATATTGTCACCTAAACATAGCATTCATTAATTTTGTCAGTGACTCGTTAAAAAACCAAAGTGATGAAATGATGGTACTAACCAGTAGCAAAGGTAGTCATAACTGGCTGGAGGGTCTGAGGATTACCTTAGTTTCTTTTTTCTCTCTCTCTCTTAACCCCATGCAGCAAATACATCACTGACATGATCCCTGAAGCTCTGATTCTGGAGAGTTCATTCAATTGTAATTTTTTTTTATTGCAAATATGTATTCCACAAGTTGAGATATCTTTCCTATCCTGAGGTGGATTTCAAATTCTCTCATATGAACTGTTCTTTGCACTCAAGCAATTTAAGATAATTGCCTTTATTAGCAGTCTTCATTCATGACATGTTCGCAAACACCAGCAGTAAGTTTATTGGCATAAATAAATAATAATTACCATCTAAAGGTTTATTTAATTCCAGCACATAAAGTGCTTACGATTTTCAGTTGCCCTTGGGGTATTTATCTCTGATGTGAGATTCCCTTTGTGATCTGCCAAAAAAATACGAATCGGTTGGAGAATTCAATGTCATACTGTCAAGTTGTCATATTAGCTCAGTGGATAGAGCAACTGTGTGTGAAGCGGAAGGTCTGTGGTTCAGATCCCAGCTGTGGCATTGAATTTTTCAGTTCTGATTCTAACATTGCCCACACATGGCTTAGCAGTAAGTTTGTTGGCATAAATAAATAAATAATTGCTACATAGCTTCTTACTCTTGCGGTATTTGTTTACTGGTTAATTTTCGGAAATATCTTAAGACATTGAGAAGGAAGCATGAACATTTTGAGGGTTACATATCACAATCTAATGGTAATTTTAGATAAAATATAAAAAGATCTGACATTGAGAAAGAAGCATGAACATTTTGAGGGTTACATATCACAATCTAATGGTAATTTTAGATAAAATATAAAAAGATCTGTGTTATCTTATGTGCTCTATGACTGTTTCTTCTTTTTCCAGATTTGGGCTTAATATTTGTTAATGCAGCAACTAGTGAATATAGGCAGTTGAGCACCTATGGTATTCTAGATGCTATGCCACGAGTAGTCCAGCTTCATGGAGAAATATTGCTAGTAGGAACAGATGGAGGTAATTTAATAACTACAGCATTTATCTGAAATTGTTTAATAAATGAAGTGTTTCAGAGTAGGCTGTAGTTTAAATAATTACAGTATCTAACTGAAGCTGTATGTCTTGTAACAGATTTTATAAAATTCATATATGAAATATTACCTTTCTTCTTATATGATCCTGCATAGAGGCACAGCTTGTAGGTTGTGATATCAGATCACTGTCAAATTTATAATGAATTTGTATTCTTAAATCGCTCGTAACAAGCTTCATTTCCTTTTGATAGCATTTCATAATTAAATACATCAAGTATTGTGATTTTTCTGTTTAATGTCTTGTTTTACCATTGCTATTTATAACAAGAGAGGAACAGCTTCCCAAGGTCTCTATATTACACATTCGTTATGAGGGCTTAGAAATGGAAACTGCCTCAAATGCCCACAAATGATTGCCAAACAAATGCTAAACAATTTAGCAACGTACAACAGAAAAGTTAAAAATTTCAAATGTTTCTTTGCTAACTGGACTTTTACATTGCCCATATACAAGGTGGAAGGTACTGCTTCAGCCAGAATAACCAGGCTATCGGATGCACGTGTAAGAAATATAAAATACTAAGTTTAATTTCAGTAAGTTTAATTGTTTTGTAAAAATGTTCATTTTTCAGCAATGTAAATGGCAGCACTGAGCTGATGCAATTACCCGCTGCACATGTAAGGGACCTATGTTGTACTCAACCAGAGTGTGCTTTGAGATCAATGCTGCCTCAGATGTAAACAAGACACTTGCCCAGTGTGTTTACTGAACCACTGAAGCAGCCACTACCTAGGGCAAATCCACACAAATCATATTGTTATGCCTCAGAGGTGCAAATGTTACTGGAATAGTATATTTGTTCAATTAATAATGGTGATTCAGTTTTCCATAGTTAAGGAAGCAAAAGAATGAAGCAACCAAAACCATTTATTTTAGGGTTAAAACAATGCTGACATTAAGAGAAACAGATTTTCCCCATAAAGCTCCTCCTCCTCCTCATCATCATGATCATCATCATCATCATCATCATCATCATCATCATCATCATCATCATCATCATCATCATCATCAGCCATCGTCATCATTATCATTATCATTATCATTATTATTATTATTATTATTATTATTATTATTATTATTATTATTATTATTATTATTATTATTATTATTATTATTATTATTATTATTATTATCTGTTATGAGTTAAAACAATAGTAATTGCTTTCAATGAACAATGTTTTCCTCTTCATTTTCCTAAAACAATTGCGTTCATTTGTAGATTATTGGGCTGAAATAAAATTATGGCTTGTCATAAATAACAGCTGAAGCTGCCACCTCACCCACCTATGCTTATACCTGGTGCATGAATTTGTTACCTCTCCTTCCCTCCCTCACATTTTTAGTAGTACCACATATCTCCCCTAACCTCCTTGTCCAGATGGCCATTCAACCAAGGTGAGAACATGCAACACAGAGTTGCCACATTTCTCTTAGAAATTAAACTTTGCGTGACATTTTAACATTATATTGTGGCTAAATTCATTCAAATTGAGGTAAAAAGGCATTATAGAATTGTTCACATAATCTTTGCATGCCAGGTAGTGAAATACTAAACCACTTATATCCATTCATCAAGAAACTATGCAGATGGTTCAAAATGTTTGAGGGTTTTTTTCTTTTTTTAAATGAGTGTTGAGAATAATTGTACTGGGCACATTTGTTATACTCATCATGTAGAGGCCCCTGTTAACATATGGCCAAAGCAGTACCTTCCAGTTGGTGTAGGCTGAGGTTTAAAGTTCACATAGATTTGAAAAGTTTAGTGCCATGGTCAGACTTGAGCCAGTATATCTGATTTTCAGATGCTAATGCCTTACATTGAGCTTGTTTTAAGACATTTTCAAACAGCATTAAATTTCTTTCATCTGATTCATGAATTCAGGTGAACCTGAATTATGTAGATATCATGCCCTAAAACCAAATTGTAATACTGCATGCACTTTTAGTTTCTGTGGTGTAAATTCACCTTCTGGCAATTTCCTAAGGTTATCTCAACTTGAAATATCCTATTTAATCTAAAAGGTGAGTCAATTAATAACACTAAACAACACTTACACTTCAATGTAAGTGTTGTTTAGTGTTATTAATTGACTCACCTTTTAGGTTAAATTGATTATAACAACACTGTTTTCAAACTTCTAAGAAAGGAAGATATTGAAATATCCTACCCTAAAAGTGACTGTGCTTCAAGTTAACATTAGGGTAACAAAGCTATTACCAGGCAAGAAACAGTATTTTTCTTTGTTGCTGTTTATTTTAAATGGATAACTTTATTTTCATCAGCATTATTTCTCCTACCTGGTGCTGGGCTAACCAGAGAGCGGAAAATACACCAATATGACACGGCACAAAATGGTGTTATTGTAGTACTCTGCTAATCTTGGTGACAAGTTGTAGCCGAGACTAGCAGAGCACTACAGTCACACAATTGAGGATGTTCGAAGCCACCACAGAATAGACAGTATACAGAAAGGAAAGCCTGAGTCGGCTCCTTTGATCTGCATGTACCCGTTGCGTTGCGCACTTTGCCATATTGAAACCATGTAAACCAAGCGATTGCTACTTCCTACCAGGGCTCGAAACAGGCAGTTTTACAAAACGGAACTCTTAATCTAGCTGGCTAAATTAATAATTTTACAAAAAGAAACACTAATGAAACCGAACATATGATTAACTCAGACTAATACAATCTATTTTCCCTCCAATGAAGAAGTTTACTCACTAAAATGAGCCTGAATGATGCATAATAATTCATATTGGGAACTGAAGACATTCATACATTTACTAAAGGCGCTCTGTTCTGCTGCACGTCTTTTCATGCCCTGTTTTTACACAAAATTTCGGGCAATTAAAATTTGAAAAGAAAAAAAAAACAATAACGCACGAAAGCAAAATGAAACCAACAAAATTTTGTTTTCTACTTATATGTATTAACAAAGGAAGCCCTAGTAATATGAAATAAGTGGAAAATAGGTAGCAATAATTAATAAGCAAGTGGCTCATTAGCTGCTTTTATTTACCACAAGAATAAAATGCACAAAATCTTGAATCAGAATTTGCATACAATGAGTCATAAAGTCTTGTCATGCATAGCAAAAGAAGTAAATAAAACACATGTAGAGCATGATGCAATAACATAAATCACAGCAGTAACTTTACAGTATGGCAAAAGTTAGGATTATTTTATATTAAGGGCTAAGGAGATCTAGTAATGGTCTTTTTATATCATGTCTATTTGCACAATATAAAATAGTTACAATAAAACATACAGTTGCATTTACTTTATTTCACCTTTTTACGATAAAACAACAGTCTCTGTACATTCACATGACCTCTGCCAACACTATTGCAGCATTAAAGAAAAATTGTGTTCAGGTGTGTCATTGTACTTTTGTCTTGCTTGTTTAATCTGTATTTATGAAGCAACTATGCAGCAAATCATATTATTCATAGATGTGTCATTTTTATTAATTTGTAATTTTTTTTCAGTTTTATTTTCCATTTTTAAATCTCTATTCACAAACTTTAAGGGTAGGGGTATCCTCCCTGTTTACCCTCTATTCCTGGGCAAAATAAATTAACAATTATGCACACATTGCTGTGATTCTGAAATAACACTTAACTAATAGCAAGTTATAAATATATATAGCTTGGTAACGAATTTGTTTATATGGCTTTGAGAATGAGCTGGACACAGCTTGAAACCCAGGGTCAGCAAATAATACTAAGATAAGTGAAGTTTTTAGTTTCTAATTTGTTCTTACTTTAGGATCTTGTTGCTTCACTGTTAATAGCTTCAATTTTTCCTTATTTAATATATAGCGCTGTTCACTTACCGTTGTTCATCTTTTGGAAAGCTGAAAAAGCTTATGTCCCTGTTTTCATGTGAATTATTTCTGCAGTTTGGTGTCGAGCATCATCGGCCGCAATTTTTCTTACTGCTGTTCATTATAACCACGGCGAAGCTTAAAATACTTTAACACATATTTATACCTTTTACAGTAGGTATATAAAACAATTTTTCTGTTGTAGATGTGCCCAGCAGCTAATATGTTCAAGGTAAAATAAACACAACGTATCCATTCACTTTGGCTCCAACAACACAGCTGTTTACTCAGTTTACTCGGTTTACTTTGCACATGCGCACTAAATTTTGGCACATGGATTTCAGCTGAGTTTCCTTTCTGTATACTCTATTCTGTGACACCACTTTGAACAAAATGTGTGGAAGGAGATTTTCCACTAGATCACGGCCCACAAGCCCAGATAATCATTTTGTATTTTATGACACTGGCCGTGAAAGCACACACAATTTCTTCTTATTTATTTTTATTTGGTCTATTTCTCTTATTTTTATTGTTTCATATTGCCAATTATAGTTAAACAATTCTATCAATTTCTCTTGTTTACTTCTTAACTATAAACCATATGCTGTATAAATTTTCCAATTTTTATTTAACTTTCATTTATGCATTATACGTTTTTTTCCTTTGCTCCCCTGGAAAACATATAAACAAAGTTTTACTGTATTATATGTTTTTTGTATAGTGATTTATAATTGTGATGCATTTGTGAGAACAAAGATCTCTGTGATTAAATTTAGGTACTCTTTTGTTATAATTGACTAATCATGTTGAGAAACTAGGGATAAGTATATTTATGAGATGGTTTACATTAATATGATATTACATATTATAGCAATAAAATTGTTATATTTTTGTCTTTATTCCTGTTCTGTTACTATGATCAGCAATAGGATAGTAAAGGTAAATTAACCAATTATAGTTTGAGTTGGAGGGAAAATATGCTGCTTTATTTACTTGTTTATTCATTTATCATTTATTCTTTTATTTATTTATGTTTGCTTGTATGCAGCAACAAACATTGATATCACTGTGAGAATCCTATTCTGTTTACTTTTTTCAATAAAGTTCTGGCTTGTTATGTATTTAATGAATACCATTTGCACCCCCTGAAAATCTTCTCACACATGAATATTATACATTTTGCTAACCTGAGCACTCATCAAGTTTTCCTCTTAGATTTCAACCCCTTCAAAAGCTTGTCCTACACTAGGCTAGAGCATGTAGCTACCAATCATAAGAGGTGAGTATGACAAACTGAATGCACTCGCTCCCTTTTTCTCTTTTAGCCAATATGGTTGAAAGCACAAACATATACAGTAAAACCTGCCTAAAACAGAACGCGATTGTTCCAGTAATTTTTTTCCGTTTTAATGGGTTTCCGTCTTATATAGGGTTGTACATATTTTAGTAAAACAAAGTACAAAAAATATAATCATATAGAATTAAACTGAACAAATAACTTATAATTAAATTTTGTAAATAAAAAATAGGTTCAATTGTATCTTTTGCTGTATTTTCAACTTACATGTCATACTTAATTGCAGTTTCTCCATTAGTTTATTTCCCCCCACATATCCTTAAAGTGCACTGTCGTGACTTCTTCACAAGAGAACGCTCTATGATCTTTGCAACCTGCATCAGTTCCAGGAGTTCTGGAACATTCTTTGAAGCTGCAAATTTCTGAAGGTCACTCACAACAGATAATGCGTATTTTTGACTCCCTTTTGTTGGCTTCGTTATTGTCCATTCCTTCTATGACTTCAAAACTGCTGTTTCCAGCAGCAATATCTGCTGCACTTTGAATGTCTTCAGTTGAGGCAGGTTCGTTATCAAAGCACGTAACTATGTATTAAGCATAATGAAAATCCGTCTTAGGTTATTTATGCAAACAGTTCCGGAAAAACTATTCCGTTTCTGCCTTATGCAGTTTTCCGGTTTAGTCAGGTTTTACTGTATTTCGTTTCTATGCCAGTTTGTATCCTTTGTTTTGGTTATTGTTAAGGTTATTTAGCAAAAGGAGTGACATCCTTGCACCATGGCCTAAAGCAACCAATGAAATGGTCAAGGCTTCGTATAACGATAAATAATGTGATGTAGACGCGAGGTGCAGTGAGATTTTCTTAGACGTTCTGTGTACAATGGATTTCTTTGGGAATATTGAAATTGAAGTGTCGTTCTCATTCTGCCACATGAAAATCTGTTCCCATGTTGACTACTTTTGCTCTCCTTTTATGTGTTCTGATAGTTTTGGTTCTTGATTTTTGTCCAGTTGCCTGTCACCTTCTTTTGGATGAAAAATCATTATGTAAATCTGGAACCAAACTATTAATGCATAAACCAAACTAAAATGCATAGCAGGAAAGCAAGAACTGTCAGCATGGTAACAGATTAACTTTCAAAACACAGGAACAGTCTTCAAAATTGCTATTCCCGAGAGCTACCCATTGCACAAGTATCTAGAACCCAAGATTGCTTGATATCTGGTTGATAATGAAGGAAATTAGCCTCTGAAACATGTAACGGAAAATTTAAAACATGGGTGTGTTTTGTGTCATTAATCACTCAGTTTTTGGTTTTAATTAGTGTAGTTCTGTTTGATTACTAAACAGATTATAATTGGCAGATTTGTCATCTGTTTTAGGTACAATATACCTGTATCTGCTAAAAAGTGAAAGTGAGCTCTTGAGCCTGGATTTGAGCAACTATATTTGGAAGCACAATGTTCAAAAAATGGAGCCAATTGTTGCTGTAGATATTCAAGAAAGTTCATCTGGAAAAGTTATAGCTGCTGCTACTAGCCATGCAGTTTACATACTGACATTATTTCAGTCATTCTGGCCAACACAGGGTACTTCTAAAGTTTAATCTGCATTGCATTGCAAATGGAATGCTGTTGCCAAAGAGATTGATATCAATCCAAAAATTTAATTATTTTAGTTTTAATTTCTGAACAGGTGATTTGTGTAGGCTGCTCCTGTATTTGAAAGAAAGGAAGAATGGATGTACTGATGTGGGAGCACAGTTAAACTTAAAACTGATTGTCATGTATAAAAGACTGATTTATTTGTATTCATAGATTTGAACATATGCATACTATTTTTTATAGATATAAGATGTAAAGCAGATGAGAAAGTACGGCCTGATAAAATGTTTTTGATACAGTTACATTTAAGAGCTAAATAACTTTGAATGCTTGCAGGTGATGGTGATTGTAAGGTCAACAATCATTCCTTTAGAACTTCATTTTCCTTTCCATTCAAAAGTTCTTCTAATTACCAGCTTCCTATATACATTAACAACTACGAAGTTCAAGTGGATTATACTGCACAAGCGCATTGCTGTTTAATAATACAGTGATGTAGAAAATTGGCCCTGAATAGGTGTTGGTCTAAAAATATAAATTATTTAATTCTCAAGCATAATGCATTTTCAGTTGGGTTTTATATTTTTCATACTGCTGGAGCAGCATATCCAAAGTTCTTAAGTCTGTGAAACATTTGATGATTTACTAGCAGTTCTAAAAATTGCTACTTGGCATGTGAAAACACTCAAGACACATTTGTCTTGCAATATTCTTGTTAGAGGTGTTCAATTCTTGTTAAGCCTTTTACCTTGCTGGTATACAATGAGCAATTTCTTTTCTCTCACTGTGCAGTTTGAACCATAAAGTCTTGTGACTAATTAACAGCTACTAAATCGCCAAATGTGACATTGGGTGTGTTATACTTATTTTTGTCACATGTTAGTTTAGTTTATTGAGCTATATAATTGTTATAACCCAGTGCTAAAGTTCTAACCTCAAGTTTATCTGATGTATAGTTCAGTGTATAATTCATTTTATGCAGTCATCATACCTGTGTTAAAGAAAGCCTTAATGCCAGATGTTAATTCTCTGTGCAGTTGCTCACTGTTACCACTCTTATTGCATCACAAATTGCAAGTGTTTTGTTTTTGTGTGCTGAAAGTAATTTAAATAAATAATTAGAGTTTATTTATCTCAATTTGTCTCATGTGGACAAGTATTGTATGTTCAATTAATTTCTTAAGCACAAATTAATATAGAAGAGCTTATTGTGCAAGTTTTCATTCTTTATTGGATTGTTGTAGATGTTCGTAAATATTTTAAATATTATGTAGATGTTATATTCTCTGTGAAGGTATGGATATATTAAACATTCCGTCGGACAATATAAACTGTCCATTATTTGTTTATGTGTTGTCTTACTGTATGACAGGTGGGATATGTCAATATCTAAAGGTGCTGTACTGCACATAAAAAAATTAATGCACAATGTCATTGTAAAACTTGGGCTGAGATTTAAAGCTGAATATTCCTTTCAGTATCTTTTCCAATGTTAAGCATTAAATGAAAAAGTATGTTGTTACATATTGTGAGGCATGCTTTCATTTTAGTAGGTGTTCTTTCTTCTTTAAATTTTTCCCTTAAAATGTCTTCAAAATTCCACCTTTTTAAAATAAACTGCCATGCCATTATATTCCATACTTTAATCCTTAAACGCATTATATAGCATATTTACCAGTTTCTTGCTCTGATTTTAGCATTTTTTGAGTGCTTAAAATTAGTTAATGAGCTAAAATTTCCTAAGAGGATATCCATGGATTGACAAATAAATGGCAGAGATGTTATATTTATGCTAAATTTATTTGAAGTGTAAAGTTGAAGTTTGAATATTATTGACACGCGCTACAGCAGTATGTAACATTTGAATAACAAATTAGGTTTTTAACACATATTGGTAGAAAAACTTTTCCCTGACTTGTGAACATTATGCTGAATTCAAAAATGAATTTGCAAACCATACTAAAAAAACATGTATGCGTTTAAGGTTAAAGAACACTACTTGTTTCTTTGTTTTGATTAACGAATACTCATGTTTTATTTTCTCCTGCCACATCTTTCTGTTTTGTTAGCTAAATGACTCTTTATACATTTTCTAATGTATGACATAGGTACCCTCTTTTTTTTTTTTTTTTTTTTGGCAGGTGGTGCTTGGCATTTGAATTTCTCAGATACCTGATCTAAAATTGGTAATAAGCTTTAGTTTGTAATGAATAACAGTTATTGATTTATCCAGCAGGTATACTGATTAAGTCAAAAACTCCTACTGTAGTGTGATGCATAAAAAAGATCAATGTATGAAATGTATTCCTCTTGCAGATGTCTTAAAATATGGATACCATTTTTCTTTTTTTGGAACCTTGGTATTTCTCAGTTCCCATTATGCTTAAGTAAGTGTTGCAGTAGTTCAGTAAATCCTGCAATAAGTTAAAAGATGTAACTCTCAAAGAAATATTTAGTGCTAAGTGTTTCACTGTACCATTTAAGTGAATTTTATGTGCTGTCTGGTTATGTCTTTAATTATTAAGTGAATACATTGCTAGAATTGCAAGACATTCTAGTTTTATTTTATTTTTATTATTATTTTTATATTGTGTTATTAACTCGTAGAACTTTATTTCCATGTGTGTTTACAAGTTGAGTAATAAAAGAACTATCTGTATTTTATGGGCACAAATATTTTTTTTATTTACGTTGGTGGCCTTTTCACTTAGTTTTCCATTTCTGATAAAATACAAATCAGTTCTTCTAATGCAGAGAAAGATATTTGCTTTTGTCTTTAGGAATGTTCACATTACTTTTTTTTTTCATGTTTAGTGAGCACTAGGTAATATTCTTTTAATCTCTAAAATAAAAGATTTTTAATACTTGGGAAAGCTACCACAAATGAAACCTTTAAGTATAAACGTGTTATAAATGGATTCTATGTGGTCATAAATATGTTTTCTCATATTTTGTTATTCATGTTAGCTTTTAACATGCCCAGGATGAACAAAGAATATAGAACTGTGTTGTAATTACATTCTGTTCTAAAGAAACAGTTGCCATAACCTGCTAATTTCTGAAGAATACCTTTTTGTGTTTCAGTCATATCTTCTGCTATAATTATTTGGAAAATTAAATTGAAAACATGTTGAAACATGTATACAATATCCAAAGAAAGTGATATAGTGTTTTATGTCTTACAGATATTATTAAGTGTACAGAAGTATTTTACGAATTTGTTAAGTGTTGAAGTCAGATAATAAAGATATTGCAAAAGCATAAAAATATGTGCTAATGAAAACTATAAAGGACAGTCAAAACCGGTTGTAGCAACATCACTTTTTACAACATATTGGCTATAACAGCAAAATCTAGCTGTCCCGTCTCAACCCCATGTCAATGCTATATTTAAAAAATCACTTAGTACGATGTCGCATATAGCAACTTAGCGTATACGCCGTATTTATTGCCTTTTCAGAGAAATATATTGGCCATAACGTCCAACGTTCATTTTTATTTGTCACATATAGCAATATACAGAGGTATTTTTACATGTGGCGAGTGACCTAGCTAGGATCTGCATGAGTGACATTGTGCAAATCGACAGTGGGGGTAATGTTCTATTCCTTTCCTGGAAATAATCAAGACACTGTTGATGATGCAAGTGGAATTGTACTTAAACACACAGTTCTGCAGTTTTCACTACACAGAAATTGGAGAGACAATCCTATGGCCTTATAAATACAAAAGTGAACCTGACTACAAACCACTGTACAACTTCCAGCTATTCGACACATCTAAAAATACCTGTTACAGCTTATTCTCACTAAAAAAAAAAGTGAACACCCAGTTTGTGCAACTGTCGGCTATAATGAGCACAAACCATCAGTCCCTTCGACATCATTATAACCAGTTTTGACTGTATTTCCAGTCCTCTTTGAAAATAAGTGCCCTAAAACAATCTAACTTCAGCCACCTTGGGTAACTTCAGCCATTGGGTTATTGAACTTTACTTTTTATTCTGTCATCTAGAATATTAACATTGTAACAATTTCATAAGGTTTATTATACAGCCAGTGGAGCACATTAGTTGTAAAGCTGTTTTCCATGCATCCTGGTGCATAAAGTAGACAACAGTAGCAGCTGATATCATTCCAACTATAAGTGTTGCTATTCGGAAGAGTGAAAACAAACTTATACCTAGCTAACACTTGAAGGGATAGGTGATTTCTATTTCACGTAATTTATGAGTAAGTATCTCTAAATATATGTATTTAAGATTGAAATAGATTAAACAATAAACCTTTTAGCGGTTATGGACGTCATATGTCGTCAATTTTAAAATGCAGGAGAACCGATATGGAGGTCATATGACATCCTGTGTATGCATGCATTTAATGCTTATTTAACCCTAATTATTTTAATTTTTGTCCTTTATAATAAATTTAAATAAATTCTAGAATAAATAAAGTCATACCTTTAAAGGTTCCTTTTTTAATGGTACATCTCAAAACATGAATAGACACATAGGGGCACATCTCCACATTCACAGCATATCATGTTAGTCTCTTTACGAACTCCTTTTTTGCAGCACACCAAACACCTTCAAAATGGAAGCGACTTTTTTTGCTGTTGGTGTTATCCTTTTAGGAAAGTGTTTTCCTTCAAGTCTTGAGGGGTGCAGGGGTTGTAGATTTCTTAATGAAGAGGCCTCTTGAATGTTTTAGTGCTCAATTAGGCTATGATCTATTGATATACAGAAGTCCAGGTAGGTCATTGTCTTGCGTGGGTTTAGAGTTCTCCAAATTACTAAATAATTGTGTGGCGGGGATTTATTAAAAAAGATGGTTAACTCATATTAGTGTGAATATAGCGGCAATTGAAGCACTGTTTTTGCTAAAAGATGTAAAGTTTGCTGGAGCAGGCGCGATTCCTATCTGCAGGGGATGTGGTCGAGGAATGGAATGCATAAATCAACGTACTTTTGTTATAAACACATTTATTCGTTCATCTACACTTCTTTTCACAAAGCAATTAGTTAACCACTCTTAAAATTGGATAGCGTCCATGCCGGTTAAAAGTTTTTGTAATTCACATTTTCACACGCCATCAACAATTATACGTCTTTACACTTTGAAGTCATAGACGCTAATGAAAGTAGTTTTTGGCGTGGGTATAACGCAACACCGCCATTCTTTTGTATTCATCCGCGCAACAGTTCTCATTGGTCGAACTCAAACAATTGAGAAGACATTGTCTATTCTGAGTATTGAAAAAATTAGGTCCCTTATACATTCTAATTAAAAGAATTAAAAATTTACACACTCTTATAAAAATATTTACATGAACAATTTTCTATTAGTCAATATTCTGTCTCATATGCCCCTTGTTTTGTTTTTCAAGTTGTCACCTTATATACAATCTTGAAACACAATACAATACTTCTCCCTACTTCTATGATTCAATCACTTTGTACAATATATATTTTTTTTTCTTTACAGTCTTCTTCACTGTTTGTCTTTGTCCTTTGTTTTGACATGATACAACATGTCTTTATAAACTTCACATATTCGATTGCTACACAATGCATTCAATTATTATACAATACATATCCAGTTATTGTACAACACATTTGATTACTACACAACATGTCCAATTATCATACAATACATATTCAGTTATTGCACAATATATCCTGCTATCATAACACATATGTGTTCTGTTTTAATGCAATACATATTCAGTTATTACACAATACACATTCAGTTTTTGCATAAAGCATTTAGTTATTACTCAATATATTCAGTTATTACACAATATATCCAGTCATCATATCATATATGTTGTTATTATACAACACACCTTCAGTCATTATACAATACATATTCAGTTATTGTATATCACATTTGAATACTGTACAACATGTCCAATCATTACACAATACATATTCAGTTGTTGTACAATATATCTTGCTATCACATCACATATGTTCTGTTATTATGCAATACATATTCAGCTATTACACAATACACATCCAGTTTTGGCATAAAGCATTTAGTTATTACTCAATATATTCAGTTATTACACAATATATCCAGTTATCATATCATATATGTTGTTATTATACAACACACCTTCAGTTCTTATACAACACATACTCAGTTATTGTACATTTGACATTGACACAAATATAATTTAAGTGTTTCATGTGGTTTTTGACTTGTATTCATTGCTATGAGGAGAGAAAAACAGGAGACAAATTTTGAGCTAATGATTTTGATCATGTTTATGGCAATATTTCATTCAGTTCTTTGCCTTCTTTGTCTTATAAGCTTATGTATAGGCAGGTTGTTGAGTCGGTTCTTAAACTCTGATGTTACTAATGGTACTAATTTTCTTGATTGGGTTATTATTCATTGTTGTTTGGTTCAACATTTCTTCGAGCTTAGCATTGGCTATACTCATCTCAATTCATGGGCATTGTTTTTCTGGTTATGGTTTTCCTCATTTCACTAATTGTCATCTCTTTGTCTCTTATTTCTATAAGAGAAAACTTCTATACTTACAATTATTCTGTAATTGTATTATTTTTCTTCTCCATTTACCCTCGACATCTTTGTGTCGGAATATTGTATCTTTTTCATCATAATTGATTCATTTTTATTTTTGTCCCTGACATCCTTATGTCAAAAACATATTATCTTCCGTCGCTATGATTCATTTATTTAATGACAATCAGTGTCCTCATCTGTCTTTGTTGACAATGCTCTTTGTGGTCGATATAGCCAATGACTATGTTGATTTTCTTCCTTGTTGTAATCCTATTTTGAATATAATTTTCTATAAGTAACCCATCAAAAATTGTTATCTTTCTTTCATCTCCACTACTCCTGCCTTACACATTTGTTGACAAAGGCTATTTGGCTCTTTCTTTGTATGGCTTCAATTTATTTTTGTGGTATCTTCCTACCAACTTGCCATTTGTATTCTGTAGCTCATACGTGTGGTCACCCAGCTGTTTTGTTATGACCAGTGGTCCAGTATACAATAGTTCCATCTTCCCAGATCTCTTCTCAGATGCCTTGGATGCTTTGTGGCTTTTTAAGAGCACCTTTTCTCCAATTTGTGGGGACCATTTCCTGACGAATCTTTTCACCTTGTTCCTCCCTTTTTCAGCCTTCTGTTGTAATCTTCGGAATGCCAATTGACATTTTTCTTTCTCTGATAATTCTCTTTGGGCAGCCATGGTAGTGTCAATGTCAATTGCTAATTTTCTTGGTTTCGTGTTGGTCATTAGCTCGATAGGTGCGAACTTGGTCGTGGGGTTCACCGAATGGTTAATCACCTCCTCTATATATCCACATTTTTCCGTCCAGGAAGTGTGGTCTCTGTGGCAGAGCAAACGAAAATAAATACTAATATCCCTCATGATTCTCTCAGTCGGGTTTCCCTGGGGGTAATATGCTGAGGAATAGTACAATTTTACTCCTAATGTTTCTAAGGTGTTCTGAAACAATTTGCTCTTATGCATGGTCGCATTGTCCGATAAAATACATTTTATTCTCCCATATTTTGGGATGTAGTCCTTGACGATTTTATCTAGGCATGTTCTGCTTTTGATGTTCTTAATGGGGTATATTTTGGTGAATTTTGTAAAGACATCAAACATGACAAATATGTATCTGTTTCCATCTTTACCCCTAGGCAGCTCTCCATGCTCGTCAATACACACCAATGCATTTTTTTCATTCCTCACAATGGATTGTGGGATGACATCGTACTTTACATTAATTGGCTTGGCCTTTTGGCATAGGTCGCATGAGGAAATTAGCTTCCTGACCTTCTTGCCAAGATGTTTAATGTACAATACCTCCTCGATGGCAAGCATTGTCCTCTCAGTACCGGAGTGAAGCATCGAGTGGTGGAATGCTAAAATGACCCTATCCTGTAAGGAATTTGGTACCATCATCTTCCATTTCTTTACGTCGCGACCATGCAGTTTAAATAGTATGTCCCTAAATTTGCCTATCTTGGCATCCAATCTTGGTATTATGTCTGGAGCCTTGTCGAATAGCCTCTTCAATTCAGGGTCTTCTTGTTGTAGCTTTGCTATGTTCTTGAAGTCTTGCAAGATCTCGTTGTTTTCTTTGCTACTTATCTGCATAATTTTGATCTCATGGTGCGGACTGTATACCGTCTCGGGTATGTGACTTTCCGACCTCAATCTTGACAATAAGTCACTGAAGATGTTCTCCTTCCCCGGGATATGTTTGACCTCTATGTCGTATGACATGATCTCATGTATGTACCTTGAGATTTTGGAGTTGGTCAGCTTGCATTTTTGAATGAAGGACAGGCTTACGTGATCTGTATATATAATTATTTTATAAAGATATATATATTGTCTGAACTTCTGCAACGCAAAATGGATTGCACCTATTTCCAGTTCGGTTATGCAGGCATTGGCTTCTATTTTATTTAAAAACCTAGAAGCTGTGGCAATCACATGTTTGTTGCCATCTGCATCTTCTTGTGCTAATATCGCACCATATGAGTGCGCACTAGCATCAGTGTATACCAGAAAAGGTGAATTCGGATCCGGTCGTTCCAGGAGAATACTGTGCTTGAAAAGTTCTTTGATATTCTCAAAGGCCACCTGGTGTTCGGCATTCCACTCCCACTTAGTATCTTTTTTCAACAGTGCTCTAAGGGGTACCAATTCCTTAGCGTAGTTGACCACGAATTTCGACTGGTACTGCAAAATGCCCAGAAACCTCCTCAACTGTTTTAAGTTACGTGGGGGTGGTATATGCTCTATGGCCTTGACCCTCTCCGGATTAGGTTGTATACCATCAGGTGTTATGATGTGGCCCAGAAATTCAGCCTCTTTGACGAAAAATTCACACTTTTCTAGATTTAGGGTCATGTTGCTTTCCTGGAACCTTGATAATACATAATCTATGTGATGTAAGTGCGACTCGGGATTCTCACTGTATATTAGAAAGTCATCTACATATTGCGTCACAAAAGTCTCGATGGTATCTCCAAAAACTTTGTCTAGAGCCCTCAGTAGTGCACTGCTACTGGTCGATAGTCCAAAGGCACATTTTGAAAATTGGTATACCTTTCCCTTGTGTAAGAAACAGGTATATTTCCTGACATCTGGATGAAGAGGAATTTGCCAGAATGATGCTGTCAAGTCAAGACTAGTGAAATGTTGGCCTCCTTTCAATTTCGATATTAGTTGGTCTACCCCCTCAGGCCTGTAGTGATCCGGCAAGGTATGTGTGTTTATCTTCCTTGCGTCGATGGTCATCCTCAATTTTCCCCCTTTCTTATGGACCCATACTACTGGATTCACATAACATGAGTCCGACGGCTCAATTATTCCGTCCGCTAACATTTTTTGGATTACTCTGTCAGCTTCCTCCCTGATGGAGTTGGGGATGGGCCTGGATTTGTGTGAATAGGGGGTTATATCTGTTACTGTGAAAGTATGTACGTACTTGTTACACGTACCTGGCTTTTTATCGAAAACTTTCCTGTTTTTAACCAGTATTTTCCTAAGTTGGTTTCTTTCCTCTTCAGAGATGCCATGTGCCCCCCAGACTTTCTCATCGATTAGCTGTAATATCGATTCTTCTCCATCTGTTGGTAGTGGTTCAGGTTGGCAGTTGTCCCAGGCAACATACTCGTCTTCTGTGCAGATCCAATGGCTGCAAACGTTAGTTTCTTCATCGCTCGTCCAACCTGTTTTCTTCTTATTTACTCTCACGTCTACCAATCTATTCTCGTGGACATTGATGTTCTCCACAAAGAATTGTTCGTCCGGATGGATCCCTGTCTGGTCTGGTTCCTCCTGGCATGTTTCTTCCTCCAGGAACTTCGCAGTGCATTCTGAGGCTCCTTCCTTAATGATAAATTCATGTAGGTCATAGTTAATTATCGACCTCCAAAGGTTAAGCAAATCACTGCCAATGATTAGGGTAGCTGTTAATCTTGGTATTACTAGGGCAATGAAATCGAACTTCCAACTTCCGATTTCAATTACCAGCCTTACCTGGTATTTAACATGTTCTTTCTTCTTGCCAATTGCTGTGCTGCAATATACTCCGCACACAGGCAAGAATTCAGCATTTCTTTTAGTTATCAGTTCTTGGAACAGCTGTTCGTCACATACTGATGTGCTGGCTCCTGTATCGATCATCGCTGGCAATTCGATACCCCATACCTTCAGCCTAATCATTGGTGGATTGGTTATCTCCTTTCTTTCACTCGCCTGTCTTCTCAAGGTACCTACATTATATTGGTCAATATCGCCCCTACTGCCACACAGGTCAACTTCCGGGACACAAAGTTGACTTGTACTTAGTTTTCCTGGACGTTGGAGGTGATCGTAGTTTCTGTATTCTGTGCAGTATCGGTCCTATCCGGCACATTTTCATTCTGTTCCTGTTGTCTTATGTTGTCGATGTTCCCTTGGTTTCTGCCCCTTTGACGTGAACCCCTATTGTACGACGGCCTATGGCTGTTCATGTATTCCCTACAGAATCGTATATGATTCACTTGATGGGTACGATCTCCTGGTCTTCCACGATCATACCTGTGCGTTCTGTACCTCGATTCACCCCTCGGTATTGTGTCGTGGTACCGCTGTCTTGTGTTCTCCATCCTCTCGCCATGATTATGTGGTTGTGGGAAATGGTGTGCCCCTCTCCCCCTTTCATGGGTACTCCTAGTATTTGTACGTTCTCCTTCGCTTTGGTTGTTCGTAGCCGTGTTTCGGTTTAGGATGGGTGAGTTTGGGTGACCGTTCCTATGTCTATGCTCATTAGGCCGACCATTTTGTGTTTCGAAGGCTGTCAGCAGTTCTATCATATCTGCAAAATCTACCGGCCTTGCAACAATTAATCCTGTTCTCACTGTGTCTGGGAAATGTCTCGTTATGCTGGCAATTAGTTCTGCCTCCGACAAGTTAGGGTCTAATAGCTTTCCTTTGTTGGCTACTTTCATGAAATAGTCGACCAATGACAATCCTTTAGCTGGATCGTATCTACCTGTCGCTAGCTCTACCCTAGTTTGGTTTTGTTTAGCTGGGCCCCAATACCTTGATAGGAATAAATTTCTGAATGAGCTATAAGACTCGTGACCAGCTAGTGTTAACCTGAGCCATTCTAATGCCTTGTTTTTTAAGCTTTTCTTTACTATCATCATCCTAAGCTCGTTTGGTATCCTTTTCACTTTAAAGTATTCCTCCATCTCTTTAACAAAGAGTTTTGGATCGTCTCCCTTCTCCTCGTCAAATGTAGGTGGTGTAATTTCATGTAATATGCTGTTGGTGTAACATGTGTTATGTGTTGTGTCATTGTTTGGTTGTGAACCTCTTTCTCTGTATGGTGAGTCAACATTTTGTACATTACTCAAGTAACTCTCATCTTGTACATTACTTACATCTAAATCATCTTGTCTTTGTAATGCCTTCACAACATCATTTACATTAGCCAAATTTTCTTTCCCTTTTTTCATTTCTTCACAAATTGATTTTAAATCATTCTTTATTTCTAAGTGGCTTTGTTTCATATCATTTATAGCATCCTGTTGTGAAAGCATCACATCATTCATTGTCTTAATTTTAGGGATTACAATTTGTTCTACAGTTTCATTAATAATGTCTTTCTTTACTACCTCAATCTCTTTCCTTAATTCCTCAGTTATTTCTACTTTTACATTTGTTATTTTACAGTCTACACTTGTATTACTTTCTGTTATTTCATCCCTACATTTAGCAATTTCTCCTTCTAACACAATTTTATTCTCTTTCATCTCTGATTCTATCTTTCCCATCCTATCTCCTACAATTTCTATCCTAGCTTCTAAGGCTTCCTTTGTTTCATTTAAGTTTTTATGTACTAATTTTAAATTAGTTTCCATTACTTTCATATTTTCTTTACACTCCTGTCTTCCTAATTCTATTTTCTGTTCTAGGTTCTGTCTACCTAATTCCATTTGCTGTTCTAAGTTCTGTCTACCTAATTCCATTTGCTGTTCTAAGTCTTTTCTCACTTCCTCCATTTTCTGTTCTATTTCTTTTTTATTATTTTCCAAGTCCTCTCTCACTCCCTCTATTTTCTGACCTAATTCTACTTTGTTTTGTTCCAGTTTTTGTTCTATACTCTGACCTAAACTTTGTTCTATATCCTGTTTCAATTCTATGTTATTTTGCTCCATTTTCTGACCTAATTCTACCTTGTTTTGTTCCAGTTTCTGACCTAAGCTTTGTTCTAGTCTTTCAAACATCAACATCATTAACCTTTGGTCTTTACTTATTTCCGCCTGTTCACCTTCTAATCCTTCCTGATAATTAGGCCTATCTGCCCCTTCCCCCACTCCTGTTTCTATCTCTTTTCGCGACATTTTAATTCCTTTATCTAATTCACTTTTGGTTAAAAGTCCTGTTGTTTTGCCGTTTCTCAATAACATGGAAATCAAATGTACGTAAAAAAAAAAATAAAAAATTTTGATCCTACTTTCTTTTCTGCTGGTTCTTCGTCCGGTTATTTACGTCTCCTGGGTAGTTGGCTTCGCTAGATGATCTCCGGTGTTTTTCCCACGTTGATTCTCCGTGTATCGATGTTTTGTTGATATCAGACGATGGTCTAATGGCGTCTTTCTCCTTCACGATAAGATAGCGTTCTTTTGGTGTTAGCACTTCGCACTCTCAATTTTGCATTCCACTCCAAATTCGCGCTCCACGTTGGGCAAGCCATTTGTGGCGGGGATTTATTAAAAAAGATGGTTAACTCATATTAGTGTGAATATAGCGGCAATTGAAGCACTGTTTTTGCTAAAAGATGTAAAGTTTGCTGGAGCAGGCGCGATTCCTATCTGCAGGGGATGTGGTCGAGGAATGGAATGCATAAATCAACGTACTTTTGTTATAAACACATTTATTCGTTCATCTACACTTCTTTTCACAAAGCAATTAGTTAACCACTCTTAAAATTGGATAGCGTCCATGCCGGTTAAAAGTTTTTGTAATTCACATTTTCACACGCCATCAACAATTATACGTCTTTACACTTTGAAGTCATAGACGCTAATGAAAGTAGTTTTTGGCGTGGGTATAACGCAACACCGCCATTCTTTTGTATTCATCCGCGCAACAGTTCTCATTGGTCGAACTCAAACAATTGAGAAGACATTGTCTATTCTGAGTATTGAAAAAATTAGGTCCCTTATACATTCTAATTAAAAGAATTAAAAATTTACACACTCTTATAAAAATATTTACATGAACAATTTTCTATTAGTCAATATTCTGTCTCAATTGTATATTGTGATATCCAGGTGGTGCAAAAATACCTTTTTATACAATTTAACTGTTTTTCGTAAAGAAGGATATGATTCCAATACCTGATCTACTAGATCCACACCACCCATAAGCATATTGTATTCCTGGATAACATCAGGCTTGAAAATTAACATTTTGGTGTGGGCATCTATTTTTCAGTGTCAATCATCAAAATCTTAGGGCTGCAATTGGACAATGCCATAACCACCCTCCTATCTTGCCAAGTAATGTAGGTCAAAGGTGGGAGCTGATGTACCTGCATTTCTCCTCTTCTTAGAGTCTTTATGTTCACATTCTTCAGCAAACCAATACAATTTGAATGTACTGTTCCAATTGCATTTGTTTTCCTTTGTATAAGGCCATGTATAATTTATGGGAACTGTACCAATTATCTAAATATACAGTCCTACCTTGGTCAAGTATAGGTTCCATCAGGCGCATTACTATGGAGCCATAACCCCAAATCTTTGTCTCCAGTATTATCAGTTCCATGACCAGTGTAAATGTAGCTATTGTAAAGATGTTCCATTTTACTTTCACAAAGATCAAAACTCTTTATGCCAAATCTGGCCCTCTTTGTTTTGATGTATTGCTTCTAACCTAAGTGGCCCTTCTAAAGCATCAAGCATCTGTGCCCCATCTATCGTGTTCTCCAGACCTAGCTCCCCGCAGACTTTTTCCTGTTTCCCAAACTGAAAAACACATTGAAAGGATGTCATTTCCAAACCATACAGGAGGTTCAGGACAATGTGACGAGAGACTGCCATCCCACAAAATGTTCCAGGAGGCATTCCAAAAATGGAAGAAATGACGGGAACAGTGTATTGCCAGCAGAGGGGACTGTTTTGAAGAGGACAGTGCTTAAAATGTTGTACAATAAGCAATAAAGCAAAAGTTTGGTTTCTTTTTGAACACACCTTTTATGGGAAAAAATACTACTAAAAACATCCACTAAGTGATGAATTTTGATGTCCCATTGGTTGGCAATATCATTAGGCTCAGTAAAAAGAGAGGGTAGCACCACTAGCAGTAGAAAGGAGGGTTCCAGCCTTGATGTCAGTAGGCACACAGCAGACGATGGCAGCGGTTGCTCTCGAAGCATTCGTCCAAAGTAACATAACCTAGTAAGTGAAACTAAATTGTAATCATCCTACTCATCAATTTTAACTATCAGGTGGCATTCAGAGGGTCTCCGCATCTCTTTGGAAGATTAATGAGTAGAAAAACAAATGCTTTGGATGTTGTGAGAACAAATAAGATGCATATTGGCATATATTTGAATAAGCTAGTAACAGTGATTGTGTAATGCATTATTGCCATTCCTGACCAATCTTTTAATGAGCAACTTAGAAACATATAACAACCTCTTTTCCACACATGTACAAAGTATGGCACATGTATGTAGATGATATTTTTGCAGTAGTACCAAACAAGTTTATCCAGGATACTCTCAAATTACTCAACTTGCAAAACAGAGCCACACACTTCACTGTAGAATTTCTTGTATTTAAAAGTAATTAGACGCCAAAATAAGATCAGTTTTGTTATCTACAAAAAGTCTACACATTGAGAAAACTATATCAAAAGTAACAGTTTCAACCCAGTTCTACACACAAACATGCTGTCCTAACACAGCTTAAACCACAGATTGGTTTACACCCTCGTAACAAGGAGAATACAAACACATAGTCAACACAGCAACTAACAATGACTTCAACAAACAAATTGGCAAGAAAATAGCAAAATTCAAAAAACAGAAACACGTGAAAGAGATCACAAAACTCGCCCAACTAAAAAGCAAAATGATTCTCAAAAAATTCACTTTTCATCCAAGTAAGCACTGCAAATTCCACATCATCTTCAAAAAATACAGCATCAACTTGGCTCCACAAAATAATTTTGGCATAGAGAAATTATTAGGCAACAAGTCTTGTGACCAAATTTATATAGGAAAAACTAAGAGGATTTCAGAAACCAGACTGCAAGAACACATGAGATGCCTCAAATACAAACAGGTGGATAAATCTGCAGTTGCACACCATTTTTGTACATCCAATCACATCATGCAGAACATAACACTATTAAAAGCCACAAAGCATGCTACAGACTTGGATAACTGTAAGAAGATTCTAATCATAAAAATCTGATATGTTGCACTCCCATACTTTCTCTGCTCTTGTACTATCTATTCTTACAAACTCTTATTCCTCTATCTTCTATGTGTTAGTTGAGATAAACTTTTGCAGAAATTATCTTATTGCTTTGAGCGATAGTCAAATCTTTTAAAGCTTTCAAATTCAATTCTCTTTGCACAGTTAACATATAAAAAAATGAATAGCGATGTTCTATTTGACAGGCATAAGTTCTCCAAAACTCACAAATAAGGAATATCTGCAAAATGGCTCACTCTACAAAAAAAAATTTATTTGAACATAAATTGTGTTTGTATAGTAAGATTTTATCTATCTTACGGTTTACGAGTTGTTCAAAAGTCACCTAGAGTGAACAGGACTACATGGGCTATAGCCAGAAAATTCAAAATATACATTTAATTTGTCCTAAAAACATCTTAAACATGTCATTTTAATCAAAATCGCCATTTTCCGTGTAAAGGGTAGTTTAGGGTAGAGGAATTTTCTTCAAAATCTTTGTGCTGCATCCTTGAAAGATATTAAACTTAAATACCAACTTTGGTTTTTAACTGAGTTTCGTTTTTGAGTTATGCTGTCCACAGACTGACAGACATACACATGAACCTTTTCTAAAAATGCTTTTTTCTGGATTCAGGGGGCCTCAAAACATATATTTCCAGTGAAATCTCGACATCCAATTTATGGTTGGAATACAATACTTCCTCTACTATACATAGTAGAGAAAGTAAAAAAAAAAATACACTCAACTTAATGAATTTTGAATTGTCGCCACCAAACCCATTATGGAAGTTCATGACTACTGCCAGATGTCAACTCAAACAACCACACACCAGACAGCAGAATCCACAAGAGCCAGTCTGGCACTTCTGATGATGGGAGCAAGCATTTCTTGAAACTAGTCAAGACAAATACATGTAAGTGATGTTAAGTGTTTCAACACCAACGCAGATGTCTACAGCTTATCTAAAACGTTCTGACTTTCCCCCACTCCCGAAACAAAGATGCATAATAGCACTGAGCAGTCCATTTGCATAAAAAAGAAGTGGGGGTCAGTCTTACAGCTGCTGTGAGAGTTGTTGTACTGTTTAACACCCGCTTTTACTACTACGGCACCGCAGGCGGTGACACTGGTGATACATGGAATGAAGATGGAGCACCGGTGGAATGAGATGGCGGGGGAAACCGGAGCACCCGGAGAAAACCCGCTCTGACACCGCTTCGTCCGCCACGAATACCACATGCGGGTCCCTGGGATCGAACCCGGGCCGCATAGGTGGTAGGCGAGTGCGCTAACAGCTGTGAGAGTGATAAGTTCATCCATTGTATATGTGACTGCCTCCAAGTTCTGATAACCTTCTAGTCTCTTGTTCCCCCACCACTCACCACTTCCCCGCATTTCTCCTCACTTGCGCATATGGAGTGCCAGGTTGTTTTAGACAAACTGTACTGATGTATCTCTTAACAAACTGAAATGTAAATATGAATCATGGTCTGCAATGAATGTACTGTGTATGAAATGAAAGAATAACAAAGATGTTTATTTCCTAGCTGCTGACATCACAACAGACAAGAGAGAGAGAAAGAAAGGTATTTAAAGGTCAAATACCTAGAGAAGAGGTAAAGACACCAAAGTGTGCCCTTGAGTAACAGTAGTAAATGGGTGGTACCAGTTTGTAAGATCAGATTTGTTTCCTACAACATTACAGGAAAATATTTTTATGTCTGCAAGGCATGCATTTCTAGTGTTTACAAGATGACTGCTAAAATTATATGAACTATGAACTAAAGCTGCTCATCACCTGCTACAAGGTGTAACACTACAAAGTCCAGTATTAGAGGGGGACCATCTATTGAAACTTCACGCTAAAATATGCATCCCATTTCCAATTCACATTCCATCACTCACATATAAAAAAGAAAGGGATAAAGAAAAAAGAGATGTGTATGCTACAACAGAAGAAAAGCTAGGTAACATTCTTGGCAGTGCAAAAAATGTTGTATCATCCTTTGAGAACTGTAGATTTGCCACACCCAATATTCATATTAGGCAATAAAAATTGGTAAGTTAATGCTTCCAGTATCATGCATGCAAATTACAACACACTCGTCCATCTGTACAGGGAGGTCATACTGGCAGTTGGCCATGGTAGCTCAGTGGTTACAGCAGCTGCATGTGAAGCAGAAGATCCATGGTTCAAATCCTATGGCATTGAATTTTTCAATCGTGATTCTAGATTCTACCCCTCAAACATTGTCAATAATTAATGGGATTGAATCTGACATTTAGTGTGTTAAATAATATTCTATCTTAAGGCCTAATAATAGAACATTTTACAGTATAATATAGCATCTTTGATCACATCTGTGACTGATTTGAAGTGAACATGGCAGACTGTCTCTGTGCTAATCCTCAAATGCAGAAGTTCCAGATTTGATTACCAACTGGAGGGTTGAATTATTCCAAGGAGGGTGCAGGTACGAATGTGTATGTGCATGTGAATTTAATGTAACAACCAAAATTTATTCAAACCCAGAGATTAAGGCCACGGTAAGGGAGTGTTGCAACACATGCTGTTAGCTCTTGGGTATTCAGCTTAAAACTGTGACAATACATATGATAAAAGGTTTTATCATATTCTGTGACAGAAATGTGATAGTCTAATACAGGTCTAATATTCAGTGAAAATGAAATGATTCTAATTTTAATTATGGTTGGCTATTGAGACAGGCAATGATCTCATGGCGAGGCTGCAAATTTATTTAATAGGTGATGTGTGCCTGGATCATGCTCCAATGTCACATATAATACTGCCAAGGATTGTAAGAAAATTTATTGAAACCATAAGTGTAAAGGACTTCACAAAAATCTTATTGCTCAAAAAGACAACTGATAAGAATACTTTATTGGATGTTCTTTATGTGCAAGAAAGTCCAAATAATGCAGTTTTGTGAATAATGACTGAACACATAAAAATAATTCAGTTTTTGTAAGACAAATTGTATTCTCAGATGACACCACATTCTGCCTGAATGGATCTGTCAGCAGACACAACTGCAGTGGTAGCTCGTGACTTGTCGCAGTGGGTGTGCAGTACATTACATCCTCTCCACCTTTACTCCCTTTCTTTCTATGACACACACCACGCAATTCTAATTCTAAATTCATATGGGCAATTGAGCTCTTATATTTTGCTATTTCTGTTTTAACTGACCAATATCACAAGAACTATTATTTGTCCAGACACCATTTCTCTCACTCGCAAGCAATAAGAACGGAAAACAGCTTCTCTTATAAAAATAAACCCGAAAGATTTACCTCCTTTAGTTTCGCCGTGTTATTCATTTGCACACTTTCAGAGATTCAAACTTCCCGCTATCTGCAGACACAACTGCATGCAACTTGCTGCCAGAACACAAACATAACAAACAGTAATATCTAAACATGTAACAAAATAACTATTCCAAACAGAAGTATTGGCCTTAGTAAATTACGACATGAAGAGTAATTATATGCATTTATAATCGTTTAATAAGACTAGAAGTAATTGTGTTTATAACATTAATATAATATAGAAGATAGCTACATTATATTTAGAACCGTCACGTTGGCTGCCTAGTAGGTTCTGCTAAACTGGAGGGAAATGCTTGTAGCAAGGAAACCGGAGGGACTTATATGAGAATGTAGTGCGCTTGCGCGGTAAGAATCGCATGTGTTGACCTTGTCGATTATGCTGCCTTAACTCGCCGTACTCCTAAATGCAAGCTTTGCACCGTTGCCTGCGTACCCCTGCTACCTTTGCCAATCGCAAAATCAGGTTTATGTGTCTCAGCTTGTTGACTGAGTGAGCTGACATTTGGTAAAGAGGGCGCGGGAAAATTAAACGAGCAAGTTCATATACGTACAGCTTGATAATTTAGACCTGACCACGACCTGACTCTGCAGAAACGTAGAGGAGGGGAAGATAGTCTAGGGTGGGAGAGATAGGCTGGCAGTATTCTCCTTACCTGCTTTTGTTAACCGCATTGTGCAAACACTCGCTGCCCGGCTACTACCTACCTGTACCTACCTAAAACCAATCCCTCCCAGAAGATAGTGGGCCAGTCCGACCACAGCGCATACAGCTAAGCAGGGTCAGGTCTAAATAATCAAGCTGTACAAGAAAGTTGGACATTCGACTTTCTCACATGCATGTCTATACACATTCGCATGCGGAAAAAATTAGTGGGTGTCGAGTTGCGAGTATGCTATCACCCAAGAACCGCCACTGTACAACTCCCAACATTAGTCAAACATAATTCCACAATGGATGGCAGCCCACCTCTGTGGTGTACAGTTAGTGTGTCTGCCTCATATTCAAGAGGTCCAGAGTTTAAATCTCAGGGTGAGTTATGCAGATACGATTTTTTCTATGAGGTTTTCCCTTGTCCCAAGAAGATGAATGTTGGGTAACTTTAAGCTCTATGGACCCCAGGCTCATTTGATCACAATTTCACTAACTTATACATACATTGTCCGATATGACATGCTGGAGGATGTTAATATACAAAATAAAATAACAATGGATGGAGAACTACATAAACAAAAATCTGATGTGTTGTACTCACATGACTTCCTCTACTCTTGTACTAACCATTCTTACAAACCCTTATTCCTATATCTTCATGTTAATACAGATTAACAATTGCAGAAGTTATCTTATTATTTCCTTCTAGGTGCAACGGGAATATAGGAATACAGTAGGCTTTGAGTGATAGTCAGATCTTTAATAGCTTTCAAATCCTGTTCTTTGTGCAGTTAACACACACACACAAAAAAAAAAAAAAAAAAAAAAAAAAAAGAATAATGATGTTTTTCTTTCTTTCCTTCCTCCTTCCTTCCTTGGCCAAGAGCTCTATCGGAAGCTATACGGCCACACTGTACGGAGGTAGCAATGTGTCGTACCAACAGTACGAAATTAAAAATATCACGGAACAAAATGATGAAATGATCACGGGCACATTCATAAATGCAGCTTAACCAGATGCTATAAGGAAGAAAGACGTGGTCCAGTAAGATATATGGTATAAAAATGCAGAGGAAAAGATCGGAGTAAAAGAAAGAGTAAGAAAGATGTCAAAACCGAAAACCACAACGTTGTATATGACGAAAAATCGCCTGTAAAACGCGCTCATTTTTTATGGTCAATAAATAATTAATTGACACCGGAAAAACCAGAAGTTGGGAGTATAGATCTGAATAAAACCGCTCTACATTGTGTGCAAGGTTCGGACATCCTAATAAAAGATCGTCTAAGGTGGCCTCTTGACCACAGTGACAATACGGTGTGGTCCCAGAACCATAGCGGAACAAGTACGCCGGAGTGTAGCAATGACCCACACGCATCCGCGAGAACAGTGAGACGAAGTGACGTGGATAGCGTAAAGAAGCAAGCTATGGACGATTGAGGGGCTGTAGGGGTGGAAGACAGGGACAAAACGCATGATTCCCGCGGGGGTACTGCAACTGGAAAAATTTCATCGGAAAAGCAAGCAGATTCGATAATCGATGGGCGATCTCGTTACCATAGATACCAGAATGACTAGGTATCTAAGCAAAGAGCACCCTTGTGATGCCTAGGGTAAGATGGAGCGATGTGAGTGCCTGTACATACCAACAAGTACGGGGTGATAGCGTAGGACTCTGTAGCGTCTGCAACACACTCAAGGAATCAGCATAAATATTAGCTGTTGTGAATTCCGTATTTCGAAGAAAGTCTAGCACCTTGTAGATGGCGAAAAGCTCTGCAAAATAATTAGAGCAAAAATCCGGTAGCCGAAAGGTACGTCGTACCGCCAACTCTGGTGAGAAAAAGGCTGATCTTGCCCTCGGGGGGTCCCCCTGACGTGAGCCATCGGTAAAAAAAGTTAGGCGACCATCTCCTGCAACAGGAATAGGAGCCCGGAATAATAGACTGCTCGGAAGGCTACAGGATAATCTAAAATACGCATTCAATCAGCGATTGAGGCTGACCTGTAAGGGCAATAATGCACCTGTAGTAGTTGCACCCCAGAGAAATATTCCATACGTGATCATCCCCTGTACTATAGGTTTGTATAGGTGCAGAAGCACCTTGGGGTGGGAGCCCCAGTTTTTCCATAATAACGCACGAAAGAAGTGGAGCTTACTGCCCAACCTGTTGCGTAAGCGAGAAATATGTGTCCGCCAGGTTAGTCGACGATCAAATGTGATACCCAAGAAGGTGTATGTATTAACCCCACGTACAGGTTGGGAATCCCAGTAAACTGGGGGAAGGCGAATGTGGCGATGATTGCGGGTAAAATGGATGAGAGCAGCTTTCTCTTTATTCACCGTTAGACCGTTGGAGTTGGTCCACTCTCGCAAGGCTATCACGGCGTTATTTAAGTAAACACGAGGCTGGGCTACATTGCCACCAGGCACGCATAGTACAATGTCATCCGCGTACACCAGCAGTGAAGCATGAGGCAGAACCGCCATTCCTGTGATGTAAACCAGAAATAGGAGTGGACTAAAGCATGAACCCTGTGACAAGCCCTCACTTGTAGTCCGGGGTCTCACCATAGTACCCCCAGAACGCACTGTAACCCGGCACTCCACAAACAGCTGATATAGTAAGTTACAAAATCGCGCTGGAACGCCGAGTTGTGTCAGCCGGTTAAAAAGTATGAACAGCGAAACACAATCAAAACCTCGTGCGATATCTAGAAAAAGTGCGTCGTGAGTAGTATTTTCTTTATAGGATAAGTAGATATCTTTTACCAGAAGGGATAAGCTATCGAGAGTAGAGCTGCCGGAGCATCGCATAGATCTCATCAGAATCAGGAGAGGTAGATTTAGTACCCGACAGAGCAACTATAAACTCCGACTGTTTGAAAGGATCCAGTAAGGGATCATCAGGCATGGAAGCAAGCGATAGCATGCAAGGTGGAGGAGGTGATGTCGAATCAGACGTACCCATATACAAAAAATTGGTGAGGACCTCAAGTTCTACAGGATTCTGCAAGCTACGTGCAGGTAATTCACCCCTAAAGGAACGATATAATGTCCATACTTCCTGCATAGGGGTTTCGAAGGTAAAGGAACTGACCTTCTTTAACCAAGCAAGTCTCTTGACTGAGCGGAGATACCGTCTTGTCACCGCTACCAGTTTTTTATAGTGTAGATAATCCGCGAGGGATAGCGAGCGCCGTTAAGTGGCCATTGCTTGTATGTGTCGAGCCATATAACTGGAACATTCTGGGGTTCACCAAATCGGAAATCGTCGTCTCCTGGCACGAGGCACGTAGTAGGGATGAAAGGTATCCAGGTAGGCATGTAGGAACTCCATGAATTCGGTATACTTATGAACTCCACGAGAACTTGACAATAATCCTAGGCGCTCCTAAAGGAAATTGCGGAAATTATTCCAATTGGTATGGGACAGTCTACGACGGGACTTCGGAGGAGGTGTTACACATTGGGAAGAGGGGCGATATTGCAGCAATATAGGGAAATGGTCACTTCCCCACGAATCGGGCAAAATGGACCAATCCCAAAGAGTAGAGTGACCAGGGCTGCACAAGGCCAAATCAAGCACTGTTGGAAATGCACCTGGTGCAGGAGTGCGTGTAGGTAAAGGATGATTTAAGCAGCTAACCTGGCGATGAAGGAGGCAGTGTGCTAGGGCAGCACCTTCCCTCGTATCGAGAGAATCACCCCAAAAGGAGTGTTGGAGATTAAAATCGCGTAAGATAATAAATGGTGGCCGCAAATGTTGGAAGAACCATCCTATTGTGCCTCAGTAGGGCGAGAAGTAGGGGGATAATATAGTTCAATAATTGTGAGGGAGCCGAGTAGTATTCCTACTGATTGTACGTTGGGTGGAGTGTACGGGCACATGTACTCCGTAAAGGAAAGTGATTGATGTACCATGAGTGCTACACCACCGTAACCACCCGCGCGGTCTGACGGAGAATACGAAAGGAAGGTAGAGAAAAGGATAAACCCGGTTTCAGCCATGTTTCGCAAAAGGCTGCCACGTGTATGTTATAATGACATAGATGAAATGTTAGTTCTGGAAGCTTAGAAAGTAAACTTCGGGCGCTCCACTGCAAAAAATTAAGCATGATCGGAAACTAGAGTTTCTAAGGAGACGGAGGTACGAGTAATGTTACAAGAATAATCGGTAATAAACTTCCGAGCGTAATCTAGAATTTGGTGCATTTGGGTTTCCGACAAATGGAGTCCAAAGTCACGACTGAAACATTCTGAGAGTTACATAGCCGGAGCCACGGGTAGTGGCTGAATATCCCTTGGAGAAGCGGAGGATCGGTCTCTAATAATCATTCTCGGTAACATAGGGTGGCCGTCACCTCCAGCAGGGGGATATATAGCTGAATGAGAAACCGAGGGGCATCTACCGGACGGAGCATAAAGAGCATCAGTGTAAGATTTTAGGAGTTTCGGAGGGCCATGCTGTATGTTATCTTTTTGCAATTCCTTAACTTTGCACTTTTTTGATGTGGTTGAAGGGAGGTGAGATGGGGCATCAGAAGAGTAAATGTGACTAGTCGGGGACGTCACTGAGCGCAAACTACTCAAAGCACAGATAGCCACCCTTTCCGGTGCGTTCAAAAACTCTTTGCGGAAAAGAGGGGTGTTCTGTGTATTCCGTGGTATCTGTTTAGCCGCATGTAAAAAGGTGCAATTTTCAGAGAGCATCAGGCATTGTATTTGTAGTTGGCATATTCGTTCTGAACAGTTGGCCTCATGCAGATCCCCGCAATGAATACAATGAGCCATTTCAGATGAGCATGTGGAGAGCAAATAGGCATCACCACAACGCACACATCGGGCTTTACTGGCAAATCGTTGAAGTGTGACCATATCGCACACAATAGGTGCAGAACTGCAAGGCCGGTAGGTAAGGTTCCACAGGAAGAGAACAATAGTATAGATATATTTTGTCTGGAAGGGAGGACGCACGCCAAGTAATTACAATGGATGCGGTCAGTAGGTATTGTACCATGCCGTCAACCACAAATTTCCTGTTTAACCGGCGGACTCGACTAACCGGGAAATGCCCATTGGCCTGTAATTCCATCAAAATCTCAGATTCTGGGCAATCCTTATCCACCTGGTGGACAATGCCCTGCTTATAAAGCAGATTAAAGGGAATAAAGCCCTTCAAGTGGTGTACCACTAATAAAGGGGACTGTAACAAATCGTTTGCCTGATTGGCAACATTAAAGGTGACTATAACCTTTTGGATACCACTTGGCCGGATGGAGTGTATTCCCCGAAAGGCATTTGTATGTAATAATTTACCTATTGCAACGAAATTTAATGACATGCTCTTCCTGTAAGGGAACAAGATGGACTTCATATGGCCCCAAATCGGTGCCCAGATACCTATCTGTGCAAAGCATGGGCCCTGGTGGGTCCTTCGTAGATTGCGGACGATCCACCTCCATTTTTGGAACCCCTCCCAAATCGCCATCACAAATGCAGACACAAAAAAAACACACACACCTGAATGCTACAAAAGAAAATACAAATGTCCTTCTTCCAGTTAATGTAGCCAGCCGTCGACTGAGCTCTACGAAGCCAGAGAGGAAAGTGATATCCATATTTTTTTTTAATTCAAAAAAATATTTTTCACCATGCTATCTAACGCGCAAGATGGAGTCCCACGCGCCTTGTTTGCTATCGTATCCACTTCAACTACTACTGTGATGTTCCATTTGACAGAAGTATAAGTTCTCCAAAACTTACACAAATAACAAGCAATATTTCCGAAATGGTTCACTCCACAAAAAAAAAAATTATTTAGACATAAATTGTATTTTAGCAAGATCTACATTGTATAGTAAGATTTGGTCTATCCCTTACCATTAATCAGTTTGCAAGTCATCCAGAGCAAATAGGACTTCATGGGCTATAGACAGGAAAACATTTCATTTGTTATAAAAATATCTCAAACATATGGCATTTTAAACAAAATCGTTAGAGCCATTTTAAAAAAATCAACATTTTTTAAAAATTTTCCATGTAAAGGGTAGTTTAGGGTGGAGGAATTTTCTTCAAAATATTTGTCGCATCCTTGAAAGACATTAAACTTAAGTACCAACGTGGTTTTTAACAGACTTTTCGTTTTTGGGTTATGCTGTTCACAGACAGACAGACACACACATACACAGACATTTTTCTAAAAAGGCTTTTTTTGGATTCAGGGAGCCTGGTGAAATCTCGAGATCGAATTTTTGGGTGGAATACAATACTTCCTCCACTTTACTATATGTAGTAGAGAAAGTAAAAATGGTTGGAGAACCACATTCAGTATCTACAGAAGCTGAATGATTGGGCTGGTATTATTGGTGACCATATTACTGGTTCTTTGGTCTTTAGAGAAATACTATACTACTAGATACTTCAAATTGTTTCATAATCAAGTAGCACTGGCCAGTGCAAAATTCTTTCCATATCCAGTCAACCACTGGCTACCCAAGTGATATCTTTTCCCATCAAGCTGGAGCTCTAGCTCACCTTGGACAGATGAACCATTATTTAGACCAGGTTTTTCCACAATGATGGATTGGTAGCAGAGGTCACACAGAATGGCAAGCAAAATCCTCAGATGGATCAACTTTTGACTTCTTTTTGTGGGACTATTTGAAGTCAGTGGTATGTCAAGACTAGGGTTACCAAATGTCCAGGAATTGCCAGACATACCCTACATTTTAACTATTTGTCTGGTGTTGGGGAGGAATTTTTGAAAAGTCTCTAATGCCCTACATTTTCAGAAAGAAGCAGTGAACATTACAAAATGAACTGGCAGCTGCAAAAATAGAAAAGAATAATTGATTATTGGCCGCAACTGCAACTTGCCATGGCAACATTGCTACACTGACTACAGTCAAAGAGCATAAACATGCATATTAATATTGAATACAAGATTGGGAGCACAACATTTCCACTTTGAGGCAAAGCAACACAATGCTAATGTGTAAGAGTATTTTCACTAATAACAGCACAGTATGCGGATGAAAGGAACAGATTATAAATTGATTCAGTTAGAGGTATTGTTTTAGTGAAATACAATTTTAAGAAACTTCAGTTGTGTGGACTTTCTTAATTATATTTCAAACAAGCTAGATGTTTTGCGCAAGATTACTTCTTCAGAGAAGCATAACTGACTATTCTTGATCACATTTAACACTGCATGTTTCAGGGTTTTAAGAAAATATAAGTGTATATGCCTAAGGGTATATAAAAATAGCATTTAAATTATAAATTTACATTATTTTTACATTGAATGGCAATGTCCTACATTTCCATAAAATAATCTGGTAACCTTAGTCAAGACAGACCCAACTTAGATCTAGAGCATCAAATAACAGAGGCACATTCCTAAATCTTGGGTAAGTCATTCTTTATGTGGCTTCTATGATCGACTGTCATATTGTCAAGCAGCTGAGGACTACCAGTTTGAACAAAGAATTTAGATGGTGAATTACCTTCACTTTTTCTTTTTATATTGTTATTCTTTCTTCTTTTATTGTGGGTACTTGTGTTACAGTAACTTGGTATGTGCTTGAGAAAAAAGCCTACTAAACTTCTGGATTCGATGGATATGATTAGTTTCATATTGTCATTGTAGTTGCTGCTGGAGTCAACTAGTGATAGGAAAAGAAAGGTAAAAACAGCATGTGCTTATGGAACAAAAACCAGACAAAATCAGAGAAAGGTTAGAATGGTCTTCTCAAAGATCTTTTAGGCGTCTTGCATGAGACAAAATTAAAAATATTTGGAGAGAAATTAACATTATAATGAAAGCTGAACTAATGCATGTGGATGACAATTTCCTTAGAAGATGCTGCAGATGTGTTGTTGCAGATGTACAGCATTTCCAACATCTCCTGTGATAAGGCATGTTTTATGTTTATTCTGTGAAAAATGTCAGCAGTTGTGTACATATTGCATCATATAACTGAGCATAATTTCAACCATTTCTTTCATTCACCATTGGATATTCCCTGCCTGGTTGTTAAACTACATTAATTAGTCCCCCCCCCCCAAAAAAAAAAAAAAAAAACAACAACAACAAATTGGGGAGGTAATGCTGGCACTATCAGTGCATTCATGCTTCAGCATTAACATAATTTTCACATCAGCCAATGTAGTGTTCAGTTGTTCAGCCATGTGCAAGTTGGACAACGCCGTGGTATATACATGTGGAAACATCATAACTCCACTGAAACTTGTACAGTTACCAAATCCTAATTTTGTAGATTAATATGAAACATGAATCCTCACATGGCATGAAAGATATAAAATTTAATTAGATCAATAAATGAAAGCAGAAACAGAATATAAACTTTTATTGTAGCTTTTAACATGTAATACAAAAAATGAAAATAGTGATTTATTTAAGCTATGAAATCATACTTCATGTATCCATCACAAGGAATGATAAGGTTTATTGTGCGAACATATAAGCAAGCATTGTATGTAAAGAAAGACATTTGAAGAAATCAATTAAACCATTAAACTTGATTCCAACATAGATTCAGAATGGGAAAAGGGATAGTAAGGTAGAGAACAAACAGCAATCCAGGAATTTGTATAGTCTATAACCACCTAGTTTCTTATCTGTTTTGGCTGATGTTTGAGAAAAGGCTATTCTAGACAATACAGTATAACAGAAAGAAAATAAATATTTACTGGCTGGAGCTATGAGGGATGTCTCAAAAGTAAGTTACACTATTTTTTTTAAAAAATAACAAAACGTTTAAATATTTTGAAAGTTACATTCAGAACTATTTTTCTACATAATCTCCTTGAGTCTCAATATATTTTTCAAACCGTGATAATAGTTTCTTTAATCCAGTGTCAAACCACTCTCCTGCCAAACTGGCTAGCCATCTTTCCAATTCTTGTTTTAACTCATCATTTACGAAATGCCTTCCCCCCAAGACATTGCTGCATCTGCGGAAAAATGGGTAATCACTCAATGCAAGGTCAGATGAGTAAGGTGGATGACCAAAAACATTCCAACGAAACTGCTCGGCGGCGCCATGGCCGAGCGGTTAGCGCGCTCGCCTACCACCTAGGCGGCCCGGGTTCGATCCCAGGGACCCGCATGTGGTATTCGTGGTGGACGAAGCGGCGTCAGGGCGGGTTTTCTCCGGGTGCTCCGGTTTCCCCTGCCATCTCATTCCACCGCTGCTCCATCTTCGTTCCATGTATCATCAGTGTCACCGCCTGCGGTGCCGCAGTAGTAAAAGCGGGCGTTAAACACTACAACAACAACAAAACATCGAAACTGCTCAAACAGGGCTTGAGTTTCTCGAGCAGCATGCTTCATGGAACAGAAAAATAATTGTTCCTCAACTTTTCTCTCCTGTTGTTTTGAATCACCATGGGGCAGGTAATCGATCAGCAGTACTCCCTTCGAATCCCAGAATATCATTGCCATGACCTTGCCAGCAACTTTTGGCTTTTTTAGTGTTGCCTTATCCTTTCGTTTCCAAACCTTCAATGAATGATACCAAAGAGAAACCATTGGTCTGGACATAGCATCTTTACCATACACACTGTACAACTCACAATGAATTTCAGTTGCACATTTATTTTTTGCCGTCAAAAAACAGATTATAGTGCAAACTTTGCAATCGGCAGTAGGAGCGGGTGTAGTCTCCACTGTTACTGCCGTTTTAATGTCCAAGGGGTAAAAGTAGGCACCTAGAAATTTTATAGCACTGCCACTATACCCAAACCAAAGTTCCCTGTGCTTCCCGGACTTTTGTCGCCTACCGCATGGATTTAAAAAAAATAGTGTAACTTACTTTCGAGACAACCCTCATAGTACAAGTTTAATTACAGGCAAACATCAGGCTTGGTGTATGCTAGTGTTAATTTTACTCTGAAAGGATGAAAATCATGATACAATAAAGGTTTTGTACATCTTAATCAAATGTATGTTGATTACTACAACTGTAACTTTAAAATAAGGAAAAACAAATATGGTTTAAAAAATTCAATAAGAATTATAGAAGCAATTTTGCGCTATTTAAAAGGATGAATAATAGGGTTTAATTAGCTCACAATAAGTGATATTCTACAGTGTCTTTACTACAAAACTTTACCAGCAGTCAGACATGCATGCACATCAAAACAAATCTCAAATCACATTAACAATTACCAGAATAAACATAAAACATGCCTTATCACAGGAGATGTTGGAAATGCTGTACATCTGCAACAACACATCTACAGCATCTTCTAAGGAAACTGTCATCCACAGTTCAGCTTTCATTATAATGTTAATTTCTCTCCAAATATTTTTAATTTTGTCTCATGCAAGACGCCTAAAAGATCTTTGAGAAGACCATTCTAACCTTTCTCTGATTTTGTCTGGTTTTTGTTCCATAAGCACATGCTGTTTTTACCTTTCTTTTCCTATCACTAGTTGACTCCATCTCCCTGAATTTATTTACAAGCAAATGAACGGTCTTTCTAATTCAGACATGCACGCCAGGAAATTTAGTTTCAAATTGCCTTTACAATCTCCCTAAAACATGATGCGTGCATATATGTATCATACATAAACACCCTTTGTTGCACTGTATACTGCAATCTATTCACTTTGAAAACACTTCAAGCAAAACTAAACACTTCTGAATACTCCCAATGTTATTCATGTATGTCATTCTTACTTCTGTTAGGTAAGTTTCTGTGCTGTTCTAGTCCAGTTCACATGTAAATAACAGGAGTATTCAAGTGTTTAGTTTTGCTTGAAGTGTTTTCAAAATGAATCAATTGCAGTATACAGTACAACAAAGGGTGTTTATATACGACATGTATGTACTTGCATCATCTTTTAGGGAAGTTGTAAGGCAATTTGAAACTAAATTTGCTGGCATGCATGTTCCGAGCAGAGAGACCGTTCATTTGCTTGTAAATGAATTCAAGGACACAGGATCAATTTGTGATAGGAAAAGCGTGTGCTTGTGGAATAGAAATTAGATGAAGTCCGAGAAAGGTTAGAATGATCATCTCGAAAACCTCTTAGACACCTTACACAAAACAAAATTAAAATATCTGGAGACGTTATAATGAAAGTTGAACTAATGCGTGTGAATGAAAATTTCCTTAGATGATGATGTAGATGTATTGTTGCAGATGGACAGCATTTCCAACCTCTGCTGTGATAAGGCATCTTTGTGTTTATGCTGGTAATTGTTAATGTGATTTAAGATTTGATGTGCATGCATGTGTGTCCGGGAGATGGGCCGTGCAACTGCCAGCCAAGTGTGCAGTGCATTTCCAGGAGGCTGTGCGGCTGCTGGCCAAGTTTTGTAGTAAACGTACTGTATTTAGTTTGACTTTTTTATGAAAACTAATAATAATTTAGCTCTTTTCTTGTATATTAAACAATCTCTCACGTAAAACAATTCAATGCAATTTAAAAACAATAAGTTATTGCAAGAATGTGATTAAATTGTTATTGTGTCATTACTATACAATTACTCACTTTTGAAAAAAAAATAATTTCTAAAACATCTGAACCATTCATTTCTGAACTAAAAATCCTCCAAGAAGAGGCCACAAACTTAACTTGCATGCAACCAACACAGGAAGACCAAGCCAATCCTTCAGTTTCCAGCTTTTCAAACAATTAAAGGACTCCAAGACGCAGGACAGGAGTGAGGGAGCTACAGTAAATGTGGCAACACTCCAAAGGTTTGTGTTTCTCTGTGGTTAATAAGATAAGGATAGGGCAAGGTTTTCTGCTGTGAAATGAACAGTAGATGTCCTTACATAGAACACAAAGGGTATAACTTAAAACAATGTAACATGAGTAACAGACTAGTATAAAACTCTTGGTGGGTTGCAAAAAGTCTTATGTACATTATTATCCTACCACTAGTGGATCTATAAAATTACTTTCCCTTAAACTATGTCATTGCATGCTCAACATTACTGACTAATTAACCATCTCTTTTTTTAAACAGAGAAAAATGCACAATTATACCTCCAGTGTACTTGGAATCAAAAACTCTCTACAAAAAGCTGGGTAGCATCAGGAAAACGACCATCAATGGTATTACTATTTCACTCCGTGCTTATAATGCAAACCTACACATTTTCAATTAAAATAGGCTAGAAGGGATCACAACAAATGAGAAAATGACTATTATTCAATAGAATGTAGTTTTTGGGCTTGTAGGCCATGGTTCAGTCAATGCATTATGAGAGAGGTATCTCTGAGGATGCTCAATGGTGTTACGGGCAAAATATTAAATGATAATTCACAGTTTGAGAGGTAGAACTGGAACTGAAAAATTCAATGCCACAGCTGGGATTTGAACCACAGACCCTCTGCTTATCAGGCAGGTGCTCTAACCATTAAGCTACTGTGAGAACCTGCCAGAATGACATTGAATTCTCCAACCAGTTCATTTTTTTCCCAGTAACCCACAAATACAGTCTCACATCAGAGGTAATTACCCCAATGATGAGTTACTATTGTAAGTACTTTATGTCCCGGGATAAAATTGCAATAGTAAGTCACCATTGTGGTGTCTCTGATATGAGACTGCCTTTGTGGTTTACCGGAAAAAATACGAACTGGTTGGAGAATTCAATGCAGGGTTGCCAATATTTAAAAGTAAAATTATCGTACCAGTTATAGATTTGTATTCAAAATGATCATACATCATAAACCAAATGCTAAAACAATAAAAATATCTGCACAACTCTTATGGAAATGTCATATTATTAATGTTTATGGTAACTACTTACAAGATTGGTGACCTCAATCAGTATTATAACTTTTGTACTTATGTTTCTCGCACTGTTCATCTGAAAGCTCTTCATCTTGCTCAACTGTTGCAGCATTGTACAAATTTGATGAGATACACTTTAACACCTTGTTTACAGATTTTCGGCCCCGCCAGTTTCTTTCATAAGCTGAGACGGCCAAATAGTTCATTTACCGTATCCAGCACCTATCTGTTTCTAATTTTGGTTTTTATTACACCTAGTTTGGTAAAAAACTCTTTCACAAGAAGTGTTTCTGTGGGGAAATGAAATCACTGATAATGCAACCTCCACCACTTCCTTGAAATCAGTATTTCCACTAAGGTGTGTTTAACAGCACTCCAGAAACAGCCAGGTTCAGGAATGCTCTTTATTTCACATGGAATATCATGTATTCCAAGTTTTCTCCATTGATCACCAATTTTCTGAACAGTGCCTTCTTCATTGAGATTGCTAGATCTGGGCACACTGGCAACAAGAGGATAAAGCGTAGAAGGATTAGTAGGATGTCAAATAGTTGCCTTAGAGGGGTGGAGATAGGCCATGAAAGCAAAAGTGGTGTTGCTTTGTAATTAATTTCATTTCACTGGTCCAGTGAAAATGATATTTTGCTGGTATCAAAATTATCATACACCCCAATAATTATCGTAAGGGTTGACAACCATGAGTACATACATTCAAATTAGCAACCCTGATTGTCACTCTGGCAGGTTGTCAATGGTTAGAGCACCTGCCTGGTAAGCGGAGGGTCTGTGGTTCAAATCCCAGCTGTGGCACACTGAATTTTTCAGTTCCAGTTCTACCTCTCAAATATTGCCCACACATGGCTTGTATGTTTCAAAACACCAACAGTAAGTTTGTTGGCATAAATAATTCATTGACTTGACATGGTCTGCAAGCTTGGAAACACCTGTCTCTGTGGTATGGTGGTAGCACATCTACCTCACATTCAAGAGGTTCCGAGTTTGAATCTCGGTTAGAGTGAGTTATTTGTATAAGTTCTTTTTCTGAGGTTTTCCCTTATCCTGGGATGTCAAAAACTATGGACATTGGGCTCATTCAAGCACCATTTCATTCATTTATCATCTGATATGACATATCATATTGGAGGACATTAAGCTTGGAAACTACATTCTACTGGACCAACCCCAGCTGTGAAAGCCCAAGCATGTATATCCATTTATTGAATTAAAACCAGGAACCTGATAAGAGCACATATGTACTTGTTTTGTCAGCTGACCAAATCTAGTAAATATGCATAGCAATTACATAACCTCATTCTGCCATGAAAAACAGTTCATCCACACAACTACTCATGCATCTTCACTTAACTGCTGTATAACTAAAACTGCATATATTTATTTTGCTTTCTTACTGGCAATTTATAATTAATTAATATAGGTATAAGTATTTGTTAAACCTTTTCATTATACAGTAGTCCCCCTAACCGTGTTGGGACCGAACCCTGTTCGAACTAGGTGGATTCTCGTCAAATACAACATATTGGCCTTAACCATTTATGTGATAAGTATTAAAATTATTGTAAGTAGGAAATTAGTAAAGTATGCTGTAATTTATTTTACAACTACATTCTGAGGCTTGAAAACTAATTACTGTAATGCTCTTATAAGCACTGTTGGCATGTACCTAGCGTGAGTAGCCTGGTGAAAGTCGGAATGGAAGTTGGCAAAACATGCCTCTTCAAGTCATTTCAATGCATTCCGTTGAAAGAAGATCACTGACTTCACTTCTTAAATGTTTATTTGCTTTTCCATTTTGTTTTCTAGCTAACATAAAAAAATTGCATTTGCACTTTGTTATGCACATTGTTAGTAGGTCTAAGCTTTCCGTGTTTCATCTTTGTGTGTAAGATACCTGACAGAGTTACTGTTTACTTCTGTAGCACTTATTTCATGTTTTTCTGTGCTAATAAATTCACATTTTTACTTGGAAAAACTATTTTAATCTTAATCTTTATTTTTTCCTGTTTTAAAGTTCAAAATAAATTTGGTAGATATTTTTCCTGTTCAGATTAGTGGGATTCGGATTGGCGAGACTCTACTGTATAATAAAAGTTACAAATTCTATGCAGTTATTAGTGAACTTTACTAATACCCCAATATGCCCTTTAGTGAGCCACTGGTTTATGGACCAACCAATAATATTAAATATTACAACACGTTTATAGAACCAATAGTGTTCAAGAAATTAACAAACACATTCTACAACCCACCATGAGAATGTCAATTTATGATGAACAGTAACAGTTTTATTGCTATCTTCACAGACCATCCCAATCATTTATATTCTTTATTAGAATGGTCTTGTACAATTATCTAAAGTTCAACATGTTCAACAGAGATGCACAGATAAATTGTGTTCTCCATGCTAAAAACAGTAATAATAAACAATGTAGACCTTTTCTGAGTTTAACAGATGAACAGTAATGTACAAGGTTTAAATGTCTATAGCAATATTACAATCAAAACAGCATTTGTAGCATTAGAATATAAGTAGTATAACTTTTCAGTGAGATCATTTCCCTAACATAAAAACATCAACATTATTGCAATGTTACCGGACAATCAAATGAAACAATTTTTATTTTCATTTGAGTCAATTTAATTACCAATGGCATAACTGGGAGCTAACTCACATATACAATAACACCACTATCTGTTCTTTTCTGCAAATGCTTTAGGAAGAAACAACTGCAAGTTATTGGAATGCTTTAGAAATATTTTACTAATGCTCCAACTTTTTAAAATTTTAGTATGAATCATTTATTGGACTCAACTTCATTCGCAATATGTTTCACACTTTATGGAAAATATGAACACATAATGAATGGAAGTCCAGAGATAAAAGAGTCTACAGAGCAAATATACAAGATCTTTGAGTTGTTTAAAGTGTGTATTTTTCCTATTTTATGTCAACTACTTCAGTTCATATTTGTGCTATGTGATAGATACGAGAGCTTTATGAAAATCTATGCTTATGTTAATCAATGTGAAACTGTTTCAATTCTGTATTACTGTGCTATTCTTATGGTTAACCATGCAGTGGATCAAAACATGGTGAGACAATGAAAGTATTTAGTGTCGTAAAAAGCAATAGTCACATTTTCTCCAAGTAAGTGTTTGCACACCATGCACGGACATTTATTTCTCAGAAGACCAATGTCACGAAAAACAAAACAGAGGGGAGATGTAATACCATGGGCATTGGCAGATTTTTTTTCGGGGGGGGGGGGGCACATGCTGGAAGTTTGCAATCAAACAATATTAATTCATTATTCTGTTGTCAAAAGTTATATTATTTGTTCTGAATAGTAATTGTTCTTTACACAAAAATTAAAACAAATGTAATAGCCAGTAACTGACTGCACATTAAATTCATTCATTTTCACGGAGGGGCTAATGTCCCTTCACGATGTTCATGTGCAATGCTGTGTTTCACTCCATATGGAGTTCACAACTGTTTGCCATTTGTGATTTCTTTGATTTCGTTGACTGAAGCGACACGCTCATTGCTGGAATGTGAAACTTCAGCAATTTCCAATTTCAAACAATGCATGCGGTGTGCGTTACCCAAGAGAATCCTGATGATCAAAGGTAAAGTGTATGTTAACCATTGGAGTAGCACAATAATGCTAGGTTATAATATGAACATTTCTAGATTTCAACATAAATAATTATGCTAAGCTTCTATACAATTACCCTGTGCCAGTTCCATGTAATGTGGCTGTGCATTTTATTGAATTTTCTCTAATAAAATGAAAATGATATTTCTTTAATGGTAAGCTTTCTTGTATATTCCTGAGTTTTATAATAATGCAATTTTTTCTAATTATTCAGTTTTGTGAACCTAAATAAAAAATTGCATTGAGATTTATTTAATTATATTTCTGTGTAAAATGTTGGTCTCTCAATGCCTAGAAGCCTAAAGACGTTTGGCAAGAGGTACAGTGTGTTGAAACCTAGAAGAAGGTAAGTGATAAATTTGTAACTTAATTCTACAGTGGTTTTTTGACGATTCTGAATGCTGTTCTGTGACTTCTGCAGCTCCTTCGAGTTGAGGCGTAGAAGTGTACACACTGTTGCATAGGATGCAGACTTACAAATTGCTCGAGTTGCAACAATACAGCAAAAGCCTATTACAGTCCGAAGAGCTCCCAATCCCAACATTTCATATGAAGGCCAAATGATGGTGTACGGAGGTGTATCTGGCGATTCACGCAATACACCAAGCTGGTAATTAGTCCACGCACCAATCTGTACACCCACACATACACTCACCACCATTGTTGTGTCACCCCTGGCATAAAAGGGAGGAAAAGAAAGATTATTTCAAAGTATTAATTTTTGTTCCACTAGCTATTGACAAAGAGCAGCACCTATGCCCAGACTTTGATGGTGGTTAAGGGGTGCCAACATCAAGGGCATCTCAACTAGGTGTCACATTAAATGGATACTGGGCATCCTCACCAAAGGGAAGGGAAGTGCTGGGGGGGCGAGGAAGGTAGCTCAGGCAGTTATTTACAGGTGGGAAGGTGGTGAAGGATTAATCCTAGAAAAGTAATACTAACTTTCATATAATGAAGTTTTAATATGCACAAATAGTTATTAATCTACATAACAATGAGAAAGAGGGAATGGGTGGTCAGAGATGGATCAGAGATTCCTGGTGTCCTGTTCCATCTCGGAAGAGACCATTAAAGAGTAGTGTGTTGCAGGTTCCTCTTGGCACAAGTGTTATTGTCTCTCCTAATCAAAAAATCTGGTGTTGTACTCAAATGACTTTCTCTATTCTTGAACAAACTCTTATTCCTCTTATCTTCATGTTAGTCGAAATAAACATTTGCATAAATTACCTTATTGGTAATTTTCTCATAGGTGAAAAGGAAATAATACAGTGGGCTTTGAGCAACAGTCAAATCTTTTAAAGCTGGTCGCTATAAGAAGGCTTTGAAATTCTGTTCTCTTTGCATGGTCAAGAGATAAAGTGAATAACGACATTCCATTTGAGAGAAGTTTAAGTATTGCAAAATTCACACAAATAATAAGGAATATCTCTGAAATGGTTCACTCCACCAAAAACTGTATTTGGACATAACTTGTGTGTTTTAACAAGATCAACATTTTTTGTAAGTAAGATTTGTCTACCTCTTACTATTTACCAGTTATGCAAAAGTCAACAAGAGTAAACAGGACTTGTTTCTAAAAATTTTCCATGTAAAGGGTAGTTTAGGGTGGGGGAATTTTCTTCAAAATCTTTGTGTTGCATCCTTGAAAGATATTAAACCTAAATACCAACCAGCTTTTCATTTTGGAGTTATGCTGTTCACAGACACACACACTTTTTTTTTCTAAAAATTTAGAACCAAAATGCTCTATGGTTTAGAAATATAAGGGTTGAAGAGGTGGGGGAAAGAATCAACTGATACAGTTCACCAGATGTTTTTTAAGTGCAGTGGAAAGAGAAGTAGCACTGATGGAGATGGGAAGGGTGTTGATGGGCATGATTATAGAAAGAGTTTTGAAATATTGATTTAGGATTTTGAATTTAGATAAAAATAATTTGTTAAAGGCAGTGTGTAGAGTATCAGGAAAAGTCTTAGGGAATCTGAGTAGGCAAGCAGCATCTAAAATAACCTGGAAGAAAATGGGATGGGGGATACTGGAACAGAGGAGGGAATAATCATAATAAATTTTGGAAAATAATTAGAGAGATTTGAAGATAAAGAGGTCCAAAAACTTTTTGGTGGGATAATGGAAATAAGTGCTTTGGTATATCATACATCAATAAAAGAAATATGGAAATATGGAAAAGGGAAGCAATAGCATGGCTAAGAACTGGTGTGTGGAGGCTGAGAGGATTAAAAAAAGGCATCCACAGAGTCAGCGTCCCATTTGTGAAGGGAAGGAACATTTGAAGCACATAGTTTTTTAATGCCAAGGAACAGATTTATGGAGAAAAGGGTTTTTGGAGCATAAATGTGGTAAGGTGAATAGGAGAACAGCATTAAGGTTGATTTTTTAGAAAGGAAGGCAGGAGCTTAGGTCAGTTTTTAAGTAAGATTAAAAAAATGGAACTGGTCTGTTCAAAGGGAATTAGAATGTGCAACATTTTTTATTAGTTAGTAACGCCTTAACTGTAGGTGAAGTATAAGATATGTGTAAAAGTAATTCTGTATAAATTCTAGCTGGCATCCAGCAGCTGAGTTAATTTTTATAAAATATTAAATTTAGTAGGTCAAGATTGTAAGCAATTATGTTGGGTGGGTATGATGGACTAAGAGTCTGGTCTGAATGCCCATCATACTCAAGTATGTATTTTAACACAAATATCATAACAAGAAGTTGCACTCTAGATTTGAATAAATTGTCCCAAATATTTCAATTCTGTAAATTTATACTGTCAAAAACCTGAATGAATATAATGATAACCTCCCCCATGCTAGGAACCACAGCTGTCCGTAGTGACAAAATAACAAGAGTTTAAAATAATTGAGGTACAATATTACAGGTTCCCATACTGAGAACGTGATACAATAGCAATAATACAAAGTTAACGAATATAATAGGCTGGACAAGAAGAGAACTGAGGACAGGGTGGAGGGGTGGTGAGTGTAGCAGGTTCAAGAGCTTGGAAAAAAAGAGGGGGGAGCATGTAAAGGAACTATGAAAACACAGAAATCACTATACCCTGTATAGGCGACGTGTTCTGCTACAGTTTGTACACCTCTCTCGCATTCTGCCATAAGGAAAAGTAGGAGCATCAAAATATAATTGCCACAATATAAGCTGTAAATTAGATTATAAAAAAGAAACTGAGACAGCTGGCTGTTCACGTCACACTTTTCATATAATAATGTGACCATATTTTCTGAAGCTGAAAACAGGACACCTCTCAACTGACACTTTTTTAATTGCCATTAACCTTAGCCCTTTAAGTTAATATAATTAGAAAACCTATTTATCTATTAATTATTAATAAACAAAATACAATTATCAGTGTGTTAATGTATTATTACATTATGGCAAAGACAATGTTATCACAATATACAATATAGTATTACGAATAACATTACTATTGCCATAAATATAAACACCAAAACAATTATCATATATAATTATTATATATTAATATATAATTAATATATTATTATTATACATTATCATTGCACATATTTTTCTGAAGAATAAATTTTCTTCAAAACTTTCTCTTTAGCTTCAAAAAAACTCCACACAACTGTATTTTAAATTTTTTTTGGTAAGCTACAATGCTTCCAGCATTTCAACTTTCAATTGTTTTTTTCTTTTCTGATGTCCATATTTTTTCTACATAAATTGCAAGTCCTATGCCATAGGCTAAGATACTTACTTACTTTTCTTGCTACGCAGCAGTGAACACACTTTCGTTTTGAATCTCACATGGAACTGCCGAAACATTGCACTCCATCAGTGAGGCAATGGAATTGAATTGTCGAAGTGAAACACGGGAAACCTTTGTTTTTCATAAGCACTTTGTCCATTGATAACACGACTTTCGTTCTTATCAATTATGGACATAGGTTTAAATATTACATAGCATGACAGAATAAAAAAGAAATGCTATTTTCTGACAAAACAGGACAAACAGGCATCCCAACAAAATCTATGTATTGGGACACTGGGACTGCAGGTTGAAAAGCAGTACTGCCTGTTCAAAACGGGATGTCTGGTCACTTTACATATAGTAATTACAAAGGTGATTTGGAAGGTTGTATGCTAAAACATAACCCAGTGCCAAAATATTTTAGAGAAATTTATCAGAATCACAGTTCAGCTGGAGTTTTTTTCGTTGCTCGCTCTCTCCCTCTGATGTAGTGATCAGCATCCCTAATTAGAATGCAATAAACCTTGGTTTGATTCCCAAATGAAATGGGAGATGTTTTATTGATCGAAGCTTTTGCTATTGGTTTCAAGAATAGGTATGCAGCAGTTTTTCTAATACGTGTGATGTGATGAATGATTAGATTCAGATTTCAACAGGCCAGCGTCACAGATAAGCATTGTGAATTTGTTTGTATAGCTTTGAGAATGAGTTGGAGTCAACTTGAAACTCGAGTCAGTGTTTGAAAAAATAACTTGCAAACATTACTAAGGTAAGTGAAGTTTTTAGTTTCTAATTTGTTTTTACTTTAGAATCTTGTTGCTTCACTGTTAATAGCTTCATTTTCCTTAATTAGATTATTTGTTTTTTGTAATTAATTTTGTCCATCCATAACATAACTAGTTCTTAGCAATTATGGATATAAAGATTTAAATATTACATAGTGAAACATAGAGAATAAAAAATAAATGCTACTTTGTAATAAAACAGAATAAAGAGGTATCCCAACAAAATCTCTCAGGATATCGGGACCACAGGTTGAAAAACGGCACTGTCCCATTCAAAATGGAATGTCTGGTCACTTATTAGCCTCTGTGGCAAGCAAACTGCATGGTAAAACCCAATGACAAATTTTCAGACTAAATTCTACCACAGAAGCATGGTAAAACCACTCCCTTCTTTGTTCTTGACCTTGGTTTGCACTTTCTTTATGTATCCAGTCTTTATCTTCCATATATATTGTGATTGTGAAAATTTATAAGATGAGTACCGTGAATTGCAGGATGAGTTTTACTGTCTCTTTTAAATTAAATCCTGTTGAATTTACAAACACAAATGCCATAAGAAATCCTGTGAATGTGATGTACAACCTGAGAGTAATTATAGGTGTCCCCAGAAATAGTTAAAAGAAACATGAACTTGACTCTGTTTGCCCAGCATTATTCTTTTGTTGTCTGGAATATTGTCACTTTGTTGATATGATTAACTTTTCTATCTCAATTGTGTTTGCATAATCAATCATTTTGTATAAATATCACACCAGAAATGTTAAATATATAAATTGGCATTATTTTCTTGGCATGTTCAAGATTACTACAGTATGCAAAATATGGCATTAAATGATGTCACAAGAAAGTGTCAACACTAACCCGGCGAGACCAGGTGCTAATAACCCGATTATGCATTGGCCACACTGCGCTTACTCACTCCTACATTCTGTCCCGTGAACTTCCTCCTAAATGTACTCTGTGTGATTCTACTCTTACCGTTCAGCATCTGCTCACCGTTTGCCCAAGATACACTCACCAGCGACTTCAGTATGGAATTCCTGAGAACCTTCAGCTAGCTTTGGGTGATCAACAGTATCATAAGAAAATAATCAAGTTCATCAAAGCATGCAAACTTAATATTTAAACTCATTGTAAACTTCATGATATGTTTCCTCCTTTTTTTTTTTTCCTCAATGTTTAGTCGCGATATGACTTTTATGTTCAAGCGACTTCAAATAATAAATAAATTAAAAAAAAAAAAAGAAAGTGTCTTTAAGCAAGACAGTATCAGAATGCTATTGTCATAGCAACATATCAATTTTCGTTCTTCTTGGATCAATGGTTCCGAGGGAGATAGATGCTATTCTCACCAAGGCTCCGAGAAATCTTATATTAAATGGTTAAATACTCTTGGATTGAAGCGTCTATATAAGAAATATATGTATTATTTATTTATACCAACAAATTATTGTTGGTGCTTTTAAATACACAAGCCGTGTGAGGGCAATGTTTGAGAGGTAGAATCGGAACTGAAAAATTCAATGCCGCAGCTGGGATTTGAACCACAGACCCTCTGCTCACTACGTGGTGCTCAAACCACTAAACTGCTGTGACAACCTGACAGAATGACATGAGTTCTCCAACTGCTCCATATTTCTCCCAGAAAGCCACAGGGGCGACTCACATTCCTAAGTACTCTTATGTCCCAGGTTACAAAACCTTCAGATGGTAATTATTTATTTATGCCAACAAACTTACTGTTGGTGTTTTTAAAACACACAAGTCATGTGTGGGCAATGTTTAAGAGGTAGAATTGGAACTGAAAAATACAATGCCACAGCTGGGATTTGAACCACAGAACCTACGCTCACTAGGCAGGTGCTCTAACCACTATGCTACTGTGACAATCTGCCAGAATGACATTGAATTCTCCAACCAATTTGTATTTCTCTCGTATTCGTATTTCATACTACAATATGTTTACTATAAAACTTGGCTTAGGCAACTTCTGTGTTGTTCTAGTCCAGTTCACACATGAACAACATTAGGCTTGTTTGAAGTATTTTCAAAATGAATAGACTGTAGTATACAGTGCAACAAGAATATTTATGTGTGACGATAGGCATGTATGTGCTTGCATTATCTTTTATGGAAGTTGTACAGGCAATTTGAAACTAAGTTTCCTGTTGTGTGTGTTTCAAGTACAGAAAAAAAATTATTTTCTTGTTTAACGACGCTGTCAATTGCCAGGATCACATCAGCGTCGCCGGTGTGCCGGAATTTTGTCCCGCAGGAGATCTTTTACATGCCAGTAAATCTACTGACATGGAGCTGTCGTTTTTAAGCACACTTAAAAACCATCGGCCTGGGCCGGGTTTGAACCTGCGACCTTGGGATCTGTAGGCCAGCGTCTAACCAACTGAGCCACCCAGACCGACTTCAAGTACAGAGACTGCTCGTTTGCTTGTAAATAAATTCAGGGAGACAGGATCAATTTGCGATAGGAAATGAAAGGTAAAGCGGCGTGTGCTTACTGAACAGAAATTAGATGAAATCAGAGAAAGGTTAAAATGATCATCTCAAAAATCTCTTAGTTGCCTAATACAAGACAAAACAAAACATCAGGACAGAAATTAACATTATAATGAAAGCTGAACTAATGTGTGTGAATGAAAATTTCCTTAGAAGATGCTGTAGATGTGTTGTTGCAGATGTACAGCATTTCCAACATCTCCTGTGTTAAGGCATGTTTTGTATTTATTCTGGTAATTGTTAATGTGATTTGAGATTTGATTTGATGTGCATGCATGTGTGACTGGGAGATGAGAAGTGCGACTGCCAGTCAAGTAGTGCAGTACATGTCCAGGAGAAAGGCCATGTGCCTGCTGGCCAAGTTTTGTAGTAAACATACTATATTAGAGCAATGAATTATTGATCAGATGTACAATTACTTTATTTCAATTACATAACTCACAAATAAGTATTAAAATAAAATGGCTTATAATTTAGTTGCTCCTCTCCAAACCAATTGATTTCACAAAGATTGTGCCTATAGAACGCTCTCTTATTTTGGAAGTGAAAATAGAAAAAAAAGTGGTCCTTCAGTGAGTAAACAATATATTACATATGAAAAATACTAATAACAATAACATTATCATCGGTGATAGCAGCATCATCATCAACCTCTTAATGCAGGATTTAACTCATTTTGGTGTATAAGAGAAATCCATGGGAAGAATAGATTTAAGAGCTTTCCAAATATTTGTTTAACAATATTTTATTCAAATAGTAATAACTGGAAAGAATAAACTGCATTTATGTATTATCCTCTGCAAACATCTCCATCAAGGTCATTTTCAAAACTGACATTATTTTTGGCTGTAGCTCCACAGTCAATCCTCTTCTACCATCCAAAGCCAAGGTTTTTGAAAGAGCCTTCCATTTCACACAATCTCTTGTTAGCTTTTTTGCTACATTTATATCCAGTCTTTTCCCCCTCAAAACCCTTTGCAAGTTCCATAAATCATTGACCATTTTTCCTCTCCAGTTCGCCGAACCATTCAGCTATTGCTGTTTGTTTGCTTTTAACAGATTTTATTTTTACAAGGTAGGTTCGTTGGCCCTATGCTAAACCCCAAACCTGGAGGAACAGGTCCCATATTTAAGTCCCCTGGGACAGGGTGGTACAGCTATACCCCCAGACATTGGGTCGGCTGATTGTGACCTGAAGACCAGGCAATGGGGTCACCACATTCCTACACCTATTATTACTAATTGAGAAACTAAAGAAACAGGAGTTACCTTTTTGCATTTAGCACAAATTTTCTTTTTCTTTAGTTTTTCATTTGTAATAGTACTTCACGTTCGTTTTTACTACTTTCATTGTATCATAAATGATGCATATGGAAGATAGAAACTTTCTAGAAACCTAGCTACCTGGTTAAATGTCATAAATACAAAAAGTACAATCTAATATCACAATTTCTTTTGCTGTAGTTTTACAAATATTCTAGAGATTATTGAAACATGGTCTTACACAGCAAGGCAGTTGACGAGTCAACACATTGAGACAGAAAAACTGTTGTAAAATGGCAGAATAATCACGTGATGAGAACTGCTCGACTGACTAGTTATATTTGATGTAGATGTAAACTTGCAAGCTTCTAAGCTTAGTTTAATTCAATGTTTATGTGATGCATTATAAACCGTTCCATTTTGCCGCAAGTCATAGGGTGTTCTTGTCATTTCCTTTTCTTCATTGCACAGTAATCTGCTGGGGTTTTTGAGAATGCCTATTGTTCTTATGTTTACCCAGGTAATCATGTCCTGTAATCAGTCTGAACTTCACCACAACTGTCTTGCAGAGGGCTTCAGGGATGAGTTGTGGATTGTGGATAATATGGTTCCATTTTTCCTCCTTTGCATTGTCTTGTAATTCTTGTCTGAATATATCCCTGAATTTCTTTTGTTATAATTTCTTTTATGGGCAAAAAGGGGAATTTTATTTTTCTTTTGGGTAATTTTACAGCCTTTCTTTGTGAGTACATCCACTGTCTTGTTTCCTATAATGCTGCAGTGTCCAGGTATTCATTGAAGGCACATGTGTTTCTGGAGTTTTTCTAGTTGTCTGGTGATTTGGAAAACATAAATCAATAGTCTAGTTTGGAACGTCAAAATTTTTCCAGTCATCACAACCAAAATTTCAAAAATGGGGAAGCCCATCTTACAAGAGTATTTGTAATATAATCCTACAAGTAGAAATGTCAGAAGAAAGCAAATGCTTTTTAAGGCTTTACAAAATCTACAAAAAAAATATTAAAAGCAATCCAATTTTGAATGCAGAAAACAAGTGAATGCCAGTGGCTGAACAGAAATGATCCCTTAGGGCATTGAAATCTTTCAAATTTAGCAGGAACAGCTGTCGGAAAAGGAGATGTTTCCAAAGAATGCCCAAATGCAAGAATCCTTTAAGGGCGAGAAAGACCAAAGGACCTTCCAGGTTCAGCTGCCGAAGGAGAAGGTATTGATCTACCCATTGCGAATCAAAAGTAGCAACACTATGCATCAGGCTATTCTGGAGTGTAGGAAATTGGAATGCCAGAATTACATTTGACCAAGTTTGATGCATCTGGATGATGATGCATCTCTTGCCTCTACTTGTTATGAAACTCTTCAGCATCTGTAACTTAAAAGTTGTAGACACATCACAGAAGATGCTATTTGGTACATTCAACATAATTTTCCACATCTTAACACATAATTTATCTTAAAGAAATATAGAAATTTTTTAGGCGTTTTGAAAGCATCATGATTTAATACAAGGGTCACTACAAAAGTTTTCAGATGTGAGAAAATGAAAGTTGATCCACTCGAATTGAATGCAGGATAGGATAGCCCACCCTTTGTGTGTGTGTCGGTCTGGGTGGCTCAGTTGGTTAGAAGCTGGCCCACTGATCCCAAGGTAACAGGTTCAAATCCTACCCAGACCAATGGCTTTTAAGTGTGCTTAAAAATGACAGCTTCTTGTCAGTAGATTTACTGGCATGTAAAAGAACTCCTGCAAGACGAAATTCTGGCACACCAGCATTGCTGATGTGATCCTGGCAACTGAAAGCGTCGTTAAACAAAAAAAAAGTAAAAAAAAAAAGCACATCCTTTGTGAGTAAACTGGTATCTCTCACCCAGGAATTTCAATAATGCAAGGATAAACAACCCCCAGTGCACATGTAGAGTCCTCTAATCCTCTAATGGAGCTTGGAAGAGAGCATTTTCATTCAGCGATTTTCTACAATCTTAAAAGTGGGTTAAACCAGTGCCAAAGTCTTGAACGTTTGTCACAGGTTTTTGGGGACATTGCTCCATCATATGCCACAGTTTTTCAGTAGTTTCAGGAATTTAAAAGGTGCAGAACATCTTTGAAAGATGGGGAGAGAAGCATGCATCCGGCATTGGCAGTGACTGAGGAAAACATCACAGTGTTGAGAAAAATGCTTCATGAAAATAGTCACGTAACATTTAAAGAAATTGAGGCAGCATTACAGATTGGATCTCCAGCAGTTTTGGAAATCTTTTTTTGAATACCTTTATGTGAGGAGGATCACATCCCGATGGGTGCCTCACAACTTGAAGGAAAAACAAAAACACACCCATGTTGAATGGTATGAGAAAATGTTGACAAGATCCAAAGGAGGGGACTCCAGACGAGTTTCTGACATTGTTACAGATGATGAAACCCAGATTTATTAGTTTAATCTGGAGACCAAGCAGCAATCAGCAGTGTGATCCTTTCTGATGACAATTCGACAAAAGTGAAATGTTGCCAAAGTGTCTACAAGAAAATGGTGGCCTCATTTTTCCTAAAGGGTGGTCTTGTTGCAACCATTTCTCTGGAGGAACAAAGCACAGTTACCATTAATTGGTGCACCACAGTTTGCTTGCCAAAAATTTTTTGCTAAGCTTCAAGAATGCCTGTCACACACAGGACTGCAGGGGATCCTTCTCCATCACAACAATGCATCTGCACACACAGCCAACATCACCATTCAGCTCTGGGTCAAACTTATGATTCATACGGTTCCAACTTGGCCCCATGTAACTTTTTTTTCTGTTCCCAATGATAAAAAATTGCATCCCTGGAGACAGTGAAAATGCTCTCTTCCAAGCTCCTGGCTACCTGTGCGGCGCGGGTTGTTCATCCTTGTGCTGTTGGAGCTCCTAAAATAGGAGTGTCACTACCTGATACCAGTTTACTCACAAAGGATGAGGCTATTCCATCCTGCATCCAATTTAAGCATATCAGCTTTGATTTTCTCACATCTCAAAACTTTCATTGTGACCCTTGTACATGTTTTTTGGTGGCTCTGAGAGGAATTCAAACAAGCAGCCAAAATCTTATACTTGAAGAAAACATATAATGTACTTATATGTCTCACCTTGTTGGTGTCCAACGGTCACTACTGGGGTAATACACCACAAGAAGTATTCCAACAGTAAGTAACAGAAGTGGAGACCACTGACTAGTGAGCAGGTAAGCATCCATTGCATCTACCAGTGGAACTACAGGGACCATCAATATCAGTGCAAGAACAACACCAACTACTATATCCTGGAAATGGAAAAAAAAAAAAAAATTAATAAAACAAGGATAAACTAAAGACTTTGAGCTTAGCGATAACAGTGTTGTAACACCTATTATGCATCTTTTGCTACACAGAGCTTTTGGTAAATAAGCGCATAAACAAGGAAACAATCCATGCAGTGTGTTCACAAAAGATTCACAAATGGCACAATGCAAAGCTGTTCTTGGATCACAGTAAATTATACATTTAATTTACAATAGTCCCATTTCAGCCATTAATTATAGTGGATTGGAGATCAACCAGAGGTATTGGAAAATAAAATACATATTTTTGACATCAGTGCAATGCTAGTGTCCAACAGGGGTAAGAATTTAGAAGTATGAAAGACTTTCTCAAAAAGTTATGTTTTAGTTAAACTGTATACTGTATTCAAGAAAGAATTATGTTGTAATAAACAATGTGTAATTTTAAACATTTTTTCTATCATTTCAACCTATTAGCATATCTTCATTTCATCCAATGTCTCTCAATTAGCTCGGATAATCAAGCAATGTGAAACTGATTTTAATAAGAACAAGACCATAAAAGTATACATAGGTAGCTCTAAACTCCAAGTGTGTTTCATACGGAAGGTGTTGTTGCATATGGCTTTATTAGAATTAACTCTAATACAAAGAAAGGTGTCTTCAAACAAAGTAGTACTTAACATTGAAATAATATTATATTTTAATATAAGAAATATCTTAAGGAACAAGAACATTTTGCATTTTGCTTCTGGCATTCCAAAATAGAGCTGATAAATTGCCTTGCTGTTGAATTGGATTGAGACTTGTACAATGAAGTAAATGTGTTGAATCCACATTGATTTAGCTTCTTTGCGGATGACACACTATTCTGTTGGAAAACACTGGCCCAATTCACTATTATGGACATTTTGGAAAATACATGTCTAGGAATCTCTACAAATAAGATATCCTTAATTTCTTAAGTATTTCAATTAAATATGAAATGTATTGATAGACTTTCTTCAATCTCTAATTCGTATAGACCATATCACAAATATGAAGCAATAGTGAAAGCAGAAACAGTTGAAAGTACTAATTTAATTGAAAGAAGCTTGTTATACTGAAGCAGAGACTAACTTCAAAAACATTTTGAATCACTCTGTTACACAAATATTTCACTTACATTTTTTTAACATAGAGTATCTTTCAGAAGCCATTATTTCTATCATCAGTGTGGATCTACTAGCATTCAATAACAGAAGCAAACAAGCCTTAGTAAACAGGGGTATGCAAGCAAACCATTTGTGACATAATGCTAATGCATATTTAAGTGTGCCTGAATACATATGTATATTGCTAGTTGTATGGTAGTTCAAATGCGATTATGCAGTAGAACCAGTTAACCATTGCAGTGGAAGAGGTGAGGTTGACGGTTAACAGAAAATGTCAGGTAATCCGCATTACTTAATAAAAGCAGTACATTTAATAAGCAATTACACACAAAAAGCTTGTTGAACACCTGAATCTTATGTTACAGTTCTAGTATTATTTAAAAACTAGCTGACCCAACAGACGTTCTGTCAAAAACCATTGTACTGTGGCAGTCCCACAAACTTATGTTGTTTGGTCAAGTTCTGGTGATGGCGTCACTTATGAAGTATACATATAGTGATGACATCTTTAGTTTACTGTAATGGTCACCAGAACAGATAATATACAGTCACAAATATGTAATTTAAACAAAAATTTGAATATAAACGTATTTCAGAGTGATCACTTTATTTATTGACTATCAAATAATTACTGTGATATCAACTATACATTTGCTTACGTTAATATACTTTTCTATGTATTTTTAATGTCATAATTCTAAATAACAACTACTTACAAAATTCACTTATCTATTTCGCACACTGCAATACTTTAGTAATATTACCTTAAATATTTTCATGTAATTCTTTAAGGTACACAATATGTTTTGTTTGATTACCTGGCCCGTAAACAAACAAATCTAATGTTTTTTTTAACACGGGAACAGGCAACATACAATTGGCCATGCAAGACATGGGTTTTCAATATTAATGCTGCAAACATTTGACTGCCCCTGGGATTTATTTATGGTCATAGCGAAAGTAAGCCGCACTGGAAACTGCAGTCATTTAAATTCAAATGGTATGTCAGTCAGAATCATTGTAATGCGTGGTACTAAAACATCTTCTTTATACTTTCCCTTTAGAATGGTTGCTTTGATCAAGTTGTCCAGTAATTTTTTCACCGCTAGCCATGTGCCGTTACAAAGCTGTGTGTGGTTGATATTTTGCAACATTATGATCACAGAGCCAACCTTTAACTGAAGATTGCAAGGTGGCTATCCTGGCAAATCCAGCGAATTCAAAAATTTGAGTGGATAGTTAACGGCATCATCTTTGTTTGTAGTGGAGCCAACTGATTTGTATGTCCTCAATTCATCAGCAACTTCATTTTGAATTTTAATTCATTTACATCCATGTTCTTGGCTCAACCAGATATGATCTATGTAATTCTGAGCAACGTTTGGGAACACCTTTTGAACGAGTTCAGTTTTTGATTTAGTAAATTGAAAAAAATTGTCAGAAAGGTAACGCAGCCAGTGAAAATGTCTAAAGGAAATTTGCCATTACCGAAGTCAGTGAGCTGTCTTGAAAATATTTCTCCAGATGGATCATTTTGCAACTTGACACATATATTCTTGCTTAAATTTAGTATCTTGACAGTTTTTCACAAAACGGAGGACTTCAAACCTGCATTAAGTTCATCAACTGGTATTGGCCGTGGGATCACTGGCAATGTTTGATGGAAATCTCCTGCTAACAAAATCATTGCACCACCAAATCGGTTTCTATTGTTCCGCAGATCTTTCATGGTTCGGTCTAATGCCTCCAAAGACTTTCTGTGTGCCATTGGGCATTCATCCCATGCTATCAATTTACATTGCTGCAAAACCTTTGCCATTGCAGAGTTCTTCAAAATGTTGCAGATTGGAGATTTTCAGTGCTTTGCGTATTCAACAGCAATTTTAGCGCTGAATGGGCTGTTCGACCACCTTCCAACAATGTAGCTGCAATGACTGATGCAGCAAGTGCCTCTCATGCCTGCTGTGTGTACGTGACCTAAACAATTGGCGGCAGAAACAAAGGGACTTGTCTGGTGCCTTCCTGAAGCTTCTAGCTCATTCATCGCGGTGTGTGTGTTTGAAGAGTTTCTCGAAGGGTTGTGTGATGTCATCCACAGTATAAAAGGGCCTGAGACAGCAGCTGTGTCTTTAGTGAGTCTTCAATTAGTGAGTTTAATTGTATAAGCTATGGGAATGAGTCGGTCAGTGCGTGTGTGCGTGCGCGCGTGTGTGTGTGTGTGCGTGTGTGTGTGTGTGTCATTGTTTAGTGCGTCATAAGAATATCAAAAAGTGTCAAGGACATCATAATAAGGTACGACAGGCAGTGAAAGTGAAGAAAGACTTTAAAAGGACAGAGCAAGGTTATGAGAAGGACAGTTGTGAGATGTGTTAGCAGGAAAGACTGTCAACTACAAGAAGAAAACTGAGCATTTGTAGTAAAATTTTGGGACAATAAAGAGATGGAAAGGTAACTGGATTTGGATTTTGTTGTTTTGTTACAACTTACATAAGCAAAGTTAATTTCTCAATATCATAATATATTAATGTGTCTAAAACTGACTAGGAGCAAAGCTGTAATTACTGATCTAGCAAAATATTCAAGACAACAGATAGCTTACCAGCACAGTATGCATCCCTAAATACAGACGGCTCAGGCAGATGATGGCACACCATGCTATTGCAAAAAGTGTTCCAAAAAATACTGAATACTGAAAAATAAAACAGACCAATAGTTCATTACTTTACAATAAAAAATTTGATCTGCAACACATAAATTTCTCTACCAACTAACATTTTGCAGATATACCTTATATAAAATCCATTCTTTTAAAAAGTCACTTCTTTCCACTTAATATTAATCGCTTTTATATTTGTCTAGAAATAGTCAAATTAGGCAATACAAGCTAGATGCAGAAAATAACACTCAATTGTTCCTATTATAAAAACAAGTTTTGCATAAAGGGCACCGTGGTTGAGCAGTTAGATCGTTTGCCTATCACCTACGCAGCCCAATTTCGATCCCATGGACCTGCATGTGGTATTCAAGGTATAATGCTGGATGCCAAGCTTTATTTAAGTGCTTTGTTTCTTCCTTCCTATTTTACAAAGCACGCAAAAAAAAAAACCTGACGAGAGACAAATTCAAGATCATACACCATTAATAGCTTCAGCTACAGTAAATACCAGCCCATCGACAACAATGGCAGCAGCCAAACCAATAAACAAAGACCAAACCAACCATCATATGCCCACACATGCTAAGCATATAAAACCTGTGAAGCCAAACGGCTCCATATCAATCGTCGCAGAGAGTAGCAGAGTACTACGGTCACACCACTGAGGATGTTTGATGCAGCTACGGACGAAATGCCTGGAAGGAAATTTTCTACTAGACCACGGCCCACAAGCCCGAATAATCATTTTGTATTTTAAGTGATTCACTGTTTTAAACCTGAGTAAATTCATGTAATAAGGAATCACATTCAAGGCCACCTAAAAGGGGCTATGCAATCAGGAAACTGGATATATCAGTTTACTATGTTATATAATTTTATGCTATTCTTCCCCATTCATGTCAGTACTTTGCCATTATTGTACATATCATATGGGCTTTATATGTAATTGGGGAAGGGGGAGCCAGCCTAAGACCTTTGATGAATGGGAGTCCACCACAGTAAACATAAGATTGTGCATATACAGTAGAAACTCGATTATCCAAGGTAAGGCGGGCCTACAGTATGTCGGATAGTCGAAAACTCAGATAGCATGTAGTCTATCAGAAATTGAGAGGGAAACATACAGTAAACTGGTGAACAGAATGAAAACACGATCAGAGATATGAAGAAAAGGTATCTACTGTATTATCAAATTAAAAAATTATGTACGCACAAATAAAAATAAAATAAAAATACAAAACGTCAAAAAAGGCCTACAGCACATACATACATTATGTACATGTTCCAATTAAAAAAAATCATTTCATGCAATCGTCATAGCAGTAGAATGGTCTTTTCTATTACTTTGCATCCTTCACCATGGCTAATTTTCTCATTCTCCATTTCAGCGTCTTCATTGTCACTTTTAATTTCTTCAGCTTCTACATTTACTGCCATTTACTGCCTATCAGTCACTTCCAATTGTTCATGTGTTCATCCATTTGGTTACACTGTTTTCAGTGATTATTTCATCTGCCAATCTTTAAGCTAGCTATCAAGGCTGAGGTTGTCATGCTCTATGGGCGAAGTTTCTTGATTTTCCATGATGTTTAATAACTTTGCATGGCATACTTCGTAAAATGGTGTCTCAGTTAACCCGAAACTCAATCAAGGCTCCAATAATATTGGCTCTTCTTCTTAATCCATACTGACTGTATGGAGGATTGACACCCCCAGGACTTACAAGCCTGTGCTTAGGGACAGATGCCTGACGGGGAGCAGAGAAATCTATGGACCGCACAGAGTGAAGATCTGGAAATGGGTGGTCAACCAAGTGCCAGGTATGAGAGAGAGGAAGAGGATGATATGAAATGCAGGCAAAATGGATGGATGGATAGGTGATGATGGAACAGTTGGTGGAATGAGTGACGGGAGAAACCGGAGAACCTGGAGAAAACCTGCCCAGACATTGCTTCATCCACCACAAATACCACATGCAGATTCCTGGGATTGAACCGAGGCTGCCTTGATAATAGGCAAACGGTCTAACCGCTCAGCCACAGCACTGCCATAATCGTGGCTCTACTGTACCTAATATCATTAAAAGCAACAGAACTGTTTATAAGAAAAGCAACCACTTAAGAGCTGTATGTGTTCTGAGAACATACTCATTAACTATTTAATATACAGAATAGCATACCTGGTATCTATTCATGGTGTACAGTATGACTGAAAATGGAATGGAAACCCCTACCATGGCATGAGTGGAAGGCATGCCATATTCCAGTGCCCATTTTTTCTGCAAACGAACTACTGGGGGGCAAGCAGGTCGCGGCCACCGGACTATATCTTTGATTCCTTGACCTTAAAACAAATTTACTAATGTCAACCTCTGCAAAATATAAATGGTTAAAATGTAATGCACAGGGCAATTAAACATTGTGTATATACAGGTTAATGCACATCATATGGGGTCTTTAATACACATGGTAAGTCGTTTTATGGAACCTCTTCACTGTGTGAGAGAACCAAGAGTCACCGGGGAAAAGTGTGTGTCACAGGCACACTAAAATCCTTACCTTGTATTAGATGCTGGAAATGTTGACCATGTGTTCTCAGACAGGCAGCGTGTATCAGAAAAATGTTCTCACTCATTCATCTAAGCTCAGCAGCAGGGATTATTATAATTTCTTGCATGATGTTACCACCAAGTTCTTGTAGTGCACAAGGGTGAGAACAAGGATTCCTGCTGCTGAGTTTGGGTGAATGAGGAGAACATTTTTATGAGATATCCTGCCTGTTTCAAATCAGAATATCAACATTTCCAGCCTCTACTATCACATAAGGATTCTAGTGTGCCTCTGATGGCACAATTTCTCTGGCAACTCTCGGTTCTGCTGCACAGTAGAGAGAGCCTGCAGAATGGGTTACCATATGTTTTGAAGACTCTATATTAATGTGCATAATTGGTATAAAAGCAATGAACTGTCAACTTTTGGTTCACTCAAAATCATTTGGAGTCAACAGTTTCCTTCAAATGGGTTGAATACGCATCTGTGAAAAAGGCTTAAAATTTCAAAAATTTCCAAAAATGGATTTTTTTTTATCAAATAGTATAAATCTTCTGCTTTATTTTGATATGCTTTTTATAGCCTTACGGCCTTTTTAACTATGTCACGTGGCCACCTAGCTAATTGCCTGTAAGTGGTCGCGCCATTTAAATCCATACAGTTCCATTATCCTTGCTAGGACTTCAAACTTAGTTTTTCCAAGTTTTTATTTTTAGCACTGTTTGCTCTTTAAAATGCTCCACACGATGCAATTTTCAGTACTTATGCATGAAATTTGGCGTACCTACTTAGAAATAACATTAAAAAGAAATGATGAGATAATTTCTTCATAACGTGAATAACTGCTGAGTAATTAAATATTAAAGTTTACATTTCGAAATTTAAATGAAAAAAATAATGACTTTAAACTTTAAAATGTATTTTTATCCAAACTAATAGCAAGATTAAGAAATTATCTCATAAATTTGCTAACATTATATTACAGGACATAACTGAAAATTATTAAGTTTTTCAAATCAAAATTGCATCATGGGGAACCATTTATACAAGTACTAAAAAAAATATAATAAAATATTAATATGTTAGCAATTAATCTGACTAAATGTGTGAAATTTAGCACAGTTACTCCTCACTATACAGTGATTGTTGTGTTAAAATTTCAAATCAATCCAATGAAAACTGTAGATTTTCAAAATTTCACAGATGGGTATCCTTAAATTAGATGTCTTAATCAACTGGTTCTTGCAACTCGACTATTAGTATTCATATCCAAGCATTATGTTAAGCTCTAACTGTAGTGTTAATATTCAGAATTGCAAGTCTGATGGGCGAGTGTTGAACTAGAACCACAGTTCAATGTTGCCAATGTGTGAACATCATCACTTGAGACAGTGCACACAGGAAGAAATTTCAAAGGTGCACAAAAAAATGCAGTAAACAGGGTTTCCAAAAACGTGTTACCACTTACATGGGATTTACTTTTATTTGAATAACATAACACACTATGTACTTAACTGTGGCGTAGCATGGAATAAAAAAAGGAAACACTATAACTAAGGGCGCTCTTTTTTCGCATTAACAATAAAGGTGACAGACACTATATCAAAACGATTTCCCATTATCTTTCCAAATTATGTGATGTTGATCACATCAATATTATATATAATTATATCACAATATATATGATATAATATATCACAATCAATACTACTAGCAAATTTTAGCGATGAGTGCAGATTGAAGCAGAACTACTTTATTTTGCAAAAAAATGTGAAATTCCAGCGATTTTGAGTGCAAAACTTAGTTTGCACTTTCTTTTAAGTTGATTTCCATGAATTGTTAAATTACAAAAAAGAATAAAGTAAAACTTTCAGTTAAAAAAATATTTAAGTAATGGCTGATGATTAAGAATAGTTTAACATACTTGGAATAATACAATATGGCTAATACAAGCCATATAGTGTGGAAAAACGAAAAACTCATTTCCCAAAATTCGAAAAAATGAATGAGAGAAAATTCTTAGCTGGTGTGGTATGTCACTCATTCTTATGATGTAAATATCACACGCACTTTCAGTTTATGTACAACAATTTTATTCGCAAAGAAATAATTGACAGTACCTCAACAATACTCTGGAGTCAGAACTGTGCTATAGCATACAGCTAAACGCTAGCATATACAGATGGGTATGTGAGGGGCTTGCGAAGGTGAGAGGGGCAGGCAGAAGATAGGTGAGGGGTTTGCCATATCACATGCAGGCAGTGAAACGCTGACTCATCTCAGCATATACCGCTGTTTTAGAACCAAGTGGATTGACTTTAAAATTTTGTCTGCTATTTTAGCTAAATATAGTCGCTCAACAGTGTAATCTGCAAACAAAATTGGTGCTAAATGATTGTATAAAATAATTGTCCTATGTTAAAATTATTACAAAACAAAATAAGTATAAAACAAACAGAAAAATTAGGGGAATGCTCAGTGCACTAGTGTCCCCCAAAGCTACGCCCCTGGTAGTTAAGTCTAAATGAAGCTAGTGCATTCATTTGACCTGTATTCCTTCATTCTCAATGCGTGTGTAAAGTCTTTGCATCAGAGAGGAAATAACTCGTTCACACATTACTGTAGGTATAGAGCAGACAACTGTTACGCTTCTTTAAGGTTAAATGTCAGTAGGTCTTGTTAGCATATGCATGTTCTTCACCATTCTGCATAGCCAGAAATCACATGGAGTTCAATCCAGTGAACATGCTTGCCAAACCAAAGGTCCACCTCTTCCAATCCAGCATGTACCAAACATTTTATTCAGATAATGTCAAACCATTAAGGTAAAATGTGGTGGTGCACCATCTTGGTGAAAGTAACCTGATGTTAAAATACAGATTTGATTTGATTTGGTTTAAGGGCACTCAACTTCTAGGTCATCAGCGCCCTTAAAAGATTCATGGCAATAGTCAGGTATAAATTTCACTCAAAAAATAAAAATACTAGCAACAAGAAAAATATACAAAGGTAAAAAGCGGTGGCAATAGCCAGATATGAAACAAGGTGATAAATATGTCCAAAAGCAGAAACAGATAATTAAAAAATTTTAAATCCTCAAATTGATATTGCACTCCGCTAAAAAATTAAAAACTCTATCAACCGCTGTTTTGTCGTCCGCTAGGACCTCTGCAAGTCTGGCAGACAGCTGCAGAGAGTCCCGAAGGTGCGCTAGAGAGCAACACTCTAGCAGCACGTGACGAACTGGCAATAGGTTGTCACACAGCGGACATAGAGGCGCAGGGCCCCTTAAAATACAGAGGGAAAGATTTTCAACAAATTTTGCAAATCTAGATAAAAAGCTCTGGTGACAGCCTGATCATTAAAAACTGTGGACCAAGTACTTTAAACTGCAAAATACTGCACCACACATTAACTTTCAGAGAGGATTGAGTGTGCTCTCTTTGTTCATGAGGATTGTCCATACTCCAAATGATAAATTGTGCTTGTTCACATTGCCGCTAACAGGATATGTGGCTTCATCACAAAAATTATGTTAAACCATATGAGTGGTACCATCTTTTTGGACAACTTGTATAAAAAGTAACTAAAGTCGGCGAGAGCTAACCTGGTACTTGACAGCTAGTGAATTCACTCACCTACGGATGAGGCTTGCGAAATTACCCTATCTAGTCCAACTGACTAATCAGTGCGCGATATGTTGTAATACAATTGGATGAGATAGGGCTAGCCTTGTTCGCAGGTATCTGAATCACTTAGCTGTCAAGTGCCAGGTTAGCTCTTGCCAACTATAATGACAAACAATGCATAATAGAGAATACTAGGAAACAGCAAAATCAAAACACAAATAGTATTCTAAAGTAAGAACAAATTAGAAACTAAAAACTTCACTTATCTTAGTAATGTTGCAAGTTTTTCGTGCAAATTGCTGACTAAAGTTTCGAGTTGGCTCCAACTCATTCTCAACGCTTCAGTTTTCTCTCCTTCCCCCCCCCCTCTCTCTCTCTTTTGGAAGTATGTATCAGATGACTTCATGCAAGTCAGTTTTCACTACCCCCCTCTCTCACTTGACAGTATGTATGAAATAACTCCCCTCTCCCCTCTCTCTTTTGACAGTATGTATGAAATGACTTCATGCAGGTCTGTTTGCTCTCCCCCTTCTCTCTTTTGACAGTATGTATGAAATAACTTTATGCAAGTCAGTTTTCTCTCCCCCCCTCCTCCCTCTCTCTTTTGACAGTATGTATGAAAGCCAGTTTTCTATCCCTCTCTGTCACCTTTTGACAGCATATATAAGATGACTGACACCATTCCTAAAAAATGTGTGTAGTAGATGGCCTAGTAACAATGAATAAATATGCGGCCAAACTTCCGCAAACTAACCCCATCAAAAATTAATAAAATGGGGTACCCAAGTGTGTTTTTTCAACAAGCCTTAAAAAGATATGCAGTTCCAAGTCATATTATTCAATAACATGTTTTTGAAAATCATTGGCAACCTATAGTTAAAACACAATTTCTTACCTATGTACATGATTATGGCCCAAACAAGCACCACACGCCTTCCCACAGCACCGTCAACATTCCAGAACCAAAATGGAATGAAAGATGCATAAAATATTTCATCTCCTAGGGCTGTGCCAAGAACAAATAAATAATACCAAAACCAATTAGTGACGGTATAGTCTTTAGATTCTGGTTCAGATTCCGAAGATAATGTTTCTTCTCCTTCATTTTCGGTCAGTACGTTCCCGTTTCCAAATATCTCTTCTGCTTTGTGATTGATTTGTCTTGATTCCTCCCCAGATTTAAATTTTTTCTTGAGACCATCATTCAGCTTACGGTCCTGAGGTTTGGGTTTTAAATTTTCCTTTATTCCTATTTGTTCTGATATGACTCCTACATTATCCGATTTTTTAACTCTCACACCGTAATAATATTGAATTCTGGCTACCAGGCGCGGATCCTTCAAATATTCCACAACATCCGAAATCATTTTAAATGCTTATATCGGCAACAAGCCAAATTCACCATTTATCTCTTAAATATATTATGAGTACATATTTCAAACCTATGTAAATTTTGCTTCATGATAATCTTATCAGTTTTGCAATCTTGCCATCTTCCTACTTATAGAATCACAGCCGCATCCTATGAACTTTCGTAACCGAGAATTTAGGTTATATCTCCCACTTCATGATTGACATTTAGTCACACGCGCACACGTCCCTAGTTCCTCGCTTGTTCGGCAAGTTACTCAACTTCTAGAGATTTGCGAGGTTGCAAACCATACAACTACAGTTTCCCGCATCATTACAAGCAGACAGCAACCAAGTTTGCATTTTCACTAACTCTTTAGCAGCAGTATATAGTATAATTAAATATAAGCCAACAACATACTACTATCGAACAGCACCACCATAAAAGATGTTCGAGTCAATACAGAAGGGAAAAGAATACAACTATAATGGGTCCCTGGACACTGGTATATCAGGCAGTGAGATAGATAAAACTGCCAAAAGCGTTGCAACCGCTGCAACATTACATCCATTATTGGTGTTCTGTGATCCAGACCCAAACCTTCAAAACAGATATCGGCAACGGCAGTAAGACTTTAATAACTGAACCACAAAATAGACACATGGTTAACATCAGAAAATGGAAAAACATTACAACTATTAAAAGAGCCAAATGCTGGAAAACATGTACTATAACAATATTCCCAGGAGCGTCCAGGTTTTTGCTTCAAGATCCAGAACACAACACATTAAAACAAGTATATGAGTGTGAGACAGCTGTGCGTGTGTAGGCGCGTCGTAAGGAAGTGAGTGTCGAGTGATTGCATCGTCGGAGTCATGAGCGTCGGCAGACATTTTTCCGGGGGGGGGGGGCCACATGTTTGAAATTTGCAATCAGATATTAATTCATTATTTTATTATCAAAATTTATAATATTTGTTGCATATAACCATATTAATTTGTGCTAAATAAAAATTGATCTTTTAAAATAGTAGTTTTATAGTCAGTAATTGATTGCATATTAAGCCCACCAACTTCCAGGGGGGGCGCGGCCCCCTTGCCCCCCCCCCCTTCGCGACGCCCATGGTCGGAGTTAGTGTACGAGAGACTGAGAAAGTGAAGAAAGATAGTGAAAGAACTGTGTCAAGGCTACGAAAAGAAAACATAGTGAGTAGTACGTGAGTAGTAATATCACGACAGACTATACTGTGTTACGTCAGTAGAAGAGAACTACATGTTTGTAATAAAAAATTTGGGGTAACAATAAAGCGATAAAAAAGTAATTAGACTGACTTTTTCGCTCTATCACTATACTTTCTGCGGGCTTCCTGTCAGCTGCACCTAATAGAGTGTTCTGTGAGCTGCACCACCGACACAGCAACCAGCCTTTCCATAACATTTCCGAATTTTTCTTCATATTTTGCCAGTGTACTTATGATACATCTCTTCAGCGGTGTCGCATTTACCGAGAGAGCAAGTAACCTCCAAACGGGCTGCACGGTGTTTTGCCTGTCGGCATCCTGGAGTTCGTTGCCTTCTGCCGCCATCTTAGACGCGGGAAAACCATACAACATTTTTAAAACTACGTTTAACAGCTTTATGAAAGGAGATGCTGAAACTGGTCGCCATCGTTGTCCATACATTTCGGGCATCTCTTTAGGTAACTGTCCACTCGCCGTAGTTCACGTTGAGAAATGCTAGTATGTAAGCATACAATTGTTCCATAGTGTAGTGTACAATTATGCAATGGACTCGTGTTATCAGTGATAAGGGACACACGTAATGAAGTATGAAATGTAGGCGATTCTGTTAAGCAAAATCGATATAAATATGAAAGAATGAATGAATTTCACAATTTTGCATAGGTACGCAAAAGAGGAGAAAATAAAAATTAAAATGTTTCAACACTCACCTTCATCCGAAGATCTATGACACTAGATCTCAGAATTTTAGACATAAAAAGGGACATTTTAAGAATTTAAAATTGGCTACACGTTATCAAACTAGAAAATATAAGATAGAAACTACACTAGCGTGCAAAAATTCCGAACACTTAAATTTTGATTGCAATGCTTTGCCAAATAATGTGTTATTAAACTTCAATTTACTTTATTGTTGTTGCATTCCTATAGTAACATCAATTACTGTCATTTTATTGTTTTAATTTACATGATCCTTCATTTTTATTTATTGTTACGTAATTTCAGCTGTTGCGTGCAATTGCGCGTCATGCATTGATGAAACAGTTGTTCTATGTGTTCTGTGCAGTTGCACTTACACTTACAAGTTTTGAGAATTCTCAGGTTGAACGTGTCAGACACAGGTGTCAGAATCACGCCATATTTGTGATACCGGAGCGATGATTTTCTAAGTACTTGTAAGCCCTTATATAATTTACCGCAAAGGCGGACAAAGGATTTTGGATTGTTCTTCATTCGATATGTTACCTTCACTTAAAATGTTGCAATTGAAAGCATTATAGTCGTGCGTTGTAAATACCTATATGCATTAATGTAATTTATTTGAGGTTATGCTGCGATTGTTTATGACATCGGTTTACAAAGCTAGTAAACAGTGTCCTTTTTCATTCCGAACCTATCTTAAGGCAATTTAATTATGTTGTGTTCACATGTGCGATGACTGTATGCAGATGATATGAACTATAAAGCACACATATATATGTATGTATGACGAATAGAGTCCAGGAAATGCAGTATATAAAGCTTGATCAATATAACATATGCTGACCACAGAGTACTTACGTATGTATCTCAGTTTTGCTGGTTGAAATATGGACCGATATAGTAATTTGCTATTAATAATGAGGTAACAAGTAGCATCTGGTAATCAAAATTAACGATAAAGTGGAGAAAACCAGTCCTATGTTTGAATATTAGTATTTTAATACTCATAACCTGCAATTCACATCAAGCTGTGTTTATTCTAAGATACGTATAAAGGTGCGTTAGAAATACACCCCCTGATAGCCCCTGACAGAGAGGTGGTGGAGGGCCGTAGTTCGCAACGCTTGAACCTTCGGTTGTGAGTTCAAATCCTCCCTTGGATGTACCCTTTTTACTACTAGTATTTAAGTCGTTGATGATGAACTTGTGATTAGTAAAGAATGAAACAGTATTCTAGAATACCGGGGTTTTTAAAAAGATACATATGTATATATCCATTGCCGCTAGATGTCAATTGACGTGTTTTGACTGGTTAGCGTCACATGCTTCACCTCGATGTCAAATGGCTACTCCGCTGCACAGACTCATTTTGTGTTCTCGAGTTTACGAAGCGTAATTCCCTGATTTCAGTGCAAGGACGTTTCAAGATGAAATAATAAATTGGTACTCCGAATGCATGAAACATTCGCAGAAGCTATCGATAGTTTCTAGACAAGGGATATGTATGTAAAGGAAAGAGTCCTGGTCACCCTCGTGTTTCTCAAGACTTTCTCACGAATTTAAACCACTTACCAAGTAGTCCTACAACATCAATTTGTGATGCCAATCGAGAGTTACAACTGCCTACAACAATAAAATTTGGCGTGTTTGGAGACGTCAGTTGGTTATGAACTTATGGAGCAGTACAAGTTGCAGCTGTTTCAGGATCTGCCTCATGATGACCAACGCAAACGTGTGGCTTTTTGTGGCGGAATTCATAATCTTATTGATATTAGAAAAACATTCACAAAATGGATCTTGTTTAGTGATGAAGCAACTCGCCATATTAGTGGCAAAGGTAAACAAACTCAAAGTTCGAATTTGGGGCCAACAAGCCGATATGCACGCATTGAACATGCACAAGATTCAGCCGAAGACGCCGAAGTGAATGTGTTTTTTGTAATATCGCGGACATGTGTTTATAGTCCATTCTTCTTTGATGGAAACACAGTTAACGGTCCGCAGTATTTTCCTATGCTATAAAACTTTTTTTTTTTTCTTCAGAGGCCGCACGAGGACAACTTCATTTGGTAATAAAACGGGACAACCCCCATAGGAGTCTCCAAGTACGTCGATGTCAATATCCAATTCATCCTTTGGAATGGTCCTCATAAACTAGCGAGATTCTGATCTGCCTCCACAGTCTTTGGTTTTGACGCTCTATGACTTCTTTCTGTGGGGTTTCGTTAAAGAGGACATATTGAACATCTAGAATCTAAACTTGAGAGATGCCTAAATATGTTGTCCACATTTCATAATTGTATGTCTAATGGTTTAATAATTATGTACTGGTTTCCTGGCACTGCATGGGATGGTGCAAGCCCTAGGGAGTAGGGGAGCCGGTTTCTGAGTCCCGGGTCCCCCTTGCGAGTACGAACCCGAAGGGGTGGGAGAAGAACTGGCCCGAGCCAGCCTCCGCCGGGGTGCTTCTAACTGGGAAAATGTAGGGACCCTGTCTTCTGCTCTGTCGTGACATCGTCACGGCCGCCCTTGGTATACATTCGCCTCATCCATCCTCCGTGAGGATCATTCCCTATCCTTAATATCCGGGAGTAATTTTGCGATCAGGGGAGACAAATTTTCATTACACATTAAAGACAGAATGCGGCTACTAGAATCACAAATGGCATTTAAAGCTGATTCGCAACCATCGGTAATAGTAACGATAACCAGAAAGTTGGAATACAAGTATCAAAATGGGAGTGTTTATTACCGACGGGAAGCTTTCCCGGGCTCCGGAAACGCGAAAGAAGATTTGGCTAAGTTTTAACTTTTTGATCCTGTTACCGGGCACGACATGTTTATTCACGTTGTGCGTATTAGCGCATCTGTATCCCATGTTAAGGTCCAGGATATCTGTTCTCTTTAAGTTAGGTCCTTTTCGGGTTCTTCTAATCCCTGTCCTTTACACCTGTGGAATCTGAAGCATGGCCACAGATTCCAGTCTGCTGCTACAGTAACAGGTGCAAAATAGGAGTCTCCAAGCCATTTATTCTATATATCGCTACTTCCCCATGATACTCCTACACACTAAGCAATGTCTCTTCCAAATGTGGAGGATGAAATTAAGTGCCAAGCTGCAAAATGTTACTACTCTTTGCGACACATCGGAGTGCAATAGTTAGGTCCCTTAGGGATTATAAATCCAGGACACACCTCTTGAGGCATTACTGGCTTCCCCGCATGGCATGCGGACACATCCAGTAGCCTCAGAACAACTTCACCAGAGGCAGAAGCTGAGCTCTTATACAATCCCACCAAGAGATGATTGGATTTTAAAATTTAAAAGTCAACCCCAATTATTATTTTGATAAAACGGTGGTCCAAAAGACTGTGAACCGGCTGCGCTGTTTTGTCTGTACGGGTCCTCTGCGCTCGTCGCCAACTGTCGCTGTCATAGAATAGCATGGATAAAACCATACAGCATTTTTAAAACTACTTTTAAAGGCTTTACTTACCAATATATTTAAAGCAGATGCTGAAACTGGCCATTGCCGTTGTCCATACATTTTAGGCACCTCTTTAGGAAATCATCCATCACTCGCCATAGTTCACGTTGAGAAATGCTGGCAATTTTCTGGCAGATATTTTGTTTTAATTCTTCTAGGGTAAGTACATGAGTTTGTCTTGTACACTTTATGCTTTAAGTTAACCCAGAGATAGAAATTGCAGGAGGTTAGATCAGGGGCCACAAATTTCTATTAATAATTTTGTCCTAAAACACACTTTCAGTTGTTCTCATCTAAAGATTGGCTGTATGAGCTATTGCAGAGTCTTGTTGAAAAACGGCAAAATCAAGCTCCCTGTCAGTTAATTCTCTAAGAAAAGGATGTAAAATTGTATTTACGTATGTACGGGCGACAACTGCTGACTCAAAATAAATCATAATAAATACACGTTGTGCAGTAGAAAACAAATGCTGAGCCATAATACACTTTGTGACTAAGTTCAGGACTAAATAATAAAGCATTATTGTAATAATGCAGCTGCACGATATCGCATCAACTCAATAGTGATTGTGAGCAGAACAAAGAAAAACAAGTAATGCTCGTGTATATCAGCTGCTGTTATCGCATTTCCGTGTTTGCAGTGGAAAAACACCGCGTAGCGGTTCACATGTATTTGGGTGTTCCAGTAGTTTACATAAGCAGTGCATGTTGGCCATTGTATCCTGATCTGCAGCCTTTGATGAGCAGATCTTGCAGCCTCCTTTCATTATCCCAACCCCAGTTACTACCTGACAAAGTGATATGGCGTATTGACCTTGGTAGTCGAGCACTGCAACTGCTTGTTATCTTGTTTACTAGAACAGCGAAATACTAGTAACTTGGTGTTCACCAGTAATGCTATACAAATGAATGATCTCGTGCCTGCAGACATATGAGACATAATAGCATTTGAACAAAGCGTACATACACTGTCTTGCCATGCATGTGTGATAAGCTTGCGTAAACAACTCTACAGTTTCATGTTCTTTCCGATACACCTCATGGCTTTGTCACCTAGTACACCTGCCATCCTGCAAACCCCACATCTTGTCTAAGTGGTGAAGCCCTAACAAGAGCAGATATACCAATCACCTCGGCCGGCCTGCCAACACATTGATGATGATGATGATGACGACGATGATGATGATAAAATGTAATATATACACATATATTCAATTTTAATGCTTATTTTTCCTGTTCTAATTTTCATAATTTTTTTATTGTATAACCAGCCAGGAGGGACTGGGCCAGTAACCACATCCCATCTCCAGTACTGCAGTCACTCATGATGCCTGTGGTGGACCAAGGTGGGGGACGCAGTGGTCAGGCAGGTCTTGGCCCGGATGGGCTGTTATGCCATTGGGTTATGTTTTTATATTAATTAAGAATTTTGGTGGAATCAATAACAATAAACACACAAACCAATATATAGTTGCTGAGTTTAAAGTTCCTGCTACTAGTGTATGTTTTTGTATATAAGATTTTTAAGGAAAGTTGTCAGTATTTAAATCTGAATGAAATCAGTTGTAGGGGCCTCCTAAAAACATGAAATTGTTAGGATTATTTCTTAAAATATTTTTAATAAATTACCAATATTCTAGGTTATATCTATCACTAAATGATGTCTGAAAAGACCAACATTTTGGATGTGTTTACCAACATATTTAATTGCAAAAGAAATCCTTTTCTTTCTTTTCCATCCATTAACTTTATTTTTTATTTGTCTCTTCTTTTGTTTTTGGATATTTCACAAATTCAAGCTCTGGGAAATGAAGGCTATTTATTCCTAAATGAAAATTATGATTGTAATGTAGGTTCACTAAGCATAGACAAGCATAGCTAAAAGATGATATGCAAATACATTTTGAGTTACGGTGCCACTCCCTCTCTGGCAGGCATTAGGAATGGTTTCCATTTATGCTTTACTTGTAATGTCATACTGTGTACATGTCTTCTATTTGCAAAGTTATTTATTAGATGAATCCTATTTCTTATAACTTTGCCAAGTGTTCCTCTACACTTGGTTCCTTCCTCTTTCATCTGATTTGCTAATGCACATCTTTGAATGGCAATGATTATGATGATTATGACTAGGACATATACATAATATAAGTATCTTGCATAGTACATGGTTTACATGGAATATGTGAGCTGATGCACATATTGTATCCTTAAGTGGACAAATTTATCTCAACTGGCAAAAAGGTGCTTGTGAAAGCACTAAGTATATTATTGATTTGTTCAGAGCCAAAAATCCAGAATTTGCACTTCCACATAGATCTACAGTTACTTGGGAGATATGGTTGGAAGCAGTAGCATATTAAGAAAACAATTTTGAAAATTTTAAATCAGTGATTGATTAACAAACTAAGGATGCTGCTTCTTCAATTGAAATTCTTCAGAACTTACTCAATGACAGTACACTAATAATGAAGTCTTACATATCTCCAAATTTCAGTTTTTTATTCATTCTGACAAAAAATTAATTTACTCAGAGGTCCAAAAGTGAAAGCAATTAAACAGAAATTTGAAAGTGTGTTAAAAAATCTGATGTGTTGCACTCACATAACTTTCTCTACTTTTCTACTAACCATTCTTACAAACTCTTACTCCTATATCTTCTTCGTGTTAGTTAAAATAAACATTTGTACAAATTATCCTATTGCTTATTTCCTTGTAGGTGCAAGGGGAATATTGGGATACAGTAGGCTTTGTGCGATAGTCAAATCTTTTAAAGCTTTGAGATTCCGTTCTCTTTGCACACGTAACATATAAAAAAATGAACAACGATGACCCATTTCACGAAAGTTCCAAGTTTTCCGAAACTCACACACATAACAAGGAATATCTCCGAATTGGTTCACCCTACAAGAAAATTTATTTCGACATAAATTGTGTATTTTAGCAAGATCTACATTTTTTGTATAGTATGATTTGGTCTATCTCTAACGGTTTACCAGTTATGCAAAAGTCGTCCAGAGTAAATACGACTACAGGGGCAATAGCCAGAAAATTCAAGATATACATTTCATTTGTCATCAAAATATCTCAAATATGTGACATTTTAATGAAAATCGTTAGAGCCATTTTCAAGAAAATAAAAATTTTCGAAAAATGTTCCATGTAAAGGGTAGTTTAGGGTGGGGCTATTTTCATCAAAATCTTCGTGTCGCATCCTTAAAAGACATTAAACTTAAATACCAACTTTGGTGTTTAACCGACTTTTCGTTTTTGAGTTATGCTGTCCACAGACTGACAGACTGACACACAGACACACACACGGACCTTTTTCTAAAAATGCTTTTTTTGGATTCAGGGGGCCTCAAAACATGTGTTTCCGGTGAAATCTCGACATCAAATTTTTGGGTGGAATACAATACTTCCCCTACTTACCAGTAGAGAAAGTTGTTGTTTTCTAGTGCCTTGCATCTGGCAATGAAGCCATTAGCATTCGTGCTTTCCAATACTTTTGAACTGTAGTTTCTTCTGATCTTAATGCTTCACAGGTCTTCAAGTGTTCTTCATTCATTTCTGCTGGATCGTTACACAGGACACATATTCCAGTAGAGAAAGTAAAAATGGTGGATTTCATACTATGTGTAGAATTGCCAAGGTTTTGGAAAGGGAAGTGGACATTGGTGAAATTGAAAATGTGTATGCTAATGACTTTCCTTTGATAAAATATGCAGATTATCTTCATGTAATGGTGTAAGGTCCTTCTCCTGGTATTGTGCATTGTTTCTAGACAACTGATATCAGTTTGTGATGGAAAACTTGGAGAAAATTTTGTGGTTCATTCCAACAGCAAGCTGGTTCAATCCACCACTGTCTTGGCATGATTGGCAAGTGATTTTTTAACAGTTACAGTTTTGAGATACTGAAAATATTTTTGCATTTATTATGCATATTTTTCCTACACAAAAAAATAAAACATTTTAAAGCTTTTAATGCATAAAAATCTGTTCTCTAATGATGACAACAAGCCCTGTGTAATGCAAAGTCAGGCGATAAAAACAATATAAACATTCCATCATGACAGATGTATGATTTGTCATCCTGAGAGGCAGGTTTAAAATGAGTGTTTCTCCTATCTGGTTGTGTGATAATTTATGTACATTTCATATGAATTAACTTTGTTACATAATATATTTTATTCATAAGGCCAGGGCTCTCCAACTTCATGTGCTCGAGCACATTTAACTTATGCCTAAAGAGGTGCAGGCACCATCACAACCACCGTTTGGACAAATAACCTTCTTTTTAGAGGAAAAAGGAAAGTAATGAATGTAGCTTTAAGTGTACAAAAACATACTTAATGGGTGTGTACTGGAAGATATTCGGAAGAAAATAGTTTTGTCTTGAAATTTGAATTAATATTAGAAATTGTCAGAGTAAAAATTTGCTTATGAAGGATACCAGAAAAATACATCATGGTTGCCACATTGGACAGTGCTGCATAAGGCTATGAAAATGTAAATTTGACAGTTTTCTTTGAATATTTTAAGATAAATAATCATGTTAAAAAAGGGTCTATGTTGTACTGTGCAGCAACCTATTCCATAACAGCAGCCAATGAGAGGTGATAGTTAACATGGCTAATGAGAAGACAGGCTACAGCATACCAGAGTTAGCTGAAACATGTCTAGCATTGCATAGCATCATGCTATAATTCTTTTGTACGAATTCATTAAGCAATATTTTTGGTTGTTTAGAACATGATGATTGTAATTTTACTTCTCTGGGCTAAGACTGGACTTAAGAGAATCAGCTGATTCCAATTTATGCCATAGCCTGTCTATTTCGTTAGCCAAGATAGTTAAAGAGATATGGCGTCAAATTATATGGAACAAACCTTAGTACATAGTAAACACAAATGCCAACACATTTGTATTCAATTGCTGACACATCCTGATGGCAAACCCAATGTTTATTTATGCAGTAAAATACGAAGCATGTTTTTAAAGAAAGTACTGACAATTTTTATAAAAATAACAGAATGTTATTTTTCAAATGCTAACACTTATAACCCTATAGCCTACATTACTTCTACACTCATACCACTGCTATTTAGGCACTTATCATAATGGGAAACGATTTTGTATGCCTTCATCAAAGGACACTGCCTGTGATGAAAGCCAAGTCTGCACTTCTTGGTTCACATCATCTTTGAAATATTTTTCACCAAGGAATTTCTGCAGATGAAGAAACAGATAACAAATCTGGAATGTAGGATGGTCTAATTTTCCCTAACCAAATGATGAAATCAGATCTTGAATTTGTTTGGCTGTATGTGGCTGGGCATTGTCAGTCATTGTTTTCCAATAAACCTCACACATTTGGTGATGAATATTTGCTGGTGTAACATTTCTTGCATTAAAAAAAATTAAAAGCTTTTATCTGACTTCACAGTTGGCGAGTCATTTGATTGTTCTGAGCATTTAAAAATGCTCAAACAATAGCAAAACAAAAAGTGATGATGGCTTACAGCTACCTCTGGCTTCCTTATAAATCAAGGAAGATATTGTACATGCTCAAAATCTTGACTGCAGCACTAAAATATTAAAATGGTACCTTAAAAACACGCCTTGTAAAACATTATTACAGTGACTCAGAAAATGTCACATTTTAGTGGGGTTCTGGTCAAAATAAAAATCAAGTTATTTGACTTTTTTACATTTCTGTAATATCAGGCAAATCTTACAGTCAAAAACAGACAAATATAGAAAACAAAAGACACCTCAAAAACTGAGAATGCTATTTGGTAGAATAAATTTATCACAGCTTCATTTTAGAAAACCAATCATGACAAAAAAAATTGATGCATACAATCAAAATAGTTTTTATATTACAGTATTCACAGTCATTTACTATACAGCAGCAGCATAATGGAAATAGTTAACAATGAAAATAATAACAAAAATAAAATAAAAATGACAAATATAACTATGTTTAGTTCAGTCAGTATGGAAGTGTTCTCATCATATGCACTTCAGGGCATGATATGATTGGAATGGATGGTGTCAGAGCTGGCCTTAAGATTATGGCAGATAGAACAAGATGTTCTGGATAACTGAACTAAACTAAAGGAAAATAAATAAATAATTTATTTTATGACCAAAAGGCTATAACTAAAAGAATTAATATGTACACTAAACAAATCACGTTTTAGACATTTTGTGTGCTTAGAGTCACAAAGGTCATACCTACAGATCAGTTTGAATTCATCAATGAACTCATTCTCTTGATATTTACACAGTTCAAAACCACGCAAACATACAAATGGATCATCATGTGTAGATTATAAATCTATTTAACAAAAATGCCTTTTTCCTGATTTTTCAAACTGCTAAAATGCAGATACACCTTATGATCCTAAGTTCAAGTTTGTGGAAAATTGATAGTGTTGAAACTTGTATTCATGTAATTATTAACTGATAAATATTACAGTAGTTAAGTAAGATATTATTACACATCTACCCTAACCTGAAAGGCCAGTCACAATTTTTTTCCATTACTAATAAAGACAACCTCTTTTGAAGTAATCAAGATATTTAAAGATTTGAAGTACCAAATCCATTCTTGAATACTGTTGTTTAAAAGTGCTTCCTTAGAGCCTTCACTAATCTATGCATATATACATACATATATACATATAATTGTGTATTATTATTTCACTTTAGTACATGAAAAATAATTATTCTGATTCTATGATACAAGTAAAAATCTTTACCACTGTACATTTGAGATAGAACTTTTCTCTCAAGCACCTCTCTTCAGAATCACAGATTTACTTGGGACTTCAGGTCTCAAGTTAACTGATGCTATAACCTTCTCAATGACCAAACATTTTCATACAGCAAGTCATACATGTATGCACTGCAGCTTTTCTGGTAATTGGCTTCCAAATGTTCTCAGGCTTATAGGTGGTTCTCAATTAGTGAAATACAGTTTGTAAACAACCACTGTTCTTATCTTCACAGTCAACTGAATAGCTGTGTTCTATATTTGAGGAGGTACTTTTCAAATCATATGTCCATAGCAATTTTTTCAGAAGAGAAACAAAACTCTTGATGATAAATTTAAGTTTTAAAAGTACAAAACAGTATATGAATTCCAACATCAAGGATGTATTTTCACTGAAATCAATTGCAAAACAGAGTAGTAGATGAGTAGGCGTAGAGTAGTAGATACTTACATATATAGTTTGATGTGGAAATTAGCTTGTATGTTTTATTTTGTTTATGGAAGGAAATGTCATAAATTTTGAGTAAGTTCAAAGCTCAGAGTTCATGTTTTATTAGAAGTTCCAATATCTAATTATCCTGAAAAGGCTAATAAGGAATGAGTTAATGCAATATTCATTTCCTGAGCTCATTAACAAAACATGGAATACTGAATTATTATTATTCTTTCTCTGATTACCCTCCCCTTATGTAGGACTTACACCCCCTAGGCCAGTGGCCAGTGCCTAGGGTCAAATGCCTGTCGGGGAGCAGAGGGACCTCTGGACCAGACAGAGTGAAGACCTAGAAGCAGGTGAGGTGAGGAAGAGGATGATATGAAATGCAGGCAAAATGGATGATTGGAAGGGTGATAATGGAGCAATTGGTGGAATGAATGGCGGAGGGAAACTGGAGAACCTGGAGAAAATCCACCCAGATGCCACTTTGCCCACCACGAATAACAGCGCCGCCATTATACTTCCAGACTCAGGGAAGGATGAGGAATAATCTTGGCCGGAGAAAAATTCCTACCCCCCTGCCAGGAATCGAACCCAGGACCCCTTGCACTGCAGGCAGGTGCTCTACCAACTGTGCTATGGGGCCAGCCCAATACTGAATTCAATTCCCTCAAAGTCTTAACTGTCTTCGTCTTTATCACATGGACAATTTCTGTGCACTGAATGCTTTGGCACTCATTCTTGACAATCTATTCCCATACATTGGAATATGCTCATTATTTATGATGTGTGATTGTTTGGAAGAGGAAGGACTTAATTTGGGTTGAAGTGGACCAAATAGCGGACAAAATACGATTTGAAGTGAGCCCCATAATTCAAGCCTCGTTTACTTGGAAACTAATATGGTTAGATGTAAAATGAATTTACCATTGGATAGAGCATGCTCAAAATACGAGTTACCTGAGACTGACTCTCCCTAAACACCAGATATAATAACTGATGACAAGGCTGGAAGCCTGAGAGCATTTGAAAGTTTGTAAGTGTTTACATTCTGAGAATATCTACACCAATTGCATTAAAAGTGCAGTTTGCTTTTTTCTGATAGAAAATAATAGTAGATACTTATATAGTAACTTTGTAGAGCGAGTATACATGATATGTTGATATTTAGTTGCTCAGAAATCAACAATATTATGCTTATAAAGCAATTGGATTGGTGAAGCAGTATTCAAAGTTAGCATATTATATACTGAAAGTATAAATCATGGAATTAGGTGTTGAGTTTCCCAGCTGAACCTTTAACTTTAGAACAATGTGTAGATACTCTGTTACTTTGTGCCTTTCAAGCATTAACTGCATGGCAAGCATTTATCTGGACTCATACATTCATCTCAACATTATACATCTATTCAATTTAGTACATACATCTTCCCTGTTTCCAAAAACATGCTTCTCTGTTTTGTACCCATACTTGACTTATATAAAACATTACCATGTATTAGCATAAACGATTTGATGACATGATTGTGACAAATTGCTTGGACTACACTGCCTCCTAGAAGCAATTCATTTACAAAAATACAATCAATACACATGCAATGCTGATCACTGTGATATTCTGCTTGAATAAATAAATAATAAACACAATAAATATTACAGGATTAGCAGCGAGCATATAGCTAATAGCAAACATAACTTTAATGTTTTAACACTCAGAAACTTGGAATGCCCTTACAATAGGAGAATTTTTAAACAGTGTTATTGTATAGATGCTTATAACTGAACAACATTTTCTTTCCCAAACAAAATTTGCAGTGTTTCTACTAAACAAAAAACCTGATTTTCAGTTTAGAAGCAGTATAAGAGACATACCTTGCAAATTATAATACTGGAAAATCTTGGTATATTCTTGTATCTTCTATTGAAGATACAACTGTGAATTTCAAAGATAAAATTCTAAAATCTTTGCAAGTGCTTACTTAGACCAAATAGTTTGCAAAGCATCTATATATACCAGCAAGGGAATAATTGTACCACAGTAAATGCACTTAAAAGAATGCCCATCTATGACATCTTACCCACTTCACACTCTAATTATTTTCTGAGAAATGATAAACATACATCATATTTTTTCTTACGTTTTGTAGTCATTGGCTATTACTTAGATGTTATATGTAGGAATCAGACTAAAAACATGTAACAATATATAGAAACAACAATGTAATATTTTTCTATTATCCCGAGTATTCTCAGGTTTGTTACATTGTTCTTTATTGTATTAAAATATAAAGAAAAATGCTTTGTCTCTCTTGTTATTACATTAAGTAGCTCATCATCAAAATAGAGGTGGAAATACTGAGCAATGCCATTGTTAGGATCCACTGCAAAGTTAAGGCTAGAAGCTGACATAAATTGGAGCTGGAGTTACATTGTCACTTATTTGCAATTGCACCCATTGTCTTGCTGCACTTGGATCTACAGAATTACTTGAACCTGAATCAGAATCACTTTTAATTAATGCTTCTCAACTGCAGCTGCCAGATTCCTCAAGGGAGATACTGTCGTTCCAAATTGTATTTAATTTTGGATTGGGATGTGTTGCAAGATCGTAATCATGGGCATTGCAAAGGGGGAGAAGGGGGGCCAGGGCCCTCCCCCCTTGGAAAATAATAAATGTAACGTGCAATCAATTACTATTAGACTATTGCTTTAATGTTGATGTAAAGAACAGTTTTTATTTAGCATAAATTAATATGCTTATCCGCAATAAATACTATAACTCATCTTTTACAGTTTTTACCAATAGAATAATGAATTAATATTAATTGCAAAACTTCCAACATGCCTACCCGCCCTGAAAAAAAGTCTGCTGATGCTCATGATTATAATCTTTATTGTTGAAGAAATGAAAATATTTCTCCAATGTAGTCAACTTACTAATTCTACATAATATCAAGGAGCATAAAGATGGTCATTCCACCTAGCGGTATGCGTTAAAAGGTTCTGAACAAGAATGGTTGGAATAAAACCACAGAGAACTAAGATTGAAATGTATACGAGATTAGCCGGGTTAGAAATATGTTTACAATATGTTTCTTAATTACAAGTATTCGCAAGATAACAAGTGAAGTCGTTAATTAAACTTCACCTTTAGGTTGCATTTAGAGTAGAGAAGCTTTTCTGCTTCCTGTATCAACTAGTTCTAGCTTGACCTACTTCACTTTAAGATATATTTATCAAACGTAATTTCAGGGAATAAAAGACTAATGGAAGAGAAGGCAAGCTGAAGCAGAACAATACATAGCTTTGTGACTAAGCAATGGACAATGGCTGATATGCATAAGAGTGCAGTAGTTGACCCTAGTGCCTACTTTCAAGCAAAAGCAAGGAAACATTTCACTCAGAATTCATATGCACGTAAAGAGTACCTTCTAATTGACTCCATGTGCATGTTGCTTTAGATTAATCTTTGAAAATAAATAGTGTTTAGATATCAGAAAGTATGTAAGCTGCTTGCTATTTTTGGTTTTATACAACTTATCCCCTTCATAGAGCCCAATTATGGTGGGAGAGAAAGCTAAGTGGTTTTCACAGAAATTTCATATGAACATTAAGGAAATTTTAAGGAACTTTTTCTTCTAACAATGTTCCTGTTATTATATCTAAGAAAATAGCACTGAAATTGGTCATTCACAAAAGCAATTTGCAACTGGCTTATCTGACAATAAAATACAAAAATGAATATAAGTGCACGATTATATAAATGTGTTCTGAGTCTTGAAATCAAAACTGTACATTGAGAACTCATTAGTCTCACTTGGAGTTTCAGAGCAATGTATGTGTTGCCATTCAAATATTCCAACATTAACCCAAAAGAATAGAGAAGGGAGAAGAAACAAACGAATGTGGCAACAGTTAAACATATTACTGATATGTTTAAGGTAAAAGTAATTCATTTTCATCAAGTCTCAAAGAAATGCTTAATGTACCATTTTCACATTTAATATGCAATGTTTTTAAAAAGGTTCCATTATATTTATCCACACAGGTCACCTTGAATGATCAATTTATGAAATAAATGCCAATACCTGAGCAAAACCTTAGTGTGGTGGTACCATTACTACATGCCAAGTGGGAGACCTGAGTTCAATTCTTGGTACCAGCTTGGGGATTTTTTTCCCACTGGTATACCTGGTCTGGGGTGCACACAGCCATGTTAGGTTCCAGAGGGGCCAGTGAGCGAGAGTATGTGTGAGTCAGTGAGGAGGGTTTAAGGGCCTGTTGACAACTGAACCATTAGGGCTCACAGAGGGGCCAATTGAGGAGCTACTTGATTAAGAAGTAGTGGCCCCTGATTGTGAAGACCACATAACTGGCCAGGAGGAAGATAAAAGCTAATTCAACCCCATGAGGCATGCTGATTTGCCAATATTATATACTATTACCATTTTGGTTTTCTATGTATAAAGTAAGTAAAAGTTACATTCTTTTATGTGTATCATTCTGAGTCAGTTTTTTTAGACAGTGAGAGGAAAGTATCTACTCAGTTTTATGCATATCAGCCAATATGTTATAATCCTCAATAACTGCATAGGCACAAGCTTTACAAGAACAGGGCATCCACTTCCTGGAAAGTCTGCAACACTTTGAAAAGTAACGAATCAGCTATCAGGGAAACTTTTATAATTCTTCAGCAGTCAAAATAATGTTTCTTATAACAAGATATGGAATGTTTTTATTTCCCAAAGAGTTTCTGAATGCGTTCCATTTACATAAAATTTTATCAATGTCTGCCAGGTAAACTAATCTTACTGTGCGTGGGAATTGCCATAAAACACAAGATTGTTTCACTTCATCTCTACAACCATAAGTTGACCATTTCACATAATTTTACTAAATATCCCAGTGCTTTTAGAGTGTATATGGTCATTTCACCTGTATGAATACATCCTTAATTATATAGTAAAATCTATGATGGAAACTTTATGATAGGAAACCAAGTGACACACAAAGAAAATTCCCAGGTCGAAATAATTAAAACAGGAAAATGGCCTTATTAAGCTAAAAATTACTGTAGTGCAGAAATGGATTGTTTAATAAATCTTTGGCTAGTTACTTTATGAATAAAATTAAACTAGCACAAGTTCCACACTTGGCCATGATCAGACAGAAGAATTTTGAATGGGTTATCTAAGTGCAGAGAAATGCAGCCGATAAAGATCAGATAATTCAAGGAGCTTCTGGTGGTAGGTTGTTTGTTTCCAGAAGAGTAATTATAAGCATAAAAGCTAAGTATGTATTTATGCTTACAACATATATCTTCTAATGTGAATGATGCTGAAAAATTTGTTACTTCATATAATAGCACAGATGATCCATATGATGTCTGAATCAAACAGTTGTCTACATTATAAATGAATGCTGTCAACAAACTTGCTGCAAAAATGGGAAAAAGGAAACAAACTTAAAAGTATTGTTTCCAATGCTCTATACAGAATGGGAGGTACTGCTTCAGCCAGAATAACGTGGCTAATAGATGTAGGTGTAAGAAATATAAAGTACTACGTTTTGTTTCAGTAAGTTTAATAATTTTGTAAAAATGTTCCTTTTTTGGCAATGCTAAGCTGCATTGCATGTGTTAGTGGCCTGTGTTGTACGCTAACAGCATGTGCTATGAAGTCAGCACTGCTCTCAGTTATAAACAAAACACCTGACTGGCATGTGCTTCTAGGCAAGCACTGCCTCAGATGTGAACAAAACACTAGCCCAGTGTGTTTACCATACCACTGAAGTGGTCACATCCTTGTGCAAATCCACACGAATCAAAATGTTACACCTGACAGGTGTGAATGTTACTGAAATTATGCATTTGTTCCAGTAATAATGATGATTCAGTTTTCCATAGTAAAGGAAGCAGAAAAATGAAACAATCAAAACCACGTACTTCAGGGTTAAAATGATGCTGACAAAGGGATACAGATTTTTCCCAATAATCCCCATTATTACTATTATCATCCATTACTAGATAAAATAATAATAATTGCTTTTAATACACAAATAAATAAAGGTCTTGCTCTACATTTCCCTAAAAGAATTGCTTTCTATTTTAGATTACCGGGATGAAATAAAACTAATGATCCCTTCTTCTTCTTTGTCAATTACCTGCTCCGTATGGAGGACTTACATCCCCCTAGGACTTACAAGCCTGTGCCTAGGGTCAGATGCCTGTCGGGGAGCAGACAAACCTATGGACCAGAGTGAAGACCTGGAAGCGGGTGGTCAGCCCAGCATCAGTTATGAGAGTGAGGAAGAGGATGATATGAAATGCAGGCAATATGGATGTTTGGAAAGGTGATGATGGATCAGTTCATGTAATGAATGGTGAAAGAAATCCGAGGATCCAGAGAAAATCCACCCAGACGCTGCTTCGTCCACCACGAATACATGTGGGTCCCTGGAATTAAACCTTGGCCACCTTAGTGATAGGTGAATGGTCTAACCACTCAGCCACGGCGCCACCTAACTAATGATCCCCTTGCCATAAATTACCACTGAAGCTACTACCCCACACACCAATGCTTATACCTGGTGCATGAATTTGTTACCTGTACTTCTCTTCCCTTTCACTTTTATTGTGATACCTCCTCTAACCTCCCCTCCATCCAAAAGTACCCGCTGTCAAACATCAATGTGAGAACATGCAACGCAATGTTGCCAGACTTATCTTAGAAATTGAACTTTGCATGATATTTAACATTGAATTGTGGCTAAATTCATTCGAATGGAGGTAAAAAACCATTACAGCATTGCTCACACAATATTTGTGTGACAGTGAAATAATACACCATTTACATTCATTCATCAAGAAGCTAGACGATTCCAAATATATGACACAGATTATTTTTTGGGGGGCGAAATGGCTTTTTATAGATAATAATTGTATTGCACCTTCCATCCAGTATACAGTATATAACCTTTGAGGAAACCTGGTTCCACCAAGCATTGACTACACCCATTTACTGGCTGAAGACATCTGTGGGAAGTATCTTTTAACTCCAATGGTAATCATAATGAGAATGGCAACAAGAATGGACTTATTCTTTCTGTTGTAGATTTAGCACATTGAGTCTTGGGAATACTTCACATGTAGTTCTGAATGCCTGAATTGGGATGGCTTAAATTGCAACCCCATATCTGGGTAATAAACCAGGACCTTTAGTATGAGAATCTAATGGAAAGAAACCACTATGCTATCCTAGCAAGTGCTGTACTATAGGTCTATATGAATCTGTAATATGTACACCATTGTTCATTAAAATGCATATGTACCATTATACATCATTTCTGTTTAATCTGCAAATGGCTCAGTACATAAAAGTGAAGCATTCTTTGTAAGAGTTCTATCATAACAGGTTTACTTCCATCATAGACAAGTTTTTTAAACTTTACAACATAGTGTAACTTTTTTCAGTTCTCAATTAGTTGCTCAGTTGCTTCAAGTATTGAGCATAAAAGTTGGAGGTTAGGTAGATTTGAATCTTTGTAAGAGCATTTTAAAGCCTGAGGTAAAGAAAAGAAGGATGGGCTTGCATTTAATAAAACAGTTATTGATTTGCATGGATGTTATTGGACTTTTAAAAAATGTAATAAATACATTTTTTGTTTGCTTTTCTTTAATATAAGCCACACCAATATTCCTAAATTTAATCAGTGGTAAAGATAGAGTTATCCAAAGTTGAAAGAGTTGAAGGAATAAAACTTCTGAAGAACCACTGCAGTAAACCTGTGTAGCAAAATCTCGTCTACACTCCTGTTCTCTACCATCTATTAAAAAAAAGTTACAACACTGTTTTAGATCAGAAATTTATAATCTGGTCAGGAAAAGATCAATACATTTTTTCCAATAATAAAGTGGACACCCTTTAAAGGTAAACAGAAACTCTAATTTTTAATATCATCCTATGGGCATTCTTTTGTTCTTTTTGATGAAAAAGGCGATGAAATGCAATGTGTTTGGTTTAAATGCATCATATCTAAAACTGTTTATGTATCTATGTGAAACAATGTTTCATTCAGCAATTGCAGGCATTTGCAATTAATATTCTTGTAGAAGTTCAATACAAATTCATTATTGAGCAATGCTACCAAACTTCTTCCCTTAAAACTTTCATCCCAAATGGCTGATGTTTAACTTCTAATTACATAAAATGGCTTACATGTACCTACCCCAACCAAAGCACTAATAGAAAAACCATAGCATGTTTACTTAAGCTTTCAGCCAATATCCATTATTTTCACTTCTTATTTAGATCATTTATGTATCTGATCTCTAATATTTAATCCAGCTGAACTCTAATATTCTTTGCTACTATGGATGTCAATAGTGTTTAACACTCTGAAATTGTATTACCTACAAATTTGGAATAACAATGATGAAGCTAAGTAAACATTTGGCAATGGTACATTCCATAAGCCTAATACCTTTTTTAGCAATTTACATAGGCAAAGACTTTATGTAACAGTTTTTCTCTAATGAACTTACTGAAAATTTCACAGTAATAAATAAGCTTTCTGAAAAAAATTATGGCTAGTTTAGGGTAGTGTAGTCCACAAGCTCTTTCCTGTGAAATTGCCACCATCCTGTTCTGCATCAGCCATTATGTCATGGAGCTCCACGCCAACATCTCCTTTTTCTAGTGAATCACATTCTGCAAGTCCCTCTCGTTGTAAATACTGTTGTTGATAAGATGAAGAGACACTGTTGTTCTGATAAACTACTGCACTGCCTGAATTATTGATGCTATCAAAGTACTCTGAAGACGATGAGTGATGCCAAGGAAATGCCTGCATATCTGATGTTTCATAGATTGAGTTCTGTTGCTCATAGGCATTGCCAGCATTTGTATCAGATTGTGGCTTGAATTCAGTGGGATCAGATGCATCTTGAGTTGTAAGATGGTTCAGTGAATCAGGGTATGCATCACATTGCTGATCTCCTTCATTGCTGACACCTGAATCTCCTCCTGTCTCCTACACAGAAACCAAATAACAGCTCATAAAAAGGTGCACATTTAAAAAAAATAATATCACAATTGCAGTATGTATCAAACCTTAAATGTTCTAAATGGCCAGTGAAACAGTTCACACTGAGTACAACACTACCAGACTAGGTTTTGTGTTGCACACAACGCTACAGAGACATGATCTGTATTTATCACTAAAGAATTTAGCTAAATGTTTACTGTTTTCATTTACCTATGGACTCAATGTGCAAAAAATATCTTTATGAACAGCATAATGTAAATCTATTTTCCGTTTTTACTATACAAAATTATCTATAGAAGAGAAAATTGATGTGTTTGTTGAAAACCAAAGAACATAGTGCTTGTCTTCCTTACTTGGATGAAACCCGTGGATTATTCCACATGCATTGGTTATTAAGTTTGACTCTTGGAGAAGTTCAACCTTTTTGGATGGTGCATTACTTAAAAATATCTGTTACTGGAAAATTACATTTCAGTCTGTTATCAAATAATATTTGACTTGATCTGGATATAACAAGATCTTACTTCTCCTGACTCTGATCATGGACAGAGGTACAGCCATGTAAAAAATGATTGAGTACATTAGGAGAGCAAAATATTTCTAAGTCCCACTCCATGTGGCAGCACAGTTTATACAAGTTGATATTTCCAACATGCAGCTTGAATTTATTGATAGCCTCTGTTCCATATGTTATTGTCTGTCCATGTCTATGTGTGTCTGCAGTGCCGCAGACATGTGGAACAAAGGCTATCAATAAACTCAGGCTGCATGTTGGAAATATTGACTTATGTAAACCACACTGCAACACGATGTGGGACTTATAAATATCCTGCTCTCCTAATGCACTCAATCATTTTTTCATGGCTGTATATTACATTAAAAGGCATTTTCACTGAAAGTATAGCACACTCTTTTCTTGACTCTTTGTGCCGCTGTTTCCTTTATTGGGCGTTGAAACACTTTGGGCATCTAAATTATAACTTTAGGTCAAACGAGTTTCGCTTTACATTAATGATGAAAACAAAGATGTAAAAATTATTAATAAACTGTTTAAAAATTGGATCAAAATGTAATTTTTGACTCTTAAAGTTTTGTTACTGTAAGTAAAGCTGATGTTAATCAACCTGTCATAAAAAGTTGAGAGCAATAAAATAAATACTGTAATAACAATTAAGCAAAATGAATCTAAAAAAGAAAAGCATATTACAAATAAATGCAGTAAGATAAAGGGCCTACACTAAATAAAAGCAATGTTCAACATAATTGTACACTTTGCATATTTAATTGAAAATTACATTCAAAACATACAACTAAACAAATAATACCACATTGTCATACACAGCCTGCAGTAGGTCTGTAATAATTGTGGTAATCTTTTGGAGAATGAACTGCTGTAACTACTATATTTTTTGGGAATATTTTGCATACATGTACTTGATCTTTGGATAACCTCAAAATATTTGGTATTTATTTCCATCTGAGCCACACTAGCAAATTTGCCTTAATAAAACAAGAAGTTTTGAAACTTAGCTAAATTGATGTAGCTTTGAGTCAAATCATATTTGTGCTTCACAAATTGTACCACTTCCAGCCAGTTTAATTATCAAGTGACATTAATATCAGAAAGCAATTTGAAAGAAATGATGATGATGATGACGACGACAATGACAACGATGATGATGATGATGATGATGATGATGATGATGATGATGATGATGATGATGATGATGATGATGATGATGATGATGATGATGATGATGATGATGATGATGATGATAATAATAATAATAATAATAATAATAATAATGGCAACAACAACAAACCTATGATAAACCCATGGATGTAGATAAGGAAAGAATCACTGACAAGGTATGACAATAGGAAGAACCCCATTATATTTGAACACCCAGTATAAATAATAAAAGAAGAGAGAAAAAAGAAAGAAAATATAACAACTATATATTGCATTTTTTCTGCTAAAAGTCTACAAATTGGATGTAAATAGATGTCTGGCAAACACCTGAAATACTAATGCAAAAAAGATTTGGTGGAACTATAGCATATCAGCAAGTATGTTGCCCGCCTCGGTAGCGTGATGGTTAGCGTGTCTGCCTCACATTCAAGAGGTCGCGAGTTCGAATCTTGTTTAGGGTAAGTTGTCCGGGTAAGGTTTTTTTCCGAGGTTTTCCCTACCCTGAGAAGACGAATGACGGGTAACTTAAAGCTCCATGGACCTCGGGCTCATTTGAGCATCATTTCACCCATTTCATTTCATTCATTCGTTCGATATGACACAATGTTGGAGGACGTTAATTTAAAAAAAAAAAAAAAAAGCAAGTATGTCTACAGCTTTTAATAATGGAATTTGCTTGCAAACACTGCAGAGTGTTTCAAACATTATTCTACATACATGTAATATATGCAATATTATCATCACTATATTTCAAAGGATTTGCTGTATCACAACTTAATCTGAGATCTCAATTGATTCTAGTTGCTCTTCAGTGTTCCCAATATGTTCTGCATAGTATGTTTAGAGGATAAAAATCTGTGCTCAAATGTAGGGTTTCCAAAAATTATTCCATGGTTGAAAAAAATAGATACTATTTTGGAATGTAGCTTTGACATGGTTACAAATCACAAAAATTGCAGTCAGACTAATTTAAAAGTGCACTCTTAAGAGTCTATAGCTAGCAAACATTAACCTTCTTAAGTTATTAATCTCATTTTCATACATTTTGTGCTAGTCTATGCTAGTGTTGTAAATGTTATAGGTAATACCAAACAAGGAAGAAAAGGATTAATAGGCATGCATCAAATGATTGCATGCACCTTTGTAACAGTAAGTATACAATTATCTATTCTAGACATTCTTGGGCTTCAAGCCAGGTGTAGTGATGAAGAGCCATTGACGTTTCAGGAATGTGCATCTCTCCCATCACCTGACTTGAAGCCTGAAAATGTCTAGAATATGTTCATCGCCAGGAAAGCTTCAGATCTTATACAATTACCGCTTTCACATAAAATTAAGTAGTTGCATGAAAGAAGCACCTAACTCCAAACATAGTTTTTAAAAAGATTAGTTTCAAGATTTCATATGGATTTCATGTAATTGTATGTGATGCCATGGAAATACAGGAAAAAATTAATTTTTCTCAAAACTGTTCTTTTGGGAGTAAGTGTTCTTCCCCCTTTTTTCTTCCCAGACTGATAAACCAAGTGATTGAGACCACTGTCTACTTAAATCCAGTCATGCAAAATTGTATTACCTGCTGTGAACTTCTATTACATACATAAATCATTTCAAGTGCATGGGTTTGCATGAGCAATGCTAGTATATGTATAGTAGACTCGGCCATAATCTTTCCACTTGCTAACAAAGTAGAATTCCATGCTTGGGTATATTGTTAAAATTATTAAGCTTTCCCATTCCATTCTAGCTCTCAAAACTTGAATAGAGGTTTCCAGTGGGGATACAGTTTTCATATTTCTGCCTTGCTTTATGCAAAGACTCAACTAACTGTAGTGTTTATTCTATAAAGTTGTCTCATAAGTTTGTTTTGCTTGCAAGTTCCATCTATAAAGCCTGAAAACCCTGAACCCTCAAGTTATTATTGCCTACAACTAGACTCACTATTGGATACGTCAGTGTGTGTTTGTGATTGACGTTTGATGGAATAGCCTGAACTTGTGTTTACAAACTATGGAAAGTAAAAAAGGAACATTTCCGACATCTTATGCACTATCGTAAGAAACCACCTCAGAAAATTTGAGCTGTTTATAGGGAAGATGCAGTAATTAATTGAGTCTGTCAAAAGTGATTTAGTCGATTTTGAGCTGGGAACTTCTCCCTAAAACAAAAAGTTTAGCAACTACTATCACGGTTGTGCTGCAGGTGAGGTGTGTTCCCAGGCATTTTTAGTGATTGAAACATAACGAGAAATGAATGAACTTATGAGACACAGAGTTCACCGAGTAGAAACATTTGGCTGTGGCTTCTATCACTGTAGCAGTTAGAGAGAAAGCCTCAATATATTCTTAACAAGGATATCCAAGCATGAACAAAAGAACATTGCTTTGTTGAGAAGCAATAATAGCAGAAGGATTATGAATTTTGCAGCTAAAAGAAAATTAACATAAAACATGAAAGATGTAGGGCCCTTAATACATATGGCAGAGGTGGTAAATGCAGATTCATAAATTAATGTGATCTGTGAACATTTCACCATGTAACTATGCAACACAACAGTGCACCCTCGATTCCATAGTTGATTTCAGGAGTCCACTGGTCACTTCCAGTCGTTTCGTCACTGGTATCAGTGGGGGAATTATGTCTATGTCAACACCACTACCTCATTTGTAGCAAGGTATTACATGGTTTTCTTTGAGCTAATATTGAACGCTTTATTGCAGATATCATGCTACATATATTGAAGAAGCTAGTAAATGATTTTTGAATTACTTGTTTATATGTGTTGCATACATATAGCTTTATCATCATCGTGGTCATCATCGCCGTCATTGTCATCATCATCATTATTTATTTGTTATGATTCAGGATTTAGAGCGTGCCACAGTTCTAGAAGACTTACAATCAAAACATAACAAACATGCCATGCCATGTGACAACTTTCTTAATGAACAAATCAAATTATGAAATACTCATTTCAAATATATAAAATCACTTAGTACTGTGCCTGAGGACAAACTAATTAGTTATATTCCCATTCTTGAAGACTTAAAATCTGAGTTTACTTCACAAAGATAGCATAATTTCAGGAATCTTGAGAATGACATTTCAATGCTTCTTAAGCCTTTTACTGTAGGTGTAATCAATGTAAGAGTTAACTTGCAATGTGAACTCACAGATCTACAGATCTAGTGACAAAAAATAACTGCAGATTTGGTTGGCCCAGACGTATTCAAAGAACTCTGTAAGATAATATATGTTGGTTTGAGAGAATTTGTTGCTTTTATACATTGTTACAGCAATACTTTGCTCCACTGCGTCTGTGAACAATTTTTTTTCTCTGATAAACATAGAAAAATCAAGACTGAGATCTCGTGTTTCAGATAACCATCTCTTGGTGCAACTGCATATAGCTGTTACAGATATTACATCAGACCTGAAAGTCTTCTCATATGTTCAGATGATGACAATTAATGTGTGTAATTCCGATTTCACATATTAAAAGTATGACCACCTCTTTTCTGTTTGAAACAAATGGGCTGATCATTAACTATATCAATCTGCCTCTGTTAAGAGTTTAAGAAGAGAAGAAACACCACTCCTCCAGCCAGCAAGAATGTTACGTGGGTTGCATGCAGAGTGGATTCGGAGCAGACACTATTCTGCCCACCCTTGACGTATGGTAACCAGGTTGTCTCCACTGAGCAAGAGAATCGCTGGGAAAATTTTATCGTCACAGGTGCACTAAAATCCTGACCTTGTTGAAGATGCTGAAAATGTGGAACTTCTGCTCTGAAACATGCAACATATCTCGATGTTGTCGCTCATTTTTATGAGATATGCTGCCTGTTTGAGAGCCCTAGGTCAACATTTCAGCATCTACAATAAGATAAGGATTTTACTGCACCTCTGATGGAAAAATTTTCCCAGCAGCTCTTGGTTCTCTCCGCAGTGGAGAGAGCCCCTGGAACAGGTTACCACACATATTAAGGACTCTATACCTGATTAATTTGTCTTTATCTTTGAAAAATAAGAAGCTAAAGAATAGAAGGATAAAGAAAATAAAAATAAGAAGCTATTGATGATTTCATACTAAAAATGCTGGGAAGAACAATTACTTCCCCAAAATTTCCTGTCCTTCCATTTTGCTACGTTAATCATTTTATTAATCGTTCATCCCGTTGGTTATTTCAGGGTCGCAAGTGTCAGTAAAGGTGTTAAGTGCAGTTTGGCAGGGATGATATGTGCACAGGAACTCTTTCCATCCCTTATCCGTGGGATCCAGGTAGGAGAGTGACATATGGGGGTACTAGATCTCGCTGGAGTTCCCATGAGGAGGCCCTGGAAGACCTAAAGACTTTGAGGTGTTGTCAAACTTGGAAAACCTTATGAACCTCTGATGTTTGTACCGTTAGTCTAGATCTGGCCACCCAGGTTCTCCTCTCACCTTATCCTTCCTCCTGAGGGTGCTCTCTTAGGGGCATAGGCACAATAAGCCTGGCTTCAGTGCTGAACCCCATCCATATCTCTCCTATCCCTAATCCTAGTGAAGCTCAAAAGTATTCAAGTTACTCTTTCTTAATTTTGCTTCACTGTGTATCATTTCCAACCAGTTTAATTAATTATGAATATATTATTTCGAGAGGTAGAATCGGAAATGAAAAATTCAATTTCTCAGCTGGGATTTGAACCACATACCTTCCACTTAATGCACGGCTGCTCTAACCACTGACAACAGTAGCTCAGTGGTAAGAGCAGCCACACATGAAGCGGAAGGTAGTGGTTGAAATCCCGGCTGAGGCATTGCATTTTTCAGTTCCAATTCTACCTCTCAAACATTGCCCACACATGGCTTGTGTGTTTTAAAAACACAAGCAGTAAGTTTGTTGGAATAAATAAGCAATTATGTTATTTTGAGTTTGTAAATACAGTGGTTTGGATACTAAGAAAAGCAGTGCCAAAAACATCGTTTCCACATATGAGTAGAGAGCATCTTGCCTTTTTTGGAACACATAAGGGTGTTTTTAGATGGGAAGCAGGTTTCAATAGGAACCATTACTTAGTAGCTGTTATATAACAGTTGTGACAATGCTAACAAAGTTTAGTTTTTTCTTAGAATTAGGTGTGGTATCAGACCATCTAGATTGAAGAAGTATGCCTTATGCCTGTTCTGACTCAAAAGAAATCACCTAATTCATTTCTGAAGATATCTGCCAGTATGCTTTGTGTCCAGTGAATGATAACTGAAAGATGCTTGGAAACCAAATGTGTTATTTTTGTACGTGCTTCAATCACTTTCTTGAATACAAAGCCCAACCCATAAAAATCTGATTAGTTGCACTGACAAATTTGTCACAAAACTCCACCTAATTTGTACAATAATAGGAAGGGAGTTAAATATGGGTAGGAAGAAGATAATGCACACTTCCTAAACCTATTTTAATACTTCATTGCACAGAAAATATTGGCCATCCAAGATAGGTTTTGCTCTCCTGAGTTTTTATCTTCCCTTTTAAGCTATATATTTAGCCACTCTTCATTATTATTTCTACCAATAGTGAAAGCTATACTATATTCTTTAAAGTGGCCATTTATTCATCTGCCTCATAAAAATTTCTTGCGAGAAGTATACTGTTAAAGAAATGAATGGTTTGCAATATAAAATTGAATTCTACTCAGTATGAGGGAATATGAAAGTCTCCAATTTCATTGTCATTTATCTCCATAATGTCCTTAAACATCATCGGTAAATTAATCAGAAATAATAAATTAAAGAAAATAACAATTAATAAATAATTACCTGGTAATAAGAGAAATTAAGATGTTTCACTTTGTCTGCTATTTGTGTTGAAAAGCATGAGCAATGTAAAGATGCTGTAATAATTTATCTGCACTGTTTTAACATACATCTATACATGAATATAAAATTTGTCCAGAATTTTCAGTGAGCCAATTGGAATTGATAAAATTCCATCAATTTATTAGATGAAATAGATGAAATTCCATCTCGATACTGGCCACCATAAGTTTGAGAAACTGCAGATGCGAAAGAAAGGGAAAACTTTTATGACTACAGCATATTTTACATTGTGGGCTATTTGATCTGCAACAAGTGAGAAATAACTTCTTGTGGGATAACATATCTAAATTTAGTGTATTTTGGATTTACTTCCATTTTATGTTATTCAATTCTTGTCGGAAAGCACTTTGTTATTCTTTTAAAATGCTGATGGGTATATTCCTTTCAAAATCACTCACTTCAATATAAAAATTAAATAAAAGGGGAATGAATAATTTAAAAATAAAATATTGCAAAACATGGAAACTGTGTACAACACAAACTACTAAGTTCTTAACCTTCCATATACTGTTTACCAACCTGCATAGAAAGCTACTACTAGAAAGAACAATTTATGCAAGTGATCATAATGCAATATCTGTATCTTGAATTAATTATTTTAACTATAAAAATAATTTGTTACTGAAAGAAAACCCATGTACCTACCATCGTATTCCTTCACAGGTTAAATAAAATGTATGCCTGGCTTGTTTCCCTCAAACATTAGATCGATGTCATATTTAAAAATAATTTTGAAAAAAATATGTTTTAGTTTTTGGTAATGTTGCTGTAGACAAGCTCATTGATGTGCAATCTCGCTAAACCATGCCAACTTGACATAAAGAAATACACTACATCCCCTATAGTGGACAAAGAGGTTGGCATTTACAAATCAGAGAGAAATGTGGGTAATGGAACGGAAGCACTATCTAACACTGAAACAATGGAATGGAAGTGCCAATTAAATAGTGAAATAATGTTAGCAAAGAGGAGTGTAACTAAAACTTGAACCTAATTATGGAGAGAATGTAAATAAAGGAGAACAGGGGACATAAAGTTTCCGGAAATTTCCTTTTTAGCTAATCATTTATGGAAATCTGCAGTTAAACTAACACTGAAATCACCAGTAATTTGCAATGATTTCCAGTAAAATCTGATGTTTTAAGCACTCTGTTTGTTAGGCTCCTAACCCTGTAACTCTTATAAAACTTTGTATTTGTTTCATAAATGTGCATTATGCAATATATTCCCATTTTACAGTTATCTACCTACTGCATGAGCTTACGATTTCAGTTATTTCAGGTTATATGGTTTATGCCTCTAAAATACAACTTTTTATTTCTTTTATAAGCATATTTATATATGCTTAAATATATTCCTATTAAAGGTTATCTTCCCACTGCACAAGCTTATGTTTCATAGTTATTTTAGGTTATGTGATTAAAGAATTAATTTTTTTCATTGCAATATAAAGAGATCCTCACTTATTCTGTAACTGTGGTGCTGGTGTTACATTTGGGAGACCTTTGGGTTGAATTGAGGAATGTATACATAAGTAAAATAGAATTTGCTGCCCAAATTGGCCATTTTGAATGAGATTAGAGTTCCCAACTTCTTCGTATCTACATAAGTTGCCTATGCATATGCATTGTGAGAAGTTGCCTCCATTCTCATCTTATGTGCCTTGTGAACTACACAGTTTTGTTGTGATTATGTGCTACTGCCAATAGTTACTTTCATTCCTGGTACATTGGCTCCCTGCATTACACACCCCCTAAGGCTGTATATTGCAACATTACCTAGCTTTTTATTTTCTTTGACAATATTTCTTAGTTATTTTAAGATAACTGGAATTCTACAAATACTTCTTTTCGCATATTTTTGCAAGTGTTGTAGTGTGAAACCAGAATAAATAGGAATCATAGCAAACTTTTTTATTTTTTTTTAGATGGGGAGTTGTGTGACACTCTCTTGGAGGCTCTCTATTTATGCGTGATTTTCCTTTTTAAGCTTTAATGTATCTTTTAACAAGTCAGGTCTGCAAAGCTACTGAATGAAAATGAGTGAAATTATGCTCAAACAAGTCTGGAGCACACTGAACTGAGAGATAATGGATATTTGTCATACCTGGATAAGACAAATAATCTTATACAGAAAACTAATTTAGTAAAATGCAAGGATAATATGATTATTTAACGAAACCTTCATAGTTTTCCCTCCTCTCCCTCTCATTACAACCCCCCCCCCTCTCTCTCTCCAATAACAGTACTATTTATGATACTGGCTGGACACAGTTACAACCAATGACACATTGGCCCAAAGGAAAGTATTGACTTTTTCTTGTCACTCAGAAAACTGTTACTCAACTCTTCACCCTTCTCCAATGACAGCACTATTCATGCTACATGCTAATTATAACTAATGACATGTCAGCCTGAAAGAAAATTATTGATTTTTTCCTGGTTGCTCAGTAAATTGTTACTTAATCTCAGCTGTTGATTGATTCACAAATAAATATTAAATATTTTGTTGTTTAACGACGCTGTCAATTGCCAGGATCACATCAGCGTCGCCGGTGTGCCGGAATTTTGTCCCACAGAAGTTCTTTTACATGCCAGTAAATCTACTGACATGGAGCTGTCGTTTTTAAGCACACTTAAAAACCATCGGCCTGGGCCGGGTTTGAACCCGCGACCTTGGGATCAGTAAGCCAGCGTCTAACCAACTGAGCCACCCAGACCGACAGGTTGATTCACAGCTTACCATATACATCAGAAACTACACGTGTCGAGATCTTTGATCTGACAAGCTGATAACATGGTTCGACAAATTTCAGAAACTGTGCAAATTCACAGAAATCTAATGACATTTTAATGCCACCCAAGAAAGGCAGTTTATTGCATACATATTAGAAGAAAACCTTTCATTCAAAAGCAGAAATTGTATTACAACATAATAGACAAACATGTTTAAAGCTATTTTGATAGGAATTTTAATTCCAGTTAAAATATAGGGAGAATTTGTAGAAGAATTAAATATTTTATATTTTTCAATATAATATTGCATTATGGTTACTGTAAAGCTGTGCACATTTTTGTGATTCTATTAACAATTTAAAGCCTTTCTGACAACACAGAATCACTTAACTCAATAAATGCTGCTTATTTCAAGCAACATTTGCAACCCTTTCCTTAACAGGCATTGAAAATTTGAGGATAAATCTAAAGAAAATTAAAACATGCCTTTCCTATAAGGCCAGGTTTATCTTCCCTTCCCTCTTCCCCACCTTTGCTTGTCCTCATTACAATGCCACACCTCTAGCCTTGTGAGCAACTGTAGAACATGTCAATGGTTGGTAATCATCCCTCACCTCTTACTAGACCCCGTAAGATGACAAGAGGAGAGATGGTCCCAAACAGTGCATATTACTAAATTTGTTTTGCATACAAGCAATATTATTCACTCCAAAGAGATTTGAATTTAGATTCTCCGATTGGAAGGCAGACACACTCTAAGTCCTGAAGTGGACTTTTAGATAGAAAACAGGATCCTTACATGAAAGATGAAGTAGTAACAGAAAAAGAATAACATGGAAAAGTATTGAAAAATGTTTACTAACTAAACAAAGCAAAAATAATATATTTACGCCAGTGATACTGGTGAACTGGATCATGTACCATTAGCAGGTGGTCTCCCTTTGCTTCTGGCCCTCAGTTCTTAAGATCAATCTAATATTTGTTTTTCACATTATCAGCACACAGAAAACTAAGCAAAAGTATGAAAATTATGCAATTAATGCTCTACATTTAATTTAAATACAGCAAAAAAGGGACTCAGTTCTGGACACATGGAACCTGCCATAAGGAGGCATCTTTTACAGAAGTTCCAGAAATGAAAACAATCAGTATTAACGATCAGTTCCACTTTTAACGTTGCTATAAAATATAAAGCAAATATCAGCAGTATTAAGAGGTAGAACTGGAACTTAAAAATTCAATGCCATAACTGGGATTTGAACCACAGACCTTCTGCTTGCCGGGCGGACGCTCTAACCACTGAGCTATTGTCACAAACTGCCAGAATGGCATTAAATTCTCAAGCCAGTTCGTATTTCTCCTGGCATAAATAAATAATAATCAGCAGTATTTTTGCACACACTAATAAATGTCTACTTTATACTATGTCTTAATCCTTTTCTTCTAAGAATAAACAACAAATAGTATGGCAATTGCTAGTTTACGCCAACCAACCTACTGCTTATTTTTTTTTAAACACACAAGCCATGAATACGCAATGTTTGAGAGATAGAATCAGGACTGAAAAACTCAATGCCATAGCCGGGATTTTAACCATGGACCTTCTGCTTCACGCACATCTGCTCTAACCACTGAGCTACCATGGCAACTTGCCAACATGACATTAAATTCCCCAACCGATTCATATTTTCCTGGCATATGCACTAGGGAATCTCACATCTCAGATAAGTACCCCAAGGGCAACTTACTATCATAAGTACTTTATATCCTGAGTATTTAAATAACAATTTAAATTTGCAATTTAAGTAACAATTTAAATAAGAACAATTTATTTAATTAAACCTGTGACATAAAGCAATTTAAGTAACAATTTAAATAAGAACAATTTATTTAATTAAACCTGTGACATAAAGTACTTATGATTGTAAGTCACCCTTAGGGTACTTATCTCAAATATGAAATTCCCTAGTGGTCTACCAGGAAAATACAAATCAGTTGGGGAATTTAATGTCATGCTGGGAAGATGCCATGGTAGCTCAATGGTTAGAGCAGATGCACGTGAAGCAGAAGGTCCATGGTTCAAATCCCAGGTATACCATTGAATTTTTCAGTCCCGATCCCACCTCTCAAACAAGTAGTATATTGTATATTGCATATGCACAGATTTCTTTGTAGATAAGAAGTACAAACTTGGGAATTATTACCCTAGTCTGGCCATAACTTCTGTTACAAACTGTTGATAAGGTCTGTATACTATATAGTGCAAAATAGTGCACTTTCTAATAAACTCTATAGCTTTCATTCCTGAGTTCAAATGCAGCAAAAGGAGTGCGCTAGTTAAAGGTTTGATGAATAGAGAGGCTATATTAACTAACTGTGGGCCTAGAAAAATCCCTTTTCTGCATGCAGAAATTGTTCACTCATAAGAGCTACAAATGCCAGAATAACTAGAGTGTATGGTAAAATTTTCCTCAAAGCCTGCAAAGATCCACATGTCCACTTTGCTGCCTCATTGGTGGGGAATGATCTGTGATGATCTCACAAAGCTGAATTTCCACCAAAACAGTTGAAATGCAACCTTTCCTTAAGCTTAATGTGAAAAGAGGTGAAATCCATGTTGTTAAAGAATGGTACTGAAGTTTCCTACAACATTTAGCATCAGCCCATATCGAGCGAGATGGTACCATGGTAACATGTGCAACTCGCATTCGGTAGGTCCCCACACTCATTCTTCCTAAACCGTGACCTTTTAGGGGGTTTCCTGATTTTTTGTTGTTGTTGTAGTGTTTAACGCCCGCTTTTACTACTACGGCACCGCAGGCGGTGACACTGATAATACATGAAGATGGAGCACCGGTGGAATGAGATGGTGGGGGAAACCGGAGTACCCGGAGAAAACCCGCCCTGACGCCGCTTCGTCCACCACGAATACCACATGCGGGTCCCTGGGATCGAACCCGGGCCACCTAGGTGGTAGGGGGGGTTTCCCGAGTTTGCTCAGTGAATCTTGGGAAGGATAATTACAACCCCCAAATTTCCTATTGCTCCATTTCACCTCACCTTCTCCTTTTTACTTCACATGCATCCTGCTTGGCTGTCGAGTGCTGCAATTGCTTGTAATCTTGTTTACTAGAACAGCAAAATACTAGTAACTTGATGTGCAGTCAATAATGTAACATTAATATCTCTCATGCCTGCTGATATAGAAGATGTTACTGTCCTGAAGACACAATTGCATCTGAACAGAGTGTAGATATGTGTAACAACCTGGCAGTTTCATTGGTTTGTCACCTACTAAGTGTCAGCAGGAGTCTTGGCAAGGAATATGCTCTCTGTAAACCTTTGTCCCCCAGATTGGGGGTTCCTCTAAGTTCCAGGTACCAGGTCCTCCAGTGGGATGTAAAAATCTGCAGTGGGGAGAGGAGCTAGTTGAGCAAGTTGCACCATGGACTCTCTATCTGTAAACTGCTTCTGCAGTCAAAGTCTCTTAGATACAGCAACCCTCTGTCTCCTCTTACCTCAGCCCTCCTTCCTGGGAGGCACAAAAGATCTTGTCAAGATGCAAAGTCCCCCATCCAAAGATTATAAAGCAGGACATAGTCATGGGTTGAGAGAAATGTTTCCAATTTTATTGCTGCTCAAGACAGGAACTCTATCCTTTAGGATATAATTTGCAAACAATGCTGCAGGGCATTGTTTGTAAGAAGAGGCACCAAACATTGAGTCTGTCAAGTGATCCTTGAAGGCAGCAGTGTCCATGTTTCCCACGGAGAAGAGCAGTGGTGCCATTGACAAACAGCTAAATACATAAGGTTCTGTATTACACCAAAACAAGGTAACTTTAGTAGTTTGAGCTTTGTACAAAAACTGCAAGGGGTGCCAGGAATTAAGATCCAAATAAGTAAAAAACAAATACTAGTGAAGCATATTTTTGTTATTATAAATAACATAAAAGAAATTATGACCAAACTAGTTAAATACAAACTTCAGTTATATGCAGTTTACCAATTTACGTCTTAGAAACATTCTTCAATACAGCAGTAAATCATCCATAACAGTTTCAATCATAAAAAACATGCATAAAAAATGTCAGATTAAACTAATGCATGGTATCTTAGTATACCTAGAGAACAAAATGCAATTAATGAATGCATCATTTCAGCAAACAGGCAACTCTAATCTACACTTCTGGAGCTATGCAGCACTGGCATCCTTCTTCAAGATCAAGCTTGAACGTTGGAGAATGAAACATTAGTGCAGAGTTTTCCTTAATTTCTCTGTGCAATGCATTACAACAAATCTCTGGATAATGCTTTTCATAAATTCATGCACAAAGCAACTACTGTGAAAACAAAAGATTTAATCCCATCATCACTATGCAAGCAGGCACAAATATTGACTAAGTTCACTAACTTTATATCATGTGCTACCATCAACACACTGTCCCGTGCTCCAACTCCATCCAATATGAGGGAAAGGAGAATATGAAAAATTTTAACACTTTGCTAGCTGTAAATCATAAAGAAAATAATGCAACAAAATTAAAACTCTGGAAATGCAATGCATTCTATGCTTAATGACTATAGTCTTGTGGATGTTTATTATTTAGCATTACTTAGACAGGTACTTACTAACAAAAACCTTTTAACATTTTATTCTTGAGTTTCTTATATTATTTTACAGAAACCTAATTCGGTAAGGAAAGAGTTTCTCTTTAAAAAGCTTGAATGCTGCCACAATGGTTAATGGTAATGTTTGTTTTTCACAAGTGTTAATTATTAATAAAGTGTGCTTCATTAGTTAAAAAGCACATATGAGGAAGACTTAAGACATTATATTACTGATACATGCAAACAAGTATAAAGTATGTACAATACAGCAGCCAAGGAAAAGTTGACAAATATGATACTAATAACAGTGCTGAACAGAGTCCAGGTGACTTAAACCAAGTAACCATTTTATTGCAGTGTTGTTGGTTTGTGACAACATTTTAGATGCCAACTCTAACTTATAAAGCCTCCCAATAATTTTACTGAAGTGGCCTGGTGTCCCTAAAAGAAATTCCAGGATAGATTTCTCATTAAACCAAAAAAATAAATAAACATGGAAAGAAACAGTTTATGATAGTGTCCATCCCTTAACAACCACATTAAAGGAAGTTGTAAACCTTTCCCTCGTTCCTCTACTGCTGCTGGCATAAACACAATACAGCAGGTCCTCTCAATACACTCTTAGCAAAAGAATCTGCTGTTGCCAAATCAATTACAGTTGTGCATTCAGCGTGTTAAGATTCTGCTTGGTGAGTTACACCTCAGAGTGACCGAAGTAAAACACATGACAACACCATCCATGTGACCATTTGGCACTCTAGTCAGTGGGGTGAGGAAGGTTGGAAAGGCATAGGCAATATTATAAATATACCAGAGTTGAAAAAGGTTACCTTTATTTTTGCAAATGCAGAGTTCAGCTCTTAAATAAAAGTAAGCCTTGATGACATAGCCTAGATTTCAGTGACATCTGACCAGATTCGCACTGCACAGTAATTCTTTTGCTGAGATCCCTAGTTTCATTCTCCATGACAAAAAGCTATGTGCAACTTCAATATCTGCAGTCTGTGATCTCACTTTTCGAGGTAAGATGTGATATAAAATGGATAGCACTTTATGTTATATGTTGAGGAATCCACATATAGCAATCGAGTTGCATGCATTCTTTTTTAGTTTCCATTCATCCCCACACCTAAGATATAGTAAGCTTTTAAAATTACTTCTGTGTGGCCATAGTTTGACTTTTTTTTTATAAGTGTTTAACATCTGTTGTTAATGCAGACAGACCACAGATTGGGAAGGCTGATGATACATAATTAGGAAAGGATTTATGGGAAAGCAACATACCAGGCCTAAGTCAGGGTACCTTCCCAACATTTGCGAATACTTAGGGAAAACAAAATAGCCTGGGAGGATGCTTTTGGTGGTATTTGAATTGTAGACCTGTTCATGAATCCATGTCTTAACTTGGCTACCGCGTCAGTTTGCAATTTGCCTTCATGCTGTTGTTGTCATCCACGATCTTTGTGAAGTTGCCATCTTCTTTTAATTGCAGATGAGTTTCTAACTGGAATGAGCTGAGAAGCAACTATTTTGTCAGAGAACCGTAATGTAAGACTCAAGAGGTCTAACATTATTTTTACAAGTTTTAAATTAATGAGCATTTAATTTCCAGGAAACACTTCACTTTTGGGAGTTTATCTCACTGTTAAACCTATATAAACTACAATTTAAATTCCACATTACTGTTATTTTGAAAAATATTACCTGTTTGTTAGAAGTGACTTGCAATTTCCTCAAGTTTTTCTTTTAAAGGCTATAAAATGCTGCTTTACAAAGGCATAAATGCTACAAAGTGATAAATACAACAATAAAAATGCTATATTTCTTCTTTCTCTGTTTGTCCTCCTCATGTGTAAGACTTGCACCTCCAGAACTTACAAGTGGGTACCTGGGGTTAGATGCCTGTCGAGGAGCAGACAAACTCTGGATCAGAGAGAGTAACCAGGATGTGTTATCAACCTGAATACAGTCCACAATCATTTATTCAACTGGGAATATTAAGTATCAGCATTCCAAAGAATGAATACTTATTTGAGTGGTGGTGTTTAAGGGCCCGTCGACAGCTAGGTCATTTGGTACTTATTTGAACATCATTCCACCTATTTTATCCAAAGTCTAAACATATATACTGGAAACCTGAGTTGTTAAAAGGGATATTAAACACTCAAAAAATTGCACTGAATGCCGCATGGATACAAATCTTTTCCCTGAATGTTTAATTTCCTTTTTTAAAAGTCACATGAATTATTTGTATAGGTACCTCAAGAAGCTAAGTTTCACCAGTTGTCATTAAATACAAACAATGCATACTGTTTATACAGTAGAGCCCTGCTAATCCAAATTAATTAGGATGTATGATTTGTTTGGATTTGGAAATGTTCAGATTATCTGAAAAATGAAGTATATAAATGCAGCTATAGGATTATCATCTACAATGTAATGCAGTGTAGCAATGTGAGGGAATGACAGTGTTGCAATTACGATACACAACATAATGACATGGTGCGATTATGACACACAACATAATGACAATGTATTCAAATAATGTATTCTTCTGACCTGTAGACATAACCGAACGCATGCGATAGTAGCGGTATGTAGATAGTTCAGTTTGTTTCGCTATTGTTGTGGTCATTCTAGAGTAATTTATGCTTTTTGCTCATAAATTAACACAGAACAGGTGCTTGTTTGTGTTGTACTGTTTACCACAATGTAAACCAAACAAAAACATAGTTCCTGTATGTTAAAAGAAAAATGAAGGCTTAAGCGACTTGACAAGGGGAAAAGTGCTACAAAACTGGCTATTGAATTTGATGAAGGGAAAGCCACTATCAGCAACTGGAAAAAATAAAGAAAATCGGGGGAAAATCTAGAGCTTGTGCACAACTAGTGCAATGAAGATTTCGTTCTGATGTGTGTAGTTTCAATAATGAGTTTGTCAGTTCTATAATAAAATGCTTTCTCTACACTACAAATAAGCTTTTTATTATTATTTATTTATGCCAACAAACTTATTGTTGGTGTTTTTAAACACACAAGCCGTGTGTGGGCAAAGTTTAAGAGGTAGAACTGAAACTTAAAAATTCAATGCCACAACTGGGAGAAATACGAATTCCAGTTGTGGCATTGAATTTTTAAGTTCCAGTTCTACCTCTTAAGCTTTTTATTGTTTCTTTTAAATTATAGATTTTGTGTTCGGATTATCCCGAATTATGGATTTGCATGGTTTGGATTACCAGGGTTCTACTGTACTTTAAATTTATGCAAACAAATAAAATGTGAAACAATAATGAATACAGTCTTTATTCATCTAGTGTGTTCACTCTTTATATAGAGAACCATCATATTAGGTAAATTAAAAACAATTCTGTTTACTTTTCTAAAGATTTCAGAATGCATCTTTCTGTGTGAGAACGGAAACTGAAGTGATAACATTTGGAGAGATGGTTAACACAAAGTAATCGATGACAGATAAAGCGTACTTTGGTTCTATATTGTCACCTTTTTTCTGTAAGGTTCTCATAGTATATGACTAAAAGCTGTGAGTCATTGATACCTGGTCATTTGATCAATAATTACAGGAAAGAATGTGGAGGCTGTGCACAGAGTTGTCATTTCAATTCTGCAAACTAATCTTCATGTCATGATGTCATAAAGAGAGCAACGCTGTTTGGCTACTGTCATTCTTGGCAACATTACTGAACCTGTACATGATTTCAATGTCAACAGCATCCTTCCAATATGCAAATTTGTACAGCTGAGAACAAAATTTTAAGCACAGTTTCAAAGATATACTTGCAGAAACTTGAGCAAAATAAAACATGCATGCTGTTAAACACTGGATGGGTAAACAGTAATTTTCTACAGTGATTTTGCTGTAACTTATTTTTTGATACTCTTGTATTATTCCACATTTTTGTGAATCTTATAAGAAACACATTTAAGTGAAGACAAGAGCATGGATTCCATTAGCCCAGGTATCAATATTCCTCCACCATTCTGTTTTTTTGCTCTGGATTTTGTTGTTATTAATGCTTAAAGACTTGAATGCATTCCATTTTCTTATGAACTTCCTATTAATACATGTGCAAGTTAGTGTATCATCTTCTATCTTCTTGAATGCAATATGCTTCATTAGATGGTCTTTTTTCATTACAGCTTTTGAATCCTTGCAAAGAATGCACTGGATTGATGAATATATGTTTATCCTAAGAAAATAGATAGCAGGTCTTAGATAAAGGTTATGCTAAAAATTACACGAGGTTGATGTTGAGCGGTTGGGGAGATGAAAGATAAGCAGCGCTTCATCTGAAGCATTATTGTCTGATATTTTGGTTATCTAACCAGAATCTTCTGTAACTTTTTCCTTCCCTACTCTAGAACATTCTAGAATTATCTGTGGAAACTTCCAATGGCTATGTACCAAACACTTTCACAATTTAATTAGTGAGTGAGTTCATTTCTGGTGCAACAAAAAGAGCTGCTCTCTGAACAAGTTTTGTGATGACAGTGTGACATGCAGTGAATGCTACTGTAGGAGAGATTAGAGAAACCTTTGTTCAACTCCCCAAGGAGCAAACCATCTGAAAGAAGAGGCTAGTTGTGCACATTTCATTGCACAGATACATTGCCAAAAAAGTGAAATGCCAGTGAAAACTAAATGAAGTGACAGAAAAAAGTTGAACTAGATCACATAGTGAAGTAACAGTTGAAAATTGGATAGTCATAATATATTTAACCTATCACTTTGTATTGCAAAAGGCTATATGAATATTACAAAGTATAATATTCAAGTTTTAAATCTATTGTACTATACACTAAAATTGCATGCATGGAAGTCTAACACAGAATTTTAGACCTAGGTTTGCATTCTAACAATCATTGTTAGATCTGTCCATAGTCATTGAAAGGAGAAGGTGAGATCAGTTTACTTTCACTAAGACCTGCATGAAATACCTATTCCACTCTCGAGTATTGGGTGTTCCAAATCAGGATAGTTTTGAAGCAAGCTAGAAAGAAGAAAATAGCCAATATTTCAGCACATCAGTACATCATATACTCTTGAGTTTGTATTTTGTGCCATAAGAAAGTCAAGAATAAAAGATTAAGAAGAATTTGTGGTTCCAAGCCATTTATTATTTAAGGAAGGTTATCAGCTGTAATACATTAACATCAAATAAATTAAATAAACTGAGCCAGCTGTATAACTATTTATGTTACATCACTAATTTCTTTTGTAATGACCGATGCAACAATTAAAAACTTAATCTAATCTCTCTCTTTAAAATAAAACATGTCTTTCTTGGGTTTTCCAGCGTAGGCCGCACCATATAGGCGTTGGCTGCTGATATTTCACAAGTCATGTGGCCCACTTCTTCTTGGCCTATGTGCAAAGTAAAACAGCTATATGTCCTAATTTATATTTGAATTGTGACAATGGAAGAGCCTTGAGTTCTATCTGGCACCCTAATGACATCATTGGCCCTCCCACCAATAGAACTATTGGTGGAGAAGCAAAGAAAATATAAATTAGGATGAACAGCAGTTTTTCTTCACACATAGTCCAAGAAGAAGCATGCCACACAACCTGCAAAATGTTGACAGTTAATGTCTATATGACGCAGCCTACTCTGGAAAACCCAGGAAAAACAATGGATGTCGGCCATGGAGACCTTCGTAAACATTTAAAAAGCATGATGTTTTACTACAACTGACTTATTTTATTTAACTTATTTATAAGCTTTTTAGTATTCGTGTGTCTTTTATTTCCAGCAAGTAAATACTGAAAGAAGTTTTAACAAAATTATAGAAGAGAATTTATCATTTAAACATAAGCAATGAAATTAAATTTGCACCCTTCAGATGCCAATTCAGCATCAATATTCCTAGCAGTGCCTAATTAATATATCAGTGAAGTTATTTATTTCTTTATTTGAGGGGCCTGTTTCTCAAAAAATTGTTTACATAAACTTAAAATATCCAAATTAAATTTCAAATCTTTTTAAGCATTGAATGAGCAAATTAACTATTTAAAAGCTTGTCTTACATTTGATACCTAGTTTATTTTGCACACATCTTTAACACTTAAAAAGCCATATCATTTAAGTTAGTTCCCTCTAGATAGAGCATTCAATTGCCTCTAAGCAAAGTCAGTGCAATACATTAAAGCTGTCTTATCTCTCAAATTTAGAATTGCTTTTGTGGAATTCGAATTCCATAATGCATAGCTTTAAAGTTATCTCGTGCAATTATATTATGCATTATGCTGTACAGCTGATGATGTTGATATATAACGAGACACAAGTTATAAAGAGATGCATTAAAGCATGGCAAGAATTTACATTTTCATTATTTTGCACTAATTAAAGCAGATGGGCCATTCCATGTGAAAGGAGACATAATAATCCAAAACTGAAGTTTATTTGTGGCAATTTTATTTTAATTAACCTGTGGAGTAAATAGTAAGATAAATTACTTTACCACGCTACAAGATAATGAACCATTTTATGTAACTGATGGTTCTGTAAAGCATCAGTCAAATTTTATCAAATTTCAAATAGTAAAAACTGAATTTAATATTATAATTACCAAAGATACAACATAGATTATCCGATTGTTATTTACTAATATGATTTTCTAATATGAAAGAGGAATTTTAATTACGCATGTGTTTTTTATTTACAAACTTGAATGGCAGTGAATAATGATTAACAGAGTTGAATATTAAGTATGCAGTGATACAAAAGTCTCATGACTATGGATCCATTTGTCTCTTTAAGAATGAATCCCCCCATAGTTTAATGTCCTTAAACCAGGTAGATTATATCAGATTATGAATGAGTGTTTTGTATTTGGTTTGTATATTTTTTAAATGTAAACAATAAAGTTGGCCACGAAAAAAAAAGGAACTACTTATACACAGAAACTGAAGCTATTGACAGTGAAGCAACTATTATTATTACAATAAAATAAATATTGTGTAACAACTGTCTCTATTTTAAAATACAAATTGCAGTGGGTGTGTTTCATGATTCATCAATTGAATCATGAGCTTTGTTGATTCAGTTTATTTATGTTGTTACAGTTACTGGCACTAGATGACAGGTTGTTTGCTATCATATTGTCATTTATTGTACCACCAGTTGATTCTGTCAAATTTGTTTTACTTCCAGTAGATGGAAATATGATAGCAAACAATCCATCAGTAACTGTAACAACATGAGTCAACAAAGTTGATGAAATAATTGATTAATTGTGAAACATGTCCAGTGGAATTTATACTACTTCAAAACCGAGTCACTACTTGGCAAAGCATTGAGGGTATTGATCTCGGCTGTTGAGCACTATGATCACTTCTTATCTTGTTTATTACTACAGTGAAGTAATAATAACTTGGCATATAGTCAGTGATAAAACACAAATAGATGATCTCTCGCACCTGCCAATATATGAGACATTGCTGTCCTGAAGATATGATTACATCTGAACTGAGTGTACACCCATTGTCTTGCCCTACATGTGTAATAAGCTCACCTAAATAACTGGGCAGTTTCACATTCTTTCCGATACGCTTCACGGCTTTGCCAGGTAGTAAGTGAAGGTTGCCCTATGTGGTGAAGCGGTTATCATGCTAGCCTCTGACACCCAAGATCACAGGTTCAAATCCAAACGAAAGTAATGGATTTTTTAGAATGCAAAAATCCATAGCATGGCTTCCTTGTAAGGGAAGTAATGCCAGTGATCCCATGCGAAGTTTATTTGCACATAAACGAAGCTCATACCTTGAAAAGAGGAGTTCACTGAGCAAAATTCATCAGCCATTTTAATGTCCATGTTGCCGTTCCTTCCCTATAATGCCATCTATGAGCATTGAGTTAATTATCTGGCTTATCACTGCAGTGGAAGCACAAACTAAAATTAACACTTCTAAGTGTCCCAAAATATGCCAAAATGGCATGTAGAAGTTGGAATAAGTGGTGTGTTACAAAATATTACGCAGCAGCCAGGCAGCAAGCCTTGGCCCTTCATGGGCTGTTGTGCTGGGGTTTAGTTAGTTACAAAATATTTGTTTCATTGTAATAAAGAGCTACTAGCTACTAAACTATATTTCCATTTTTCTATTATTGTGAGGAATTATTGAATGATATTGTAATTTTTTGTATTGAGTCCTGAACAATGTTGAGTTAATTTTGCTCTGTGAGGATAACCATAGGTCATTTAGAGAGACAACAGACAATTTCATCAACATCAGGACTTCTGTAAACCATCAAAATAAAATGTGTAAAATTTAATGCACAAATTTAAGCTAATGTTAGGTGTGCAGATATAAAATGGAATGGTTATCTGAAATTTGCTACTGGTGAATAATATTCAGTAGATTGCAAAAGTTGTCAGTCCTAAAAATTTGAGACAATGGGATTACTAAGAAATTTGTTTGGCTTGATCTCATTCAAAATGCAGCGTAGACGAGAAGCAATGAAAGAAATCCCCAGAAGATATCCTTGAAGAGGTTTGCATTGGATTACACACAGTTTACATAGTTATCATTCCTTCAGAAAGTCCTCTCTTCAATGATGAATGCCTATTCTTCCAGATGGGCAGGCACATACACAAAATGCTCATATTGGATCAAAGTAAATCAAAGATGGATGTAAGACACCAACAACTTGTGTTCCAAAAGTTAGGGCATGGTGTGCCATATAAGGTGAAAAGATTGCAGAACTATTTAGGATGATAACATTAATCAGAACATTTATGGCAAGTACTTGGGAAACACTAATGGGATTGTTGGAGGATATATCCTGAATAAGGGGATAAAATGTATGTTTTCATCAATTGCACATTATGCTCATTCAATTCATTACAAATGACATAGGTTTCCTGGTGTGTATTGGATTGGAAGAGGTGGATCTCAACTATGGCCCTCACTCCTCTATTTTGTCTGCAAGAATGTTAAACAACCCATTTTCTATAGAGAGTTAGAATCGCAAATGATTACCAATTTGGTTGACATATACCATATGAGAGAAAATCATGATCAAGTGAGACCTGTCTTCAAATAAATGGAAGATTTTTAATGATATGACTATGGAATAGTTTTAACTTGTTTAATAAAATTAATAAAATATGTGATGTAATAAAGTTGCATTAAATTGAATATAATAGAAAAACAATTACTAAAAGATATACTCAAAATATACCTATTATACGTATGTCTGTAGCTTTCAAAATAATTGTTCAAATTTTCCATACCTATGTCAAATAAAAATAATACTGAATGTGTAATGTGAAGGTTACTTTTTATGGAAAATAATGTATGGATATGAAGTATAATTTTACTTATTTATAGATCTATTCTCACCTCATCAAATATAATTGCCATAGTCAAAATTAAATTTATAATGTGTTTTATGTCATTCTTTAATGTAAATTTACCACAGAATGACCCACATATAGAAGCCCTATAATGTAAGCTTCTTAAAGATTGGTATTATACATACTGGGCAACCTGTATGCCATAACATTCTACAGCATATTTTTTCATTAAGGTCATGCTACAATTCAGAAATTTGTTTTGGTTTTATTAATTCTTAACATGCTTAAGAAGGCAAGTTACAAGATTTAGATGATGACCACAATGCATGCTGCAAATCATGCTCTTTTTTACTTAAACATTAGCTATGCATGTGATAGAAGCACAAAGCCATATAATGAAAGGAATAATGACTAGTGTACAAGAAGTACAAACATTGCAAAAGGAAGGAATTTTTCATAAATGCTTGCATTCTTATTACAAACCCTTTTTCAAGAGACTTTTTAAGGTGCAACATAAATGCAAAACAGGAATTAGAAATGTTTCTAAGAATTTTTAAAGAAAAAAGAATAAATAAGACAGTAATATATCTTCTTTTTTCTGGTCATTATAGGTGCATACTTCTGGGTGATCAACATAGAGCAGAACAGGCTTCACGGCTCTCAGTCAACTGGCATTGAAGTGCAAAGCTTCAGTTGATATACAACTGAGTTTTACGTAATTATAATGAGCATACAGCATACGTTATCTTAAAAGAAATTCAAGGTGTATTTTCTTTATCTCTGTTCACAAAGACCCAACCTGAGCAGATGGCTTTCGATGCGACAATGTTGTAGCAACAAATGAGAAGTTAACAAACATTTTCGGTATCTGGTGTTTACTGTTGAACAGCGGTTTTGTCTTTCAGTTCTCAGTTGCTTTTAATCAGCCATGAAGAACAGAGAAAGGAAGTGCTACACACTAGATCAGGAAGTAAAATTCATACAAGAGGTGGAACTTAATCCACACAAAACCAAAATTAGGAATTGTATGTACCATGCTACATGTAGTCATCAGTAACAAAATGAGGTGTCTGCACTTAATGCAAGAAAAGTGAAACAAGCCGACTTAACTGATTACTTAAAGGAGGACCAAGTTCAAAATGTTTTCTTCATATCTTTGTTGTTTGTAAAATTTTACACAGGTAAGGTCTTTTTTTTTTTAAACATACAACACATCAAAATTTCAGTTGCAAGTAATTCTGAGTTATAAGTAAATCTTCCCTCCTCCCCTTAATATGTGCATAAATCAGGTTCAACTGTATTTACAGTATAAAATTTACAATATGGTTATGGTTTTCCTTTTCCTCTCCCCCCCACCCTTTCTTTCAGTGTCTTTTCCTCATATAGAAGATTTGATTCTCATAGAGCAGGTATCTGCTGTCTTGTTTATCCATACCCACAGTTTCCTGTGCTTTATGATTTGGTAGATGCTCTGATTAATAACTTACTAGAACAAACCACAGTATATTTACTGTGGATGTGCTGTCACCTGCTCAGCGCAAGAAGGACCACCAACCAGCCTGCCATTTAAGAGCCACAGAACTGTTCTGCTCTATGTTGATCACCCAGTATAAATCTTCGAATCAATGACAATCCCCTCCCTGGGTAAAATATTATTTGGAGAAGAGTTGGTCTTTCGCATGCGTTATTACATTCAAGTTTAAGTTTGGAACCCAATATTCCTAGTACCAAGCTTGCTACAGTTCACACAAATTTAATTTTGTCACTTTTTCCCCCATTTTTAGACAAACCATTCTTTCTCATTTTTAAGGATAGAATGCCCACCAACCATAAGGTTTGGTCAAAACAAAAATAAGTCCCAATAGGATTTTGTCTTAGATTTTAAATGTAAAGAACAATTATTTGCATTACAAACATAGGTACATTAATAAAAATATAAATAAATAAGATATTTTACTAAAGCATTACTATATATACAGCCAACATTTAATTTACACTCAGATGCTATAGATTGGGCACCAAAATAAATACATTTCAAATAATGCTCATGCATTAGGAATTCTGGCACTTCTGCACTTTACAATTAGGCATTCACTTATAAATATTGCTTGTAAATATTATGGAAAAGTTAGTTTTGTGAAACATGCATAGATTTTATCATTATTCCTAAGTATTCCGCATAGTTAACTTACCACAAATGAGATCAGCTGGCCACACTATGAGTAGCAAATTTTGTATTCATTCATCTGTACACTTCAATGCAAAATCTACTTTTTTACATTTTATAGGTAGTGTTAGACAAGTAAGCTGTATGTATTGGCTCATTTGTAGGAATTTCTACGAGCTGATCTCACAAAACTTTGGACAAAAGTGATAAAAATGTCACAACATATTTTATAAGATATTAAGGCTGGGATGAATGTCTGCACTCCTAAGGTATGTTCACATTTGTAAAACAAATAAACTTTAGACACCATTCATGCTTTTTAAAAATGCTGGGTGGAGGATACTGCTTCAGCCATACTTAATTAGGTATTCTACAAGAGTGTAACAAATATGTCCAATACAGTTGTCAATAATAAAGAACTGTTTCACTGAAAAAATAAAATAATGTGTGTCAAATGTTTGGAGCTACCAAGCTTCTTGACGAATGGATGTAAATAGTTTATTATTTCACTGTTGCACAAACATTGTGTGAACAATGCTATAATGCATTGAATGAATTTACTCACAATTTCATGTTAAACTGTCATGCAAAGTTAAATTTATAAGAGATATTTGGCAACATTGCATTAACATTACACTGTGACTACATTCATTCAAATTAAAATAAAAGACATTACAGCATTGTTCACAAATGTTTTTGCTACGTTTAGTGATATAATAAACCATTTATATTCATTATCAACAAGCTAGATGGCTCAAATATTCCAAATATCTTGCACAAATTATTTTTTTTTCCGGTGAAACAGTTTTTTATTGGCAATAATTGTATTGTACATATTTGTTACACTCATCATGTAGAATACCTGGTTAACTATGGCCAAAGCAGTACCTTCTACTCGGTATATATATATATATATATATATATATATATATATATATATATATATATATATATATATATATATATATAAAGAAACTAAAACAATCATTGATGCATGCAAAGTTTATATACAGTTCTTTGCCCGAGGAGAAAGAAAAGTATTATCAACGTGTTTCTTTAAAATTGTTTCTGCTATTGAGTTCTTTCTGTAATCTCATATAAGAGACTATTATCTGCATTTAAACATCACCTACTCATAGTTTAAGAGAATAAACATCCATTCTCATCAGGATGAAGGTGGCGTAAACAAGGAAATAATTCAATTTCAAATTATACAGATATGTTAATTTACTGCACAAGATGTACAATATATTTACTCATGATTGAGTTCAAAGTAAAATTTTCTAACAACTTAAAACATAAAATTATCTTGCTCTATTCAGAGATCGATGAATTAGCAATATGAAGAAAGTTTTGTATTGCCATCAGTATAAATATATCACAGCAGAAGATGAGCAATTTAATGTGAACCACCTTTAGGGTTGCATCACTATCATCCCAACATTAGTGTTACTCTGCAATTTCATTAATTCTATACAAGGAATTTTGTTAATAGGAGTCAGAAATAAAAATCTATGTTATGCTGGAAAGGATTTATCCTCAATTTCAGATTATTTGCTTACTATAAACAAATTAACATAACACATATAAGGGTGTTGCATTTAACCTTCTTTGTGCCAACTTGAGCTTGATCTCACTAAACAAAATAGAAAACAAGCAAAAACAATAATAAATAAAAAAAAAAAATGAAAATAAAAAACATCCACTTACAAGAAAGCTTACTTTGGGCCCCTCAGTTTCATCATCAGCGGTTCAATCTGTGTTGTTGATAGCAAATGACTTGGAAGTAAAACTACTAAAGGTGAAAACTTATTGTCGCTACTTTAATTGATTTTACTTAATGACTTTTTTAAAGATCGTCTCTGAGATGCGAAGTCACAGTGCCTGCTTGCTAGGATGGTCCATTGTCGAGTATTTTCAGCCAGTTGCTCCAGAACGAGAGTTTGGCAGGTCGTACCTTGGAGTTCTGGTCACCCTGTGCACTAGCACGCCCCGATCGGCTGCAGATAGATGCTTGGTGATGTAGACCTTTGCGCCCACCAGAAAGTGAGGAAGAAAACGATTCTTTAGTTTTGCTGCTAGAGGAGAAGCTGCTGGTTTTACTTGCTGATGAAGACATTGAATCGCCATTTGATTTCTTTGCACCTATCAGTGAGTCACTGCCACGAGCTTTGCCCATTGTAAATGAGTCACGGCTCTTATTTCCACCACTAAGAGAATCACGACTTTTATTTCCACCAGTTAATGAATCACGACTGTTATTTCTCACAGAAAGGGAAGAGTTTCTGCCACCTACTGATGATTCTCTACTCTTTCCTCCCCCAGAGAGAGATGAGTTACTGTCACTCCTGTTCTTCCAAGATGACTCCCGGCCAGCACTCCTTCCCACCAAGGAAGCATTAGAATTAGATTCTGTCCTACCTTTTAACGATGGCGAACCTCGGTTTCTATTAGAAGCTACCACACTTTTTCCATTTGGGGGTTTGGGTGCACAGTATGACTTAGTTCCTGGGAGGGGAATCTTACTAGGACGACGTTTTGGAGACTGTACCACTTTCTTTGAAGACTCTTCTTGTTCATGATCATGCGCAGACTCTGTGCTGCTGCTATGTGGCTGCTGAGACTGCTCTGGCATAGGAAGTGCCAGAATAGGGAGGACAAGAGGATTTGTAGAAGACCCAGGTGGTAGGAGAGGAGGCAGATCTTTCTGCTGCAGTCGTTCCAGCACTCGAACCCGGGCCCTAGTCCCTTCTAATTCTATACTCTTCTCTTCTAGCTGAAATCATACAAAAACATTACCTTTTACAATAATCTACTTAGAGTGGTTAACAAAAAACTGCATCGTTTTTTCTGTTGCTATATGAAAAACTGAGAATTCCATTTCCAAATGCATTTTTATTCAAGTCCATAAACTATAAACAAACTGCCATATTTTGTTATGACAAAACTAGTATATTAAAGAAATTGAACTATTAACAGTGAAGCAACAAGATTCTAAAGTAAGAACAAATTAGAAACTAAAAACTTCACTTATCTTAGTAATGTTGCAAGTTTTTCGTGCAAATTGCTGACTAAAGTTTCAAGTTGACTCCAACTCATCCTCAAAGCTATACAAACAAATTTGTTACCAAAGCTTTTGGAGTCAACTTGAAACTTTAGTCAGCAATTTGCATGAAAAACTTGCAACATTACTAAGATAAGTGAAGTTTTTAGTTTCTAATTTGTTCTTACTTTAAAACTAGTATATTTTTGTTTATTTCCCAAAACAACTTTGCAAGTGAGGATTCAGACTCAAGAAATACCTTCAAACTTCTTATCATATGAAATCATGAAGACATTTATCAAAGTACTGGATAAACAGCGTATATTGCAAATTGAAGAGGGGGCTACAGTTATTGCATACCATGTGACAGTATTAATGACAACAGTATGAATTTTATAAAATATTATGGTAGACCCAAAATTTAATGGCGACTGATAGTTGACCCTTACTATTCTCTTTCCTGTTGTGCAAATAAATTTTGTAGATGTAAATGATATTTATACCACAGCTTTACAGTGTGATTTCACAGCGTGTTTAACTATACAACACTAAGGCGTGGCAAGCCTCTGACAGGATGTTGTATTGAGCCACGTGCCATTAAATTTTGCATCAACCATAATACAAATTTCCAATACAATTGTCCTGCAGTAGAAAAGAAGCTGTATAAAAAATTAGATATATACCAATGATCAAAACAAACTATTGAATAATGGCTTAGTTCTGGTAGAAGTTTGAACTTCAGCTGCATTTACTACTACAAAACAATTTTCTATTAGATTTGTTTTGTCTGTTCATGTGTACATGGCTCTCAGCCTGTCATCAGCCTCAGCCTGTTTCATAGTGGTTATGAAACCATTACAGGTATGTATTTATGTATCAAGTATGCAAAATAGGTTTTAGCAGATGAACTTGGCACATGCCTCATCCAAAACAGTTACACAAACTCAGAACAACAGAATTTAACCACTGAATCACAACTGAACTGCCACTAGGATCATAACTCACACTGAACTGCTCTTGGCAAGATTCACAGTTGCTGTCCACTAAATGCTTTGTAAATGTTTAACTGTCTGACTTGACACTCAGCAGCCCCTTATATAGGTCCCACACATGATGAGACAGTTTCTAGAAATGTAACATTCTTGAATGCCAGAAAACGAAGGATCTGGAGCCCAGAAAGGCACACAGTAGTGAGCGTTTCTGTATGGCCTATTGTCATGTCAGGAGATGGGTCATTAACACAGTTAGGCACTTGAACCCATTCCCAGGTGCAGCTAATTAGCTGCAGGCATGGTCACATCATCATCGTCATCGCCATCATCAACAAAACTGTATTTAACTAGCAGGGAGAAAAACAGCTCGTTGACTCCGCCCACCTTTTGGAATGACAAAAGCAACTTGTCAATCAAGTGACTAGAAAGATGGAGCAAGTGGAGCTAAACATGTCAATATCAGTGTAAACTCCCTTGCTCCTATATTGGCCACCTTTTTTCTCCTCTCAAGTACCTCTAGCTCTGAAATTGTCTCAGAGGGCTGACAAAGAATCCAGATAAGGGTACATTATAAGTTACTCCATTTTAAGACCAAGATTGTTTGTATCTTGTGAACGTGTTAGTACTACAAGAGAAAAAGTAAGTGTCATTTGGTAATCTTACCTGAAATTTGAGATCATCATTTTCATCTTTGATCTTTTCGAGCTGCTCAACCAAATCCACTTGTGATTTGACAGTCTTTTCCAGCCTTTGATGAAGAGCCTGAAACAAAAGTAGGAGTTGAAGTCTAAAGAGTACAACACTTCCAAAATTCTATGGAACGAGACTAAAGTAGGTGCAACTCCAGGAGAATACAGAATGGAAGTTAAACCGGTGCACTACTAATTCTAAAACAAATTTGCTTATGGTAGAGATCTTTTATAAAGGAAAGAACAGTTATAAATTATTTCCTCAATTAACGGTTCAGTGGAAAAAAGGCACCAAAACTTGCTGCTTAAATGAAGGGTTTTTTCTTACTTAATAATTACATTAAAATTGACATTTTACCAAATAGTTTGTTTTATGCAATGGTTTTCAAAATCAAAACACAAAAGTTATTTATTTTACACACTGAAAACCTTTAAAAATAGAACAAGTTTTGTGGATACAAATCAAAATATAGAACTAAGGGATAATATACAGTATGAAACTAAGATATAAAATAGTGTAAAAAAATTGTTTTTAAAAACAGATAGAGCAAATATTACTAATCTTTAACTGCAAGTAGCATATGAATGTTGATTTGAATCAAACTTGGACTGAAAATATTTTAGGAGTAGTTCAGTGCCTAAGACAGCATTTGGAAATCGTCCCACGTCCCACCCCTCAGTACTGCACCCCACCAATGACACATGTAGTGGGTAGAGTTGGGGGGCGCAGCGGCTGGGCGGCAAACCTTGGCCCTTCATGGGCTGTAGCGCAAGGGTTTAGTTAGAATGGGTGTAGTTTAAGGGCCCGCCGACAGCCCTAAGTCAGATTTCAAAGGCTGCAACACTCACAAAGTGATGTGGTAAAAAAGGTGAAAGCTAAACCACAATATTAAAATAGTAAATAGTTAAAAACAGTAAAAAATGAACGTTAGTTAAAGCATTGAAACCTGAATGCTAAAAGAGTAAGGTTTAAAACGCTAGAAACAAAGGGTAAAAACAACACAAACCAAAAGTCGTATTCTAACACCGGAAGCCAAATGCCCAGGAATAAAACATAAGTTAAACCCGTTTCGCGAAATCAATTTTGGCGACGAACCGCAACACCATATTTGCGGAGACCAGATCGTCGCCGAGAATTGACCGCAGGATAGAACCCAGGCCAAGGGATTGGCGCTCTCTAGTATATCGCCGACTATAGTCCACGAAGTGGCGAGGAATTATCTGGAAAATACACCTTTTCTCGAAGCTTCTCGTAAACGAGCCAACAGTCAACAGCTCTTCGAATCGAGAAAAATCAGTCTTTGTTCCGGCCCGCTCCATTGTAACCTTGTTTATCGGCGCGTTGCCTAACAACGTCGTGGTGTGAGGTAGCTTGATCTTGAGCGTCTCTTTGACGGACAGCTGGCGGCCGGTACCACACTTTTTTCCTTGATCTTTTTCTTACTCAAATCCTTTACAATGTCTGTAAAGCTAATTGGTGGTATAGACTAGTTTCCATCCTTTTTGTCCTTTAAATTCGAAGCAGTGAATACGTGTTGAAAGTCACACGTTCATGGAACAATTTTGATGCAACAATGTACTCCTCGTAAGTGAAGCCGTTAGAAGCAACAATGCCTCACGTCGCCTGACAATGTCTCAAATTCCCTTGGTCCAGCCTCCTGCACCCGATCGTGCACTGAGATTACTCTCCCAGGGTGTGCGTGGATTTTGTTTAAAAAGGATGACACTAATTATGGTGCTAGCGTCTTTTTAATTAAAATTTCCAATCTTTCCAATGAGACGTTGCCGATCAATATATCCATCCAGCCTTAGACCCACACTTTGTATCCCTCCGCGTTCAACAATGGCGTTTTTATTTGTTCGACAAGAGGTCAAAGAGGCTTTGTATTTTTATTGCACCGTGATGTTCATTGCCGTCCATTGTCGTCAAGTCATTTGAAGACCGCTCCAATAAGGACTTTTTAAAAAAATGAATAAATATTTGTTTAGCCTAACTAAAGGCGGCCCGAAAAATCAAACCTTTGACGTCCGGTCGGGACGTGCGACCGGACCCCAAGTTTTGTTTAAAAACCGGACAGATGGCAACTAATTGTAATCCCCCACCCTAAATTCCCGAATTCAATATTTATTGATAATAATTATTATTTTTTAAATTATATTTCAAATAGTCGATTTTCTGAATCTATAACTTCGGTATCAAATTGTAGGATATTACATATATTTTCGAAAATCAAATCATTGCCATGTTAAAAAATGTATTCTTCCAGTACCTCAAACATTTTCTCCTATTTTTTCGCATCTCAAATTGTGCCGCTCCTGAAAAACTGCCCCGTTTGTAAATCGGGACATGAAGGGAAAAATGAAGAGCAACGAACTGCAAGACACTCGCGCAAGAAGGCCTCGTGGAGCGCGTGTAACGTAATTAGCTCCAGGCGACAGATTCTAACACAGCACGTCATTGTGTATAGCAAACACGTGTTTCCTAACCTCCGCCTGGCTATTGCTATAAAAACGCATTAACAACAGTGACGATGTATCAGCACGTGCTGCCAAAATTAGCTCCATTTTCCATTTTGAAATTTACATGTACGTATAAGGGGTACACGCGACACATTCCCAATTTAAAACAAAATCTGATGTGTTGCACGTACACGACTTTCTCAACTCTGGTACAAACTATTCTTAAAAACGTTTATTCGTCTATACTTTGTTCATCAAGAGATTAGAGGAGACGTAAACAAAGCCACGTGCGTTTTGACCACAGCACGCCCTCTTGACGATTTCGCCGTGTAAATAGTCCCTTGAAGAAATACTGTTACTAAGGTCTGAAATGTCATTTAATGTTTGCTAAAGCATGAACTAAGTGTACTAAGCATAGTTAAAGTGTAAGAATATGCAGTTAAGTGAATCTGTAACCAAATTCTGCGCGCGCATTATTCAGCATGAAAGTAACATGGCGAAACAAGTGAGTTGTGAAACATAAGTGCGGCAAACCGTTGCGAAGTGGTGAAAAGACAACAATATCGAACGTGTTTAACAAATTCTGCGAGAAATATCCCGAACTTGCTATCGAAGACGTGATGAAATTAACATCCGAGTTCACCGGTGTGTCAGTTGCAAGTATTGACAGCACACGCAAAGAAAAATCGTTCGTTGGTGAAGATCCCGGCCAAAAGCTTCCACGTACCAGATAAATGATGGATGTAGTTTGCGACGAATTTGTGAGATCTGCAATCAAATTTTTACATAATGGTAAAATATAAGGGCGGCCCGGGTTCGATTCCAGAGACCTGCATGTGATAATTTGGTGGACAAAGCGGTGTCAGGGTGGGTTTTCTGCGAGTTTTCCGGTTTTCCCGCTACTCATTCCACCAACTACTCCAGTCACCTTTCTAATCATCGATTTCGCCTACATTTCATATTATCCTCTTCCTCACTATCATATCTGGTGCTTGGTTGACCACCTGCTTCCAGGAAGAAAGAAAAGAAAACATGTACGACATCCTCGGTCAATGCAAAAATAATATAAATGTATAATTTAAATGACCACCGACGTAGCGCAGTTGGTAGCCCGTTTGCCTCTGGCGCGGAGGACTCGGGTTTGATCCCCGGTACCAGCATGGGGATTTTATTCCCTCTGGGAGGTCTGGCAAGGGGTGCACTCAGCCTCGTTAGGTCCCGGGGGGACCAATTGAGGAACTACTTGGTAGAGAAGTAGGAGCCCAGGTCAGGAAGGCCGTATAACTGGCCGGGAGGTCTAAGGGCCCTGACCACGTCCCACCCTCCCGTACTGCACCCCACCAATGACGTCTGCAGTGGGCAGAGGTGGGGGACGCAGCGACTGGGCGGCAAGCCTTGGCCCTTCATGTACTGTTATAATTTAAATGATATATACACATACTCATAGGCATATACACTTATATTTTTTTAAAATCCTGAAACATGCAGCGTTAAATGTGATTATCAACAGTCAGCTATCCTTCTCTGAAGGAGTAATGTTGCGCAAATCTGTTTGGAATATAATCAAGAAATTCCACACAACTGAAGCTTTTAAAACTGTACCTACTACACTAAAGCAATACCTCTAACTGAATCAATAGATAATCTGTTCCTTTCATCTGCGCACTGTGCCGTTAATAGTGAAAATACTCATTCAACATTAGGATTGTGTAGCTTTGCCTCCACAGAATACCAACCTATTGCCTCGGAGTGCAAATGCCGTGTTGCCAACCTTTCGTTCAATGTTATTAATGCATGAGTATACTCTGATTGCAGCTAGTGTAGCTCTATTGCCATAGCTAGTTGCAGTTGGGGCTAATAACCAATTTTCATTTCTATTGGCAGTTCCCACTTCATTTTCTAACGATTACTGCTTGTTTCTGAAAATGTAGAACATGATACTTTTCAAAAATCCCCCCAGACGCCGGACAAATGGTGAATTTGCGGACTGGTAACCCTCGCGTTAATCGAGATAGACTAGACTAGATTAGACTACCAGATGGCAGGCTGAGGTGTGTCAGTCGTGTACCTGCCCTTTTAGGGCTTAACCACTGTATGACGGGATTAGGATGTTGTAGGATGGCTGGTGAAGAATGGGGATTGTGGGTTGCTAGGAGGTAGCATAGGTTTATGCTCCTCGTCGGGTGATAGATTCAGTGTGCAACTATCGTTGGACACTGCTGGTGGGTGGTCCAAATATGGATATTTGGAGAAATTTTGACTTCCAATCTTCTCTTGGAAGGAGTGTAAGGATCTCAGCTTGTGCTGTTGATGGGGTAGCTCCTGTGTTACCGGGGGTGCCCGCAAGCCATGCGGGGAACCCGGTGTCGCACAAGCGTGCGTTCTCTAGGGATGTAGTCCCCAAGAGACCTAACCAGGGCGCTCCGCGGTGTTGTGGAAACTGGTCGTAAAATTTGGTTGCCCAAATTTCGTCCTCCACGTACGGGAGGGACGAGGCTTCGTGCAGTAGTCTTGTAGGGAATCTACGGCATATAGAATAGATTACCCGAAGACCTCTATTCTGTATACGTTGTAGACGCAGGAGATGGGTGTCTGCAGCCATGCCCCAGATTTCGCAGGCATACAGAAGGATAGGGATGATGAGAGCCCGAAAGAGGCGTAGCTTTAAGGGAATTGGCATCCCCGACCGCAGCATGGGGTACAGTGAGGCAATTGCCCCGCTGGTCCGCGCTGATAGATCGTTGATGTGTTCCCGAAAAGTTAGGCCCTTGTCGAGCTTCACTCCCAGGTAGGTAAGGGAATCTATCCACTTTATCCTTCGGCGAAGGTATGTAAATGTGGGGAAGTTGGCGGGAAAGCGCCGTTTGATGAAAAGTATGGCGCGGCTTTTCTCCGGGTTGATGGACAATCGCCAACGCCTACACCACTCTTGGATGAGGCGGAGGTGTCGCTGTATGGGGAGAAAGGTTCTGCGAGGGTGTTTATTTGTACAGTATAGCAGCACGTCGTCAGCATACTGGGCTATGTTAACGTGCTGTTCGGCTGGAATGTCGGCCACATATACGCTAAACAGCGTAGGGGACAACACAGAACCTTCAGGGACTCCGCCTCTGATTGGCCTTCGTGTAGATTTGAGATAGACATTTGTACAAATTATCTTATTGCTCATTTTGTTGTAGGTGCAAGAGGATATGAAAATACAGCAGGCTTTAAGCAATAGTAAAATATTATAAAAACTACTCGAAATGTGATGGCTTTACGAGAATAACGACTTCCATTTCGAGAAAAAGTATAAGTATTGGAAAATTTAAAAATAATAAAGAATATCTCCCAAGTGTTTCATTCCTCAAAAAATATATTTGACATAAATGTGTGCTTTAACGAGAAGTACATTTTGTCTATCTCTTACGGTTTACCAGTTATGCAAAATTCATCTAGACTTCTGGGACAGAATTACAGTTTTTGTTGTGTATGATCTGGAATCACCGATTTCCTGTTGGAGATCCGAAATTTGGAAGCGTCAAGCTTGTGTATTCTTCCCGAAAAAAGTATTTCTCTACTAAACCCAGCACTTAGAGAAAGGCAACCATGCACGATAATGGCAAAGAGAAATAGAGGAAATGGTTTCTACGAGAAGCAACTATCCAGGCAATGAACCCAGGCCACTGGGCTAACGGTGCGTGATTCTCAGAAGTACAGTGGAAGTGCGCAGAGCGGAAACCCATTGAAATAATGATCGTTGTTAACAATGTTAAATGTAGTGTAGCATATATGATTGGTATAGTCTACAGATTCTTGACTTTGGTATAAACATTCTGTGAACCAGTGAACAGCATTTGTCATTTTGATTCTAGAAAGTCGAAGGAGAAACAGGATGAACGGTATGGTGTGATCTGTCTTGCAAAGGAGTAATTGGACTCGAAGAGACTGTCACGGGTCAGACTTACCTGCAAATGTGGAAATTCACGATTCCACGTCTTAACGATCTGTTTGAGAATCAAAATGAGGTTTACTTCCAACAAGACGAAGCTCCACTTCATTACCATTGACAAATTTTCTCGATCGCATATTCAATCAGATGGACAGGACGAAGAATAAGTATAACGGAGTTCCTGTTTCGATCTCCGGATTTAATCCCCTCTGATTTCTACATTTGGGGAACTTCACTTCTGTCTCAGTACCGTGCTGAGAAATACCGTTTCAAAGAGTGCATACATCAATTTGGAATACTATACCTACAATGTTATTTTATCTCGTATTCACTGTCGGAGATAACTGCACCATCATCGTCATAACCATTATCTTCCTCTTTCACTGGTGCTTCTTCTTTCCCTAGCATTCCTTTTGCTTCATTCCTGAAGTCCAAGACGTCACAGGAAAGAACCACCGATTGATTGGACTGTGTTCCAAGACGGAGCAGTGATATAAGATGTAAACGCCTTACCAAATTATAAATGGGTTGGAATTTAAATCGCGCCTGTAACATGTGAAGTACGCATTAGGTCAAAGGGCGCAATATTGTGACGACGGATGCCGGCCACACATTAAAGGGAGCCGAGATCAAGCTACCTCATACCACTGCGCGGCAAGTAAATAAGGCAACAATGCAGCAGGCCACAACAAAGACCGATTTTTATCGATTCGAGAAGCTTTCGACTGTTGGCTTGTTTACAATAGTTTCAGGAGAAATGGTGTATTTTCCAGAGAAAATACCTACACTTGGGCTGGACTATGAAAGCGAGAGAGCCGGACAGAGGAGAGTTTGTTATTAAATGCGTGTTATGTATAGTCAGTGTTGAGGGAGATTGAGCGAGTGTGTTGTCGGAGACAGCTTTAGGCATATAATCGTCGCGTCGGAGTTGGTTGTTTGCGTGAATAGTCGAGCTGTGTGTCAAAAGTTTTGTGATTCTATTTAGAAGGAACACATTGACAGAAAAATAACTGGATTTGTCATAGGTCATAATATAATAGAAATAAAGTGCGGTCGCTTTATGGCGAGGTCACGATCACGAATGCATTAGATAATTTAGTGATAAAGATTTTGAAATTTCACGGCATTAGACTCGAAATGTCACATCTTTTGGTATATGATTTTGGAATTAATCACAAACTCGAGCTTCACAAGGCTTCCGTTACATTCTCAATACATTTTGATATATTGTATTATGTCCCAAGTTTGAAGCTTACCATTCGCCTATGAAACATTTTTTTTTTTCCCTCACAGGACGACTTGCTAAATTCTAAGCCCTTCATCCCCATTCTTATTTTTAAAACTTTGTCTACGTGGCTTAGTACCCTCGCCCAATTTCTGAACATAACTGATTTCCAGCTAAGCCTTGAGCTAATGATTTCTTGTCTACTAAATTCACTAGAATCATAATTGCCTTAGCTACATTGCCTTGCTAATTGGCTTATCCTTAACACGTAAATTGGCTAATGACTTTCTCATGACAAAATTTACCCTTGCTTCTTCCATTGTACATTGATTTAACACCTGAAAATTATTTATTACATTCCTATCATTCCTTTATAAAGTTATTACTTTTATGCCGATATCGAACTGGGTTTAAATTACTGCAAACTATGTAAGAGTGTATTCTTGCCTTGCGGGGACCAAGCTCAGTTATTTTGCTTGTTGCAAGCAAGCTTGAAGCAGAATCTGAATCTATACCGATTCGCTGACAATTCCCACTAACTGAAACTCGCAGTTGCGAAATTGACGACGCTTAGGCCAGCGCTAGCACTTTGTGTCCCCTGACAAGTGGGCAATAGAAGTGGTCTAGGAAATTTAAGCAGTAAACTTCACGCATAATAGATGCATTGTTGAACCGCAGAAGACAGTGTTGCTCGTATTTATTCAGTTACACTACCACATTTAGATAACCGACCAACGTATGAAACTATTTCGAAAATGCTTTCTTTTGGTGATGAACCTATTTTCTTTCCTTACTTTCCCATCGTTTACGAGGTGGTTGTAATGAAAGTGTGATCTTACCTGGTTCTCAACGGAGGTGGTGAGCAAATGCCTCTGCAGTTCCACGGCGCTGAACTCCTGCAGAATCGCTGCCACCTTGCGAGGATCAGGAGAAACGCCTCGCGCCGTTCTGGACAATCTCGACGGCGAACTCACGACGCCATCCAGCGTCCCCAGTCTACGACCTCCAGTTACCTCCTTCTTCTTCCCGGAGTCTTCAGAAGAACGGCGAGAAACCGGAGCGAAGGCAGGACTCTGTCGCCTACAATAAAAAGTGCGGCTTCCTATAGAACAAGCTGGCTGCCAAACGATGCAAAACTTGAATAAATAAGTTTCATTTTCCTCTCCGTTTGTACAAAGAGCATCAAGGAAAACCTTTGGCGGATTTTTTTATAGTTTTCTGGAGCCTTCTGAAGCGCGAGCTTCACCGCTAATCTGAGCGCTCGTCGAGATTTCCCCTTAGATTTTAACTGCTTCTAAGGTGTTCTCTGTACCAGCCGATAATGTATGACTACTAATCATTGTACGAATCTGTGTGACAAACTGAATGCACTCATCCTTTTCGCCAATACGATCGAGAGCGTTAACATATATTTAGTTTCTACGCCATTTTGTAACATCTGTTGTGTTTATTTATCAGATGGAGTGGCACACCCTTGCACCGTGGCCTAAAACAAGCAATGAAATGGTCATGGCTTAGTATAACGATAAATAATGTGACAAAGTTGCGAGGTATAGTGAGATTTTTTTTTTGGAGCTCTTTGTACACTTGTATATTTACCCCTTATAATTTAATTTCATGTCCCCCCAGCCATTCTTAATAATCAGTCAGAGGAATTAAAGCCAGTTCGGAAGGAAACAAGATTGAACTGTTACTAGAGTCTAACTGGGGATATCGTAAGTAACCAACCCCCAACCCTTGTACAATGTTTTATTTTCACGGGAGCTCTGAAAGTATTTTGACATTGGTATCGAATACATATCCTACAGATTTGACTCTATTCTTTTCCCTCTATAGTGCATTGTTACATAAATAAAAAAACTGGCGTTTGATAGCCAATACGTCACCATTCTTTTATAGTTTACAGTGGCGTATAGACTCACCTGGAACTGACAAACTGGTGATGCAGATCGTGTATCCTCGAGTTTAACTCGCTTTTCTGGTTGACAGCAGCCCGTAGCTGTTCCTCCAAGTCCTTTTTGGCTGCCACGAGGGTGCCCAGCTCGGCCTGCAGCTGCGACGCCCTCGCTCTGCTCGCCAGAGTCTCTGCCTCCATCTCCGCGACTTTGTCCAGGAGTAAATCGCGCTCCCTTCTAAGATCCCTCACCTGCTAATCAAAAAGTGAATAAACTGAAGCATATTGCATGTATGCATATCTATGTTATTATACACCCAGCGACAGTTTAGTTCGCGCTCACAGGGTATCAACATTGCACCTTCTCCAAATTCTTGAACTTGATTTTCATTTCTCACTCTCTTGTCATATACTTTAAAAGCTTTCATTTAACACACTCATCTTTACAAAAATTGGTATACTTATATTACAGCCGCATGCATTATAAAAGCAAACCATAATCTCGTGTTTTTGGATCGCGTTACCAAACCGAGGACCCTAAATGCCACTTTTTATACAGATCTGGCTTACCACTTTTGGCAGACTTAGACATTAATATGCCATTTGATGTAGGAAGGGTAAGGGATGATCATTAAAGTAAACAAAGCATGAACACGTATGTTGAAAAAGGTGGCATATAATGTAAGGAAAACCCTACAGTTATAATAGCAGATCTTTAAAAGCTTGTAAGAAGGCTGAATAGAGGAAGAGTGCGAGTGAGCGAGTGTGTGGGGTTTAACAGCCCATCGACAACGAGGTCATTTGGGCCCCATATCTCTTTGGATAATGTGGTTATGTTAAGCTTGTATTGTTGTAATTGAGATAACAGGGATATCAATGCTCCACTTTTGAAAAGTGTTCCAACATTCCATATATACCTACCCAATTAAAATCAAATCCATTTTCTTTTTGCCAGGTCGTCTTCTATGGTTCCATCCTGTTTGAGGCTTCAACATATGAAGTTTTCTGGGCTAAGGTTTGAGCCTCATGTCCAAACTCCAACCTGGAGGGCTAGGTCCCATATTTATTACACCTGGGATTATGTGGCCCAGCTATACTTCCAGGCACTGTGGTTCATTTTGGTTGCCTTTTACAACATGTATGGACTATAGTGGAGCTTTTCTTTTTCCAAGCATGGGTAATTATTTACAAAGACAGGGTGAAATACTAAAAGATTACCTAGAAGGATCTTGGGATTAGGATAGGTTTGAATAGAGGAAGAGAAACCCACAAAAATAGTCTGAAAGTTAAATTGGGGATCTTAACACATATTCGCATTCTACATGGTGACCGCGAAGGAATCCCAGACATCCGCCGACGGCGAAACGCGGGGCTCTTTCACGCTTCCGTCCTATACTCGCCTCTAGTGCTTCGTACGGCGTCATGTGACGCCTGTTGCAAGACCAGTGATACTCAACCTTGTGCGAAAAACGGGGGCGAATTTGTTTCCATCTACTTTTCGCCGAGCTATGGAGATTCATTGGATTCTAAAACAACTTTCTCAAATACTTGGTTACCTGAATGAGCTAAGGGGAAATGCTTCATATACAAAACGAGCGAGGTGGGATAGAGCACATTAGAGGCAAGGTTGGGCATCGCTGCGTAAGACCAAGAACCAATGCGAAAAGACAAGCTAGTGATTTTGTGGGGAGGGGGAAGTGTCTAATACAAATATATCCCGGCATCAACAAGTTCAACTACTATTGCTAAGATGTATTTTCGTTTTGAAGGAGGATGGATTTACGGCTAGCATAATAAGTAAAACAACATCGATTTTATCGACCTTTTACATTTCCCCTGAGAACTTTCTTCTTGAGATAAGCATTTTGGCAGAGACAGGGACAGACAAAAACAGGGCCTCTATTTTGTAATAGTATAAGGGAGAATATCGTTTCAGCCACTAGATAGGTCTTGCAGAGCAAATCCGTCGTTACTTCAGAAACTGTTGACTTGCTGATATTTTCTTTTTTATAACTCCCTATTGTGGTGCCTTTTGGAACCGATGTATACAAAACTGACCACCGTAAGTTGTAACCAATCGAACTAAGGTTAACACCCAATTTAATCTTTAGCCGTGACAAAGTAAAGCACGTCATCTTCGAGTTAAGTTTGCGTGATTCTGTCGCTTTACGTGCAGACACACAAACTTGCACATTTGTTAAACAAGGTCCTCCTACTGGCCTTCAGAAAGTCATTCGAGTTTATTGCTGCTACTTTGATTTAGTTGTTAATTCTCCTTTGAATCTCTTATGAGGAGCCAAGATGCGAAATAGTGATTTTTTTTAAAAAAAACATCAGCAGCATCTTTCTTCTTCACTTTACATTTGTCATTAAATATTGAAATGTTTATCATTTTGCATAAAAGTAACTATTTTTCCAAAGGATGAGAGTATAACTTCACAGCTCAAGGTTATTTCTTTCTTTTTGAACAATAGTAGGCTGAGCTTTATCGATAGCTTAATTTCTATCGATTGCATTGTTAAAATGATGATAGCAGTGAGAGGTAAGAAAGTGAAATTTATAAATAAACTCAGCTTTCAATCATTCTTAAAAGAACAGTGTGTTGATATGGGGCTATTTTGATTTAAATTTCTCCAATATATTTTTAAAAACAATACCCAAAGTGTACTTCATAAAAGCATTTTTTCCTCAATTCAAAAAGACATGGATATATTGGAATATTGCCATCACAACATTGTTTATTGTGTTCTAAACCAGTTGAAATGGACATGGAACATCTGGCAAAATGTATAACTGTTCGAAATCATCAATATATCACTTCTAAATACCAGGAGGCTAGAAAGAGAATGACATTGTTGTTAACTCTTGTGCATTAGACTCACATGCACACACATACACTTAGGGAATATAATGTACTCTTGCAAGTGCCTACTGTAAGAATAAAATCTCTTTGATAAACGGAAACAAGAAAGATTAAGATGTTGTACTTTGATCCAGGGAAGTTACTGATACCTAAGCAGTAAGTAAGTTTTTTGACTTACCTCCTCGTCTTCCTGCAAGCTGCCTCCCCCACCCCCGCCCGTGTCCTCCATCAGTCTTTTCTTGAGCCGCCCCCGGCCACACAGCTCCTCCTCGATGTCGCCCAGACTCCGCCGCCTTGGTCCCATACCTTCTGTCGTGGTGGAGGCGGTGACTGTTGCAGTATGATGAAATTGCTGCTGCAACTGCTCGACTTCCTCGCGGAGCTTCGTTCCCTTCCGATGTATCACGTCCAGAAGGTTCCACAGTTCGTCCTCAGCCTCATCCAGAACGGGCGCTGTGGATGCGGCTGTCTGAGAGGTGGTAGTTGGAGGCGGCGCCGGATTCTTTACCGAATGTTCCTTGCTGGAGGAGGTTTCGGTGCCGAAGCCGGAGTCCTGGACAGCACTACTGCCCGTCGAGCTGGTCCCGCTTCCTTCGCCAGATTTAGGTTGCTGGGAGGACACTTTCCTCTGGCGGGAGGACGATGACGAAGATAGGGATAGGGTGTCGTGGTGCAACTTGCGGCGGACTCGAACCCCAGGCTCCCACTTGCTGCTGCCGCTACTGCTACCTCCCCCGCTTCCCGTCAATGGGATGGGGATGTTGGACGGTGAGGAGGTTCCCGCCGCCATCTTGGTCCGCAGATGCGGGAACGTCTCCATGACGAGGTCCCGAAATTCCAGCAATGCTCCGACCTCATTCTGCAGCTCCTGAGCAAACAAAGAACCCATTATAAGTTTAAATAAGTCTTATTAGGTACAAATAATCAAAACAAGATAAAGCTTGGGAGGAAGACATTACTCAAAGAGATGCAGAGATTAGTGCAAGCGTTTCCACGCACTGCAGCATGCAAATTTAATAATAACCACAATTCTGAATCCCAATGTCGGTGGTTCTAAACCTTTGAAGAGCTACATCGCTCTGCGTCATGCCTTCTGTGCCACGCCTACTTAAGAGGTACTAACCAAGCTGAAAACATACTACAATTAATAAATAAAATTATAAGTCCGCAACACATTCCTAACACCCTGCAGTTTAAACAAAGCATACATGCTTGTTGTTGACTCCAAGACAAGATCTTTAGTTCTAATACATTGTGAAAGTATTTAAGAACAAGTAATAATTACAAATTGTTGTGCGCGGTGGTTCCTGAGGTAATCGTACAAGAAAAGTATCATTTTAATACTGACGGAATAGATTGTTCCGGCTCCCTTCAGCATCTATGAAGGCTTTGACTTGACACAGAAACTATTTAACTGTGGGATTTTGCTGATGGGTTTTACTCATTCTCATTAGGAAATACACTCATATTTACTCCCTAATTCACTAAGGAAGGTAGGGAATTATCTTATTAAGAGGAAGGCAGCTGCAAGTGTTGTGACGTATTGGAACGAAGAGCAAGCCTATCAGTTCTTGTGACGTCAGGTAAGAACCGTGTAATACCAAGTTGCCCAGTTAAACGGCACTACAAGTACGGTACTGGGGGGGGGGGGGGGGGGGGGGTCAGTCAGATGTAGCGCTCTATATAGCGTTTCACTCTTAGAAGACAGTATGGAGTTAAATGGGACATCTCTGTCTCTATCTAGCGCATACAAGTTGCCATTAGCCGCGTCCTTTTCTACCCTCGCTCTGTTGCCACATTCCTAATAGCATGGTATAAATATTCATTTGTTATAAATTTCAGGTTTGAACACATCCTATGCAGAATTTTTTTCTCTATCAGGTTATATCCTTTTCAGAGTCATTATACATTTCTATAGGTCCAAATTTCTTCAGAAAACGTTTTTTTTCAATAGAAGTCCGATATTTGCTGTTTCTACACTCATCACGCGCTAACTAACAAACTAACTGCTAGAATGCATCTATATTTTTTACTTAGGTAGAGTAAACTATAGTGCTACTACCTGCCTACTTTGAATTCTCTATGTTTACCCAGTTAAGGGTTATAATTTTTTAAATTAAATATTTTCGGAAAATTTTATATCTCTGCACTGCAAAAGTTACGCAGTGTGAAACTTTTTTGTTATTGAGTTTACATCAGGGAACCAGCGAGAACAAATGTTGAGGAAGGTTGGAGAAAGTTTTTAAAATAAACCAAAAGGCAGTAACCTCTTTCTTTTATCCAATAAGCCAAACAAAAGGTATTCATATATTCAGCGTCAGGCCTGACACAGAAGATAGTATAAGGAGCAGCACTAGCATTAGTTCGAAAGAAGCCGTGTGCGTAACTGTGAGCTGTTATTGCGTTATTTGTTTAATATTTTTGTAAATATTTGTAGTTATGGAGGGGGAAGCTAGGAAGAGACGATATGTTGGTAAATTAAGAAGTAAGGAACGCCAAATAATTATGAATGTGTTAGATTACTTTTGAAGCAAAATGCTTGGCAGTAAAGGCAGTAAAAGAAACAGCTAAGGCTATCGGGTGTTCAGAAGCAGTAGTGTGTATGATTAAAAAGGAAGTAATGAAAGGACCTCTAAGAACGCCATCGAAAAAGAAAGCAAAATGGGCGGGACTACACAAAACGCTAGGTTAACGCAATATGATTGAATAGTGCAAGGTGGAGTGCGGCGAATTGTTCATTCTTTACTGTTTGCAAATATTCCACCCATGCTGAATATAATTTTGTCACAGTTCAACAGTGATGAGACCCTACCAAATTTCTCAAGGGCCACTCTGATTTAGGGTTCGAATATGAAAGAAAGGGTAACAAGTGCATATTAATAGAAAGAGACGATATCGATATCATCAGATGGCGACACAAATATCTAAAAGGCGTAAGAGGTTTAGGGACCAGGGGAAATCAGTTATTTATACAGACGAGTCATTTGTAAATTTAGGTCATACAGTAACAAAGGCGTGGAGGGATACCAAAGTTAAAAGTGTCCGTCTCGTCAAGCAGCAATTGAAGGACTAAGTGCAGGACTCGGCCACCTCGAGTCGCTCGCGGAGAAAGATTCGCAACTAGTACATGTTGCAGCACTGCGCTCCATTTAACGTGTACTGTCTTTTAAGGGTGAGACGCGCTTTAGATGACAACATGGCCAGTACAAATAAAACGAAGCAGCAGTGTTTTTGTCTGGTTCTGTTAGGAAGCCAGCTAGGTCCAAATCCCCGAAGTACTTTGTCAGATTACAACCTAACATGCAGACTTCGATTACAAATTTCCCAGACATTACGTCCTAACACTGCTAAACTTCTTAAAGAAAAACAAAACAGAAAGTGTCAGGAAATTTCCATGTAATTTTGTTCCATTTGTCTCTTTCAATTTGTAGAGAAAATGATATGCTCCGTTCTATTTACTTTATAACATGTCTGTCCTTCACATACGCTAGAATTGTTATACATTTTCTTATAGCATAGAGCCGAAATGTAATTGTTCATAATCAGTAAGCAACTGTGTAATTAAAGCAGTCGGTATTAATGTTACAAAATCCAAGACGCTAGTTGGTTATTAACACCAGGTATGTTTCCTGTCTTCCTGCATTGCTGCATCCCGCATGCCTTTAACTATTTTCTCTTCCCCAGCGGCAGCGGGGCAGAGCGCGGTGACGTCACACGCTGACTAGTTTTCAGTGCGAGAATGTTCAGCGGGGTGACCGCCCGTACCGTATTAATTAAGACAACCTCGTATTCAGTCGGGCCCCTATAGTTATTGTGAAAACTCTGGAATATCAGGACGAAGGGACATTTCGATTGTCGACTTATATAAAGGCAATTTGTGGTTATCGAGGCATTACGTGGTTCACCTAGCCAACCCAAATCAGAAGGGATTCAAAAGGTAGTTATATAATCCTTTATAAATTTCTGGTTAGGAGGACATTAGAATGAAATTGAGTATATATGTATTCGATTCAACTGAAGTATCACATCACTGCTTCCACGCAACCTTTAAATCGTGATTTTCCGTCACAACAACCTATAATACTACGATTGCATAAGAGTTTTTTAAACATACTGTTGTAGTTTATATTATGCAAGAAGGGCATATACATGCAACATAAACATAAATTGGTTTGCAGGGGCAACCTTTTGTTCCGTTTCGTTTAGGAGAAAGAAGTGATTTTAAATTCAATTTGCTGGAGCCTTCACCAAACTTTAAAAGTTAACTTTCTCGTATGCTTTTATTCCATGTATCTTCGCTGTTTCGGAGGGTAAGTCGCTGTCTTATCTTTGCAAGACACATTAAATTTATTCTTAAAACTTTGATTACTCCTCGACAGTTGGAGTTTCTGATGCTGTAATTTCAGATGACACTCACTCTGTTTAATATTCTCCAGCGTTCTCAATTACAAACTTTAATAGCTTGGAGTCTTCTTATTAGAACTAGTTCTGTTGTAATATGACAGGGTGGTAATATTTTACTAATATACATTTCTCAAATTCTGCTGAGACAGCAGACTCTACCTCTTTATTATCCTCATTACAAATACACAATGATCTGTTCATATCACAATAAAAAATGCAAGAGACGCGATGAATATTGCATTCCTCAAAATCTCAGAGGCACTATTTGAACAAATGAAAATCTACTTAACTGTTACACACAGCAAGCAATTATTCCAAACTTGATCCACAAGGTTCGCTGATGAATCTGTGATTATTTGAACTATATTACATTCCTCTAGGTAAAAGGTATGAAATCCACAATTTAAGGTCAATTCATTTCAAAATTTAATGCAGCAAACAGGGTTTAATGCATAACATCCACTCAAAATTTCATGCATACTTCTAAATTAGTTCCAGAGTCATTCTTTCTGATTTTGAAAAATCGCTACAGTCAATACAATTAGTTTTTCAAAAAAATTATATTTTACATTAAATTCTTAATAGCATATACTACCCTTTTAGAGAATTAATAGACAGGAAGTGTGATATTGTCTTTCAACGCGACTCTGTAACAGCTCATACGGTCAATCTTTCGAGGAGAATAATTCAAAGCATGTTTCAGGACAGACTTATTAACAGAAATTTGGGATGCCTCGGTCCCCCGATCTAACCCCCTGTGATTTCTATCTTTGGGGTAACTTAACCCATAAATTGTACAAGACAAACCCAGACACCCTGGCAGAATCAAAACAAAATATCCGGCAGGAAAATGCCAGCATTTCTGAACGTGAACTGCGGCGAGTGACGGATTGCTTCCTAAAAAGATGTTAAAAACGCATGGACGACAGTGGCCAAATTCAACATCTCCTTTCATAAAGTTGGTAAGAAAAGCCTTTAAAAGTGGTTTTAAAAATAATGTATGGTTTCATCCGCGCCTTTCTATCATAGCGGCAGACGGCAACGAGCGCCGACGATAACAGGCAAAACACAGCGCAGCCCGTTGGAGCCTTTTTTGCTCTCCCGGTACTAACAGCTTAGTATTGTGACCCCAAACTGATCTGGAGGCCGGTGCCGGGTAGTTGGAGAGCTAAACAGAGATAACTAGACGCGGAAGCGTTATCGACATATAAGCAGAATTTTCCGAAGTTTACCTTCCCTCCGCCTCTAGAACGTTCTAGATGTTTCCATAAAAGCGAGGGTTCTCGCTAGTCAGACAGTGAGTTGTGCGTTTCTACAAGTGAGTTAGTGATCACAGCGAGACGTACTGCTACCGCGAGAGATTAGAGACGTCTGTGTTTGATTCCCCAGCGATTAAAATGGAGAAGAGGGTGCTTCGCGCGGGTCGGCTAGTCGACTACGGCCCAAAGAACTGATAAGAAAAATTGAACTGGATCACACTAGTGAAGTAATAGTGTGAACTAAGTGAAGTCACGGTGAAAGCTGAACTGAGACTGAACTAGTTAAAACTGGTCAAAGTCACAGTATGTATGGAGTAGGAATTATAAAAGTGTAGTCAATTGTTTAACGCTTCATAACATCCTCTGACATAAAATATCGTTCTTTCCCACCTTTTCAGAGCACCTCTGTAGTGTGGTCCCGAGTTCGCATCTCGGTTAGGGTAAGTTATCCAGATAAGGTTTCTTTTTGAGGTTTTTCCTTATGCTGAGAAGACGAACGTCGGGTAACTTTAAGCTCTATGGGCCTAGGGCTCATTTGAGCATAATTTCACCCATTTCATTCATTCGTCCTCCACTATGAAGAACGTTAATTTAAAAAATCCACTTTTTTCATACAAAATCAAGCAAAATGTTATCAGCATTACGAGTCATTCCATGTCAAATCGCACAAAATTTGACCTTCATATCTCCGATTTCATTAATAATAAATGTGCGTGTTCTGTGAATGAAAAAATGATACCCCTAGTTTTTTGTTTGTCTGTAAGTTAATTATTTTGGTAAATATAAAGCATTAAATTATCGGGTATTTCTCGCACACCGTTCTACATAAACATAAATATCTCTGGTATTATTTTTCAGATAAATATGACCTGTAGCTCATTTTGAACATTGAAATGAGTACTTTATTTATGCGTTAAACAAAAAACAATTAGTTTGATATTTCCTATTTTTACAAGGCCATTAACATTACAAACATCATTAACAATACTTACTGTACACTAAAAATTTCCGGGAAAACTTTTAAAACGTAGCTTGATGATGTCAGGTAATCCTAGAAAAAGTTCAGAATGGAATTCTAAATACATGTAGAGAAATTAAATAACTTAGCAAGCCGTGCAGACTAGAGTAACGCTCCATCCACGACCAGAAGGTATACACACCGCGTGCAGCTGATTGCGAGTCATGCGTTGTACTTCCGTCAAGGTCAAACTCTTAGCATAAACACTGAAATGGGTCATTTCACGTTAAATCGAACAGTTTTGAAACTTGACATACTATTTTCTCCATTTTTTTAATCTTATCACTGGATGAGATTAACTAATCCGTATGTTTTCTTTTTGGTGTGACACGTTTATTTTGCGCTTTATTAATATTATTTTTACGGTATATTCGCATACTGTATTATATAAAAATCATTATACCGAATACTATTTGAAGTTTAGAATTTTCGTGGTTGCAGCAGTCTAAAGTAAAAAAAGTTGCAGTTTTGCATGCCATTGTTTTAGGTTCACTCAAAATATAAAATAGGCCCCTTTTAGGGGGTAGTATTTTTAAAATATATTTTACTTACTAAACGCTGAATAAAATTCAGAAACCTTTTGTAAGGTCTAAACGTTTTCCGGACTTGGGGTACGGGGTTGCAAAAATTTCCCTTTCTTTGGCCAGCTGTTTGGATATTCGTATCATGTGAGTTGAGACACCAAAATGTTTTATTTTATTGTACGACCAACTGTCAAAAATCGTCAATATTTGTATTTTAAGATTTTTGTCATCCGTTTCATGGAAAGAATCTGTTAATTTTTGTATCATTTCACAATTATTTGAAGTTTCATTTGAAGCAATGTCTGTAGCATGAAATATTTTCTGCTTCATTGCCCGTGGTATTTTCTGCAACTTCTCTCTAGGGTAGCGTTTTTGCGAGTTTTCTTTTCTTTTTTGGAAATTCTCCTATTGCAGTCAAACTGTCGTTCAGTTTATCTGTTACATCTGTTTGGACCATACTTACTGCGTCACTAGAGGATGAGAAGCTGTCACTATCATGTTCTTCTGCCAAACTTTCACTAGCACTAGGCACACATAACTCGGTAGTGGTTTGTTCCTTTGGAAGTTTTGAAATTTTCGTGCGGCAACTATCACAAAATTTCAAATCGCGAGTTAAGTTTAAGTCTTCTAATTTAAGTTTAATCAGCATTGCTGACGTCACTGATCTCAGATTTTTTTTATTACGAACTCTGTGATTAATTTGAATGGGTTAAAACAGTAGCAGTAACTCCGTTGCACCAAATCAGCCAAGATTATACGCAAGCACAATCAACACCACAGCTCACACTAAAGGTCAACTAGCGATAAAAGTATATTATGCAAACAATAAACACCGGATGTACAATGACACCTTGCCCATGTGTTCACAGCAGTTTCTTCAGTCGATACAAGTGACTCACCACGCACACGTCATTAGTAAAGTATTTATATCGCAACTTATTCGAATCCCATTCTGAAACGAGCGTAGTTCAATGCACAATACTTCTGACTATAATTATAGTTTCTCAGTTTTTTAAAAGTAAGCGTTTAGTAAGTAAAATATATTTTAAAAATACTACCCCCTAAAAGGAGCCTATTTTATATTTTGAGTGAACCTAAAACAATGGCATGCAAAACTGCAACTTTTTTTACTTTAGACTGCTGCAACCACGAAAATTCTTAACTTCAAATAGTATTCGGTATAATGATTTTTATATAATACAGTATGCGAATATACCGTAAAAATAATATTAATAAAGCGCAAAATAAATGTGTCACACCAAAAAGAAAACATACGGATTAGTTAATCTCATCTATTGATAAGATTAAAAAAATGGAGAAAATAGTATGTCAAGTTTCAAAACTGTTCGATTTAACGTGAAATGACCCATTTCAGTATTTATGTTAGAGTTTGACCTTGACGGAAGTACAACGCATGACTCGCAATCAGCTGCACGCGGTGTGTATACCTTCTAGCCGTGGATGGAGCGTTACTCTAGTCTGCACGGCTTGCTAAGTTATTTAATTTCTCTACATGTATTTAGAATTCCATTCTGAACTTTTTCTAGGATTACCTGACATCATCAAGCTACGTTTTAAAAGTTTTCCCGGAAATTTTTAGTGTACAGTAAGTATTGTTAATGATGTTTGTAATGTTAATGGCCTTGTAAAAATAGGAAATATCAAACTAATTGTTTTTTGTTTAACGCATAAATAAAGTACTCATTTCAATGTTCAAAATGAGCTACAGGTCATATTTATCTAAAAAATAATACCAGAGATATTTATGTTTATGTAGAACGGTGTGCGAGAAATATCCGAAAATATAATGCTTTATATTTACCAAAATAATTAACTTACAGACAAACAAAAAACTAGGGGTATCATTTTTTCATTCACAGAACACGTACATTTAATATTAATGAAATCGGAGATATGAAGGTCAAATTTTGTGCGATTTGACATGGAATGACTCTTACTTAGCCTCAACATGCTTGAAGTGGCGCTTTAACGCGGCATTGGATGAATTGAAAGATAATGATAACTATCAGAATCTAACCCGGAAAGTATCACCGATGTGGAAAATTGCTTATAAATTAGTATCACATGTTTCCTCCTCTCAGAAATTAAATGAAAAGCATACTGTAAGCGACACGTTATAAAAGGCATTATTTTTGTGTAAGTTTGTGATGTTAAAATGGCAGAACGGCTACGCTTAAATCCTTGGCATGACCGTAGAGATGCCAGCCGTTATCAGGATATAGAAGGTTCAATGTCGCGGTCAATTTACTGTGTCCAGGCTCGATACCGCTTACCGTTAGCAATTACCGGTGTTGCTCTAGTAAAGTACTGCACACGGATATGATTCATGGAATCTGCTGCCAGAGTAATGTTCAAAATTACATAACACGTCCTGCTTTTGTTTGCATCCTGGAAGCAGTAATGGTGGCACATATTATAGCTGTTTCATCGTTAAGCTCCTTGCAAAATACAGGATGAGAAAAAAGAATTTTACATTGTGCATTTTAAAGTAAAATCTACAATCACTTATGTAAAAATCTGATGTGTTGCACTCACATGACTTTCTCTACTCTTGTACTAACCATTCCTACAAACTCTTATTCCTATATCTTCTTTCTTGTTAGTTGAGACAAACATTTGTGCAAATTATCTTGTTGCTTATTTCCTTGTAGGTGCAAAGGGAATGTTAGAATATAGTAGGCTTTGTGCGATAGTCAAATGTTTGAGATTCTGTTGTATTTGCACACTTGATATATAGAAAAATGAACAGTGATGATCCATTTCACGAAAGTTCCAAGTTTTCCGAAACTCACACACATAACAAGGAATATCTCCGAAATGGTTCACCCTACAAGAAAATTTATCGAGACATAAATTGTGTATTTTAGTAACATCTACATTTTTTGTATAGTACGATTTGGTCTATCTCTAACGGTTTACCAGTTATGCAAAAGTCGTCCAAAGTAAATACGACTACAGGGGCTATAGCCAGAAAATTCAAGATATACATTTCATTTGTCATCAAAATTCTCAAACATATGACATTTTAATAAAAATCGTTAGAGCCATTTTCAAGAAAATCAAAATTTTCGAAAAAATTTCCATGTAAAGGGTAGTTTAGGGTGGGGCTATTTTCTTCAAAATCTTCGTGTCACATCCTTGAAAGACATTAAACTTAAATACCAACTTTGGTTTTTAACCGACTTTTCGTTTTTGAGTTATGCTGCCCACAGACTGACAGACTGACAGACTGACACACAGACACACACACACGGACCTTTTTCTAAAAATGCTTTTTTTGGATTCAGGGGGGCTTAAAACATGTATTTCCGGTGAAATCTCGACATCGAATTTTTTGGTGGAATACAATACTTCCCCTACTTACCAGTAGAGAAAGTAAAAATGTGATGTGTTGCACTCATATTACTTTCTCTGCTCTTGTACAATTCCTACAAACCCATTCCGCTATCTCCATGCTAGTCGAGAAAAACATTTGCAGAAATTATCGTATTGCTCATTTTCTAGCAGGTGCAAGGAGCATATGGGATTAAAGTAGGCTTTGAGCGATAGTCAATTCTTTTAAAACTTTGAAATTCCGTTTTCTTTGCACGGCCAAAAGATAAAGTGAATAACGCCTTTCCTTTTGAGAAAAGTTTGTATTGCGAAATTCACACAAATAACAAGGAATACTTCCACAAAAAATGCAATTGGACGTAACTTGTGTGTTTTAACGAGATTTACGTTTTTCTACGGTAAGATTGTACAGAAGTACGGTTTAGCAGTTATACAAAGGTCATCCAGAGTAAACATAGCTACAGCTAGAAAGTTCAAAATATACATTTCATTTGCCATAAAAATATCTTAAACATATGGCATTTTAATCAAAATCGTTAGTCATTTTTGAGAAAATCGACATTTTCGGAAAATTTACCATGTAAAGGGTAGTTTAGGGCGGAGAAATTTTCGTCAAAATCTTCGTGTAGCATGCTTGAAAGATATTAAAATAAATACGAACTTTGTACTTTAACCGAATTTCAGTTTTTTAGTTATGCTGTCGATAGACGCACGCACACACCTTTTTCTAAAAATACTCAAACATATATTTCCGGTGAAATCTCGACATCGAAATTTTGGGTCGAGTACAATACCACCCCCACCCCCGCTGGTCCCGTAGCTCACTCGGTAAGTACCTGCTTGCTGTGCAAGGGGTTATATTTATATATCCCTCTTTAACTTCTTTGGGGGGTTATTGGGGGCTCTGATGATGTTATTGTTCGCTGAAGTGTAAGGTTTCTTAACGTTAATTTTTATCATTAATATTAAACACACTCACATTGGCTCCTACATTCATACTTCCAGATTCTATGGGGGTTAGGGAATTATTCTGCTTAATGAAAAATTCCCAACCCCAGCCGGGAATTGAACACGGCACCTCTAGGTTGAGAAACCAGATCGCTGACCACTCGACCGTAGATGCAGTCTCAATTTATTTCTTGCAGTTCACATTTACATACTTCATTGGATAAGGTAAAGCTGGGGAATTTAATGTCGTACTGGCAAGTTGGCCATGGTAGCTTAGGGGTTAGCAGCCGCTCGATAAGTGGAAGATCCGTGGTTCAAATACCGCATATGGCATTGAATTTTTCAGTCCTGATTCCACCTCTCAAACATTGCTCACAGATGGCTTGTGTGTTTAAAAACACCAAAAGTAAGTTTGTTGGCACAAATAAATAATAATTACCATCTAAAGATAGAGTTTTAAACTTAGATAAGTCCGATAAATACCAAATCTGACATTTAAGTTCAGTACTTTTCCAAGATGCAATACGAATATTTTGAATAAATCCCCAACGTAAAACTACCCTTTACATGAAAGACTATTTTGAGAAAATGTAAAAAAAAAAAAAATTTAGGACAGCTTCTGTAATTGTGAATTTAAAAATTGCGGTGCACTAGTTAAAAATATAAGATAGTTCAGCTGAAGTTTATTAATTTCCATAGCTTACATTGGAAAATCTGAAAGTTTCAATAACATACACACCCCGCTCGGAAAAAGGGTATTCTTACAAAAGCGTAAGTTATTAATCCAGACAAACTTTCGATTCACGTTATCATATTTTGTTGGATACGGTAGATAAGCCGATAGTCAAGAGCAAGTCACGAGGTGAAGCTTTGATATCCCGTTTTCTTTGCATGACGAGGAGGCGGGGGGAGAAAGAATCGAAAAACGACTTCCCAGTTAAGAAAAGTATAAGTATTTTAAAATTCAAACCAATAATAAGGAATACATCGAAAGAGGTTAAATTTAGAAAAAAAAATACATTTCAAATTAACGAGATCTACCTGTTAGCTTTTATCCCACTATTACGGTTTACATCACAGAAACTTTCAGCTATATATTTCATTTGTCATTAAAATATCTCAAACCAACCGTATTTTGATCACAATCGTTAGCCATATTTGAAGAAATCAAAATTTTCGAAAAATACTCCATGTAAAGGGGAGCTTGTGAGGTGGGCCTTCTCCTGAAAACCTTCGTGTCACATCCTTGGAAGATGCTGAACTTGAATACCAAGTTTAGTATTTAAAGCGATTTCTCGTTTTTACTTTCTCTGCTTCGTATAGTAAATAGGTGAAACAATATTGTATTCCACCCAAAATTTCGATGTTACGATTTCACCGGAAATATTTTGAGACTCCCTGAAAAAAAAAAAAAAAAAAAAAGAGCTTTAGAAAAAAGTGTGTGTGTGTGTGTGTGTGTGTGTGTGTGCGCGCGCGCGCGCGTACAGCATAACAGAAAAACAAAAGTCGGTTATAACCAAAGTTGGTATTCAATATCTTTCAAGGATGCGACACGAAGAATTTTAAGAAAATTCCTTCAACCTAAACTACCTTTACATAGAAAATACTTTTCGAAAACTTTGACTTTCTCAAAAATGGCTATAACGATTTTTTATTAAAATTAATGTTTAAGATATTTTTATGGCTAATGAAATGTATATTTTTATGACTACAGCTCATGTAGTCCTGTTTACTCTTGACTTTTTCATAACATAAAGATAGAGGAATAAGAGTACAACAGTAGAGAAAGTCATGTGAATGCAACACATCAGATTTTTATTGGCATGTTGTTCAAAGGCACACTTTTGAAAAAGTTACATTTTTTGATTCAGGGGATCCTGAAAACACACATTTCTGGTGAAATCTTGGTATCAAGATTTTAGGGTGGAATATAATACTTCTACTCAGTACTGAGATCAAAACTGAAATTTTGGATTTTCATATAAATTAATGGGTGTATACATACGACCGGGCATGCTATTTGTGTCCGCGATATTCATTCAGTGTATTTCCACATGGCAAGATGCGGTATCTTTTGTGTTGCGGGATAACTAACCGTATCGGGGCATGCAGAGGAAGGGGAAAGGAAAAAGTTGAGAAGCGCATGACATAACTAACTCACCTGGAGCGCAACGAGGGATTTGGCCTGCTCGTGTATGAGATAGTGGAAGGGGCCTGGAGAACGCTGGAGCGGCAGGCAGTCCATTCCTGGAGGGGCCCCGCTATCCGGAACCTGAAATTCAAACAAATGTTTCAGTTAAAATGTTGCATTTTACAAGAGAATGTCAAGGGAAAACATTCGGGTGGAAACAAAATAAGGAGAACTGGTAATGTGGGAGCATAAATTTAGATAGAAAAGTGAAAGATAAAAATTGGTGAATTAATTTTTTATCAGCTTACCTACACGTAGGGAGCAAATGTAAGGCACAGAAGTCTCTTGGAAATTCAATACCTAGGCACGGAAAAGTCGGCAAAATTCAAAAAATTCTTGCTCAAAAAGCCGAGACAGTACGAAGAATAGTTGTGTTATTCATGGGAAATATTTGTCAAGAAATAATTTCGAATTAAGAAATATGGACTTGGTTACAATATTCAGCTTAGCCTGCCTCTGTGGTGTCAAGCTAGCGTGTCTGCATCACGTTAAAGAGGTCTCGAGTTCGAATATCGATTAGAGTGACTTATCCGAGTAAAGGAACAGAAAATCTTCAGACATGTTTCATCAGCCCACAATCTGCAGCTTGAAGAAACATGAATACAGAAACAGAATATTTCAGAAATTACTGACGTTATACGAAGAAAATTATTTTACATAAATGCTGGGACTTTAACTGTACCTTTTTGTAGTACGTTTTTGTCCACATATATCGTTCGCGCTTTGGTAAGCTATGAAAAGAATTTCACATGCTATTCATAGTATATTCAATATACACATTTTGTCTTGGCAAATTTTAAACAGAATTTTTTCGCATAATGCCGATGTCCTACGGTCCAACATTTTGGTCCAAAGCATTGTTTACAACAAAAGTGAATCCTGAGATATCGAGAGCTGGATACAATTTTGTTACACACAATTTCTGTCCTATTTTTTGTATAAAACCTGTTTGTATACAATGCGATTGAGTTGCATTTAATTTTTTCATCCAACAACTTGAAAATAGCCAATTAGCGTGTGTAACGTAACAATATGGTGGACTGCGCAGGCAACATGCTGTTGTGAATTGTACGGCTCGTGGCACTTTTAATGCAATGGGTATTTTAATAAAATGTTCAATTTTTTCTGAAAGACTTTTTTTACGATTTTATTGACCATTGACATATGTTACTGAGGTGGTTTGTTACATAGCTATATTTCATAAATAATAAGAAATCCAGTTAACAGTATTTTTACATTTTATGTTATGAAATGAGTTCAAATCTCCTGTCCATCCATACTAAGATTAAAACCATTACAATTGTTCCTTATCTCTTTCACGCTTGTCATTTGTGTCCTGGTGTGTAATTTTGTCTTCGACATGAGGTAAAAGGTTGAGAAATAAATTTTCGCCAATTGGTAGAAAATTGCGATAGTTTTCCGGTTCCTCTAACCTCAATTCGTTTTGTAGTAGACCCAACACGCCTATCTTTTACTTCTAATACATCTTTTCTTCTTACTGAGCTCGTGGAAATATATCCCAAGCCTATACTTAATATTGCAATCGTTAAATTAATATTTGGGTCCGCCATGTTTATTTCTCTCACTTGCTAATGGAACTGTCGTTTGTATTTGACCAAAATGAATCATAGTGTGGCAGATACTGTTTCTTGTGTGTACAATTCCATTGGATACAAAAAGTTTGGTCAAAAAATTTGGACCGTGGGACACCGGCTTAAAGGAAAAGGGGGATAGAGTCCTTGAATGATGCTGGACTTAAATAGAAGTTTGGTATTTTCAGGAGCTTTGTGCATTGAATTATACTATTTGTCTGTCTCTTATACACAGACAGACCTTTTCTAGAAATACAAAAGGTACTTCTGATATGGCAGGAAAAAAAATCAGTAGAATACTTCCTCTACCTACCGTGGTTAAACAGTATGTAAAGGATGCAGATTTTTCTTTTGACACATACATAGATATCTGGGATGTAAATTTTCCGCATTACACACGAAGTATTAAGCGCTGTGTATATTACAAAAGTAGCATTTAGTACTTTAATATCATTCACAATATGAAATTATGAGCAAGTTTCCGTAATTTTTACTCGCCCCATATGCATTAAAGCTGTCATCATTGAACTTCTAAATATTCACAATAAATGCTGGAAATGTTTTAAGATTTAGTAAAATAGCATAATTTTTCCAGTTTCATAAAGGATTCCTTCGGGAAGAAAGCACCAGTAGATTTTTTAGAAATTAAATTAAGCTCCTTCTCTCAAAATCACAAGTTCCACGGGTTTGAGACCACCTTGGATGAAACGTTTTTCACATTTTTTTCTAAATAAATGTTCTGACGAATTTCATTAAAATGAGAAGTTGGTATAAAGAATGTATCTTGAATTTATTGTGAATGACCTAGGAAGTCTTTTGATTTTGGTGTAACTGCGACACTATATTTGTTAGCAAAATATTGTATAATTAGAAATGTTGTATAATTTAAAATTTAAGGACTCTCTTGGCGTGTCTGTGCACGCACAAATTTCGGTTAATCTTTTGAATTTCCAATGTTTTAAGCAATATCTACAGTTTGGAAATAGTTCATTTTTTTTCCAACTCAGTACATTGCAAAGAATATGTAATATATTTTAAAAGAAAACTATCGCCCAAACTTCATCTGTTTGCCAATGCAATTATAAGGTTATCCTGTAACCATTAGTGTGAATGCTTCTTAACCCTTTCATGCCTGGTGTGTCTTATAAGATACATAAGCTTTTTTTCCTGTTTGTACTAGTTTTAACTTTTTTTTTTCTACTATATTCTTGTTATACTGTCTGTCACCAATTAAAAATACATATTTGAGACGGGTTGAATTGTAAAAAAATATTTTTTTACAATTTATATTGTAGTGTTATTTTTTTTTTTAAAGAAAAGAAGCAAAATCCATGCAACCACAGTCAAATGATAGCCCGTCATCATCCACGCGTGCCATCACACCGATTATTTTACGTGGGCCCTCCCCGTCCTTTACCACAGGCACATTTGACTGCGGTTGCCGAGACTCGAACTCACGACCTCAGGCTTTGAGTGCATGGCCAGTGCACTACGTGTTGCCTTAACGAACCGGTTTCGAATTAGAGGAAGAACGGCATATGTACCAAAATAATTCAGGCATGAAAGGGTTAACCGGACGCAAAGAAAATATGCATCTGCATGAATAATCTATAGACCAGCTATAAAGGTCACAAACAATTAAAAGGCATCAGCTTTTTGGAGTATGAACTGCGCCAACTGTCAGTTTACGGTGTGGAAAGTCATACGTGCTTGCCTTTATGGTGACTCTTGCCTATCTAACAAGTGCTCCAATGAGTACTATTTACTACCAAACGGTGTTTAAGACGTGATTCAAGCATACTGCTGCTTCCTGATATTCTATTTGAATACATTTGCATTTTCTGGAGAAAATCAAATCAAATCAAAAGTAGAGTAATCAAAATAGTTGCGAATGAATTCATTCAGACACAGAAGTGAGAGAACTGCTAAGGTATGCAAACGTACAATGTATACGGTATTATCAATTATTGGGGCAAGTGAAGATGTAAATCCTACGAGCAAGATACTAAATGGTATACAATAACTCCAGAAAATGTTCGTCTCCACTTTAGAACTTTCTATCACACAATTAATGCTAAGAAAATGCTCATTTTTTAACTACAGAAAGAAAAATGGTTTCCAGATTTTTCACTCTGTTAGTTTGGTTTTTAAACTACAGGAATTTTTCAATTATTTCATGCGTGCTGTTTTCAAAATGATCCTACATGCATTCAGCAGACAATTTGTGCTATACTATCTGATCAACGTATGATTTAAACTGACGGAAAAATAAGTTTATATATATAGCTGAGGCGTTAATGAGCAAATGCAGTAAAAACGCTGATAATGATTCTTTGGTTATTTCTGTGATAGAGTGATTAAGGTTGTGGCTTACCAACGCATATACCCGGGGTTCAAATATCGGCTGCGGTGAGGGAATTTGCCTTTAAATAGTATTAAAGAGATTATATAAATATTCATGTGGGATTGAATATGAGCGCGTTTCACATTAAAATGATTACAAAAGATACAACCGTAAAGAATCTACGTATTGCGTTCTTTCTCAAGTCAAAGCCTCCAATATTATCATAGAATTTAAAGGGGCTTATACAAATGAAATAAAGAAAACAAAATCCCAATCGTGAGACGTTTGCCCTCCGTTGTGCCAAAAGCAAATTTTACCGCAATTTCAGGTATTATACTGGAAAAATTGCTCTTTAAATGCGTGTAAAATATATGGTCCTCGCTCGAAGAAGTTGGAAAATCGGTGCAGTTTTAAAAGCAATTCTTCGAAAACACCAATGTTTGTTCTTCTTCTATTAAAATAGAAACACAATTTTTAATCTGAAAGTGATAACTAATTTATTCTCAGTTTTTTATCCATCTAATATCTTAAATTTATCAAGAACTTTTATTGGCCTATATTAATCCCAACATCTCTATGATTAATTCTTTCCAGTTCTTAATTCCAGTTCTTTCTAAATATTAAAAATGCGACTTTAGTGTGTTAAATTACCTGCTAAATTTTTAAAGGGTGCACAAACAATTTCTGTCCTGCATGTATACAGAGGCGGACGTAAGTATTGAAATCTATGGATAGGAGATTTTAAATGCTGAAATTAATCGATACAGAAGAAGCTTAAAAAAATTCTTCGAAAAAGCCACAGCGTGTTTGTTCTTTCTGAATATTAAAAATCCGACTTTGGTGTGTTAAATTGGCTACTATAATGTTTAAAGGGTGTACAAACAATTTCTGTTCTAAATTTATACGTATATTACGTATTTGGTTGTTTATTTGAAAACACGAATCATAACGTATTTTGCACGAGCTAGAACCTACATACACTTTTACATACACTTTCAGGCAAACCTGTAAACCCTCTTGTTAATGTGACATGACAATTTCCTAGTGAGAAATGCAATTTATCTAATCGAGGAACGAATTTCAATAAATAGGCAAGTGAATGAATGAACAGGTAAATACAGAAATACAACTTTATAACTTGTATTCACAGACACTAAAGCACTGGTTAACACATATCCTTAATTCACAGAGATAACACTGGATGAGCTTATGACGGTTTTCCTCCAAAATCAATAAACACTTACGGCCACCGACATACGTAGTGCCCCATTCTGCACTAACACTGCACTACATCAACTCCATGTCCACACTGATACACAGAAATGCTCTGGACTAACGGAGAAAGTTAATGGGAGGGGGAGTGACACGCTCAGCGGGGCACAGAGTTCCGTGTGTGTAGCGGTAAAGTATTTCCATGTAAATCCGAAACAGTCCGCTGCTCCTACAGGACAGTACAGTCTTGCCTCAATAATGAACGAAACCTGGTTCCACTAAGGGGCGAGATATTCATTTGTCTAACGGTGTTCCTGGATGAAGTTCGCGTTCCTCAAGTCATTACCCTGGGCTCAGCTCATTTTTCAATTATCTACTCTTTATTACCATTATTAATATTATCATTATTATTATAATTACTATTATCCTTTCAATTTGCAGATGATCAACTAATAGTGGCTCAAGAATTTGAAGGTATAGAATACCTTACAAGATAATTAATAAATAGTATAGTTTATGGGGTTTAAAAATAAATATGGATAAATCCAAACATATGATCATAGGGGACGTTCCTCAAAATGTAATATTAGAAGAAGATTTAGGTACAATTAAACATACTGAATAGTATATATACTTGGGAATTAAGATTACAATGGATGGAAAACAAGAAAAAAAGATAAGAACTAGGATGAATACAGGACAGAATGCTCTATCTACACTAAATGCAATACTATGAGACAAACATATTTTCAAAGAAAAAAAAAATTAATACAATAATCAGAAGCATTAAGACCTATGGAGCTGATATGTAGGCTTTGAATTCACAACTGGAAAAAAAATTGCTTGCAACGGAAATGGACTACCGGAGACGCTCTGCGAAAATATCCAGGAAAGAAAAACTTAGAAATTCACATTTAAAAGAAACTATGCAGATCCAATACTCAATTTCAGAAGTTGATCATGGATTGGGAATCGCAGGTAAGGAGGAAGAAGAAAAGGTCACCTGTTACATGGATCCAAGGAATCAACGAGACCAAGAGGAATTTGGGTGCCGGAAAAATGTTTATTCATTGTAAAACCGGTTTAATTAAATAATAATTACTATTAATACTATTATTGTTATTATATAGGTATAAATAAAATTAATGTTTCTCCTTTGTAGGCTGCTGTACCATTCAACCGCATGCGATGAAAATGGGCAAATCTATATGGTTTTTCATTGAGTAAGTTTCTATGCTATCCATTTTTCTGTGAAACGTATTACATTCACATGATTTTCTCTAGTCGCTTTTCTTTTACATGACACATTCACATATCCTTCCCTGCCTGCCCTTCAATATACATACAACTCATACAATTTTCTGCGATTGAAATAGAAATGCAACGTACTACATTCGCACTGTTTTCTCTACTCACTTTTCTTTTACGCAACAACCACATGTCTTTCTCTATTCCCACTTCTACAAACAATGCATATCATTTTGGATATATTTGAAATAGAAATGCACTGTTTTACATTCACATGGTTTTCTTAACTCATTTTACGTAACACATTCACATGCATTTCTCTTCTCACTCTTCTACAAAATAATTCATGCACTTTTTTGTATTGTTGAAACAGTGAGTGAGTGATTAGGGTTTAAGGGCCCGTCGACAGCTAGATCATTAAGAGCCCTTGTTGAAACACAAACAAAATAATTCATGCACTTTTTTGTATTGTTGAAACAGTGAGTGAGTGATTAGGGTTTAAGGGCCCGTCGACAGCTAGATCATTAAGAGCCCTTGTTGAAACAAAATGCAACGTATTATACTCGCGTGGTTTTCCCTATTAGCATTTCTTTTACGTAACACATTCATAGGTTTTCTCTGTTCACTTTGCTTTTACGAAACATTTCTTTCTCTACACCCACTTCTCCATGCAATTCATATAATTTTCTACATGTTTGAAATATAATGCAACCTATTACATTCACACGGTTTTCTCTACTCTTTTTACGTAACACAGTCATATGAATTTCTCCTCTCACTCTTATACTCTAATACTTTTCTATATTATCGAAATAGAGATGCAACGTATTACATTCACACGGCATTCTCTACTCGCTTTTCTTCCTGTGGTATCTGTGGTTGTGCTTTTGCATAGTGTCTTCTCGGCGTTTTTATTTATTTAGTGTACTTTTTATTTATAGTACCCTAAGAGTCTTAATTAAATATTTGTTTAAGTGTGTCAAGCAATATATTTTTTAAATATCTCCAAAGAAACAAGGCTATTGGGCAAGCGCAACCTAGTCCAAAAGTTTTAGGGATAAATCGTCACACCACGGCCAATGCCGGGTATTTCAGCTAGTTACGTAATAATAATTATTGTTAGTTTCTGTGACACCCATAGTAGATACATATAGTGTAATATTGTACTCCAGAAAGATGTCACCGGAAATACATGTTTTGAGGCCGCTCAAAGCGGTGCACCCCCCCCCCCCCCCACCCACCCACCCACCCAAAAGCATGTTTAGCAAGAGGTCCATGTACGTGTAAAACGAAATGTCTGATACATATGAAACTTGGTATACAGGTTTAGCGTCTTTCAAAAGAAGCAACACAAAGATTTTCCCTACCCCAAAATCCCCTTCACATTGAAGACTTTTTCAACCTGTTTATTTTCTCAAAGGTGGCTCTGAAGATTTTGGTGAAAAATGAATTTACGTGTATTTAAGTCATTTACATGAAAAATGAAGTTTATATCTTGAATTTTCTAGGAATTCTTGTGAATTTCTTTTGGTTCAGAAGGAATTTTGTATTATTTTGTTTAACTGCTAAACCACAAGGAGAAGACAAAAACTTGTTGCAGAAAAATTTAAATATTTAAAACACACAATTTATTCCAAGTAACGCTTTTTGTGGCGTCTATCCCTTAGTGTGTTGCCAGCTGTACAAGATTGTGCCAAATTTCTTCTAATGAAGACTTAACAGGTTGTACCAGAAAATTCAGAATGTCCCTAATACTTATTACACAAATATATAATATTTTAATCAAAACTGTTAGTCATTTTTGAAATGGCCACACACACGCGCGCGCTACCGTTTTCTAAATTATTCATTGGAGGTTCAGAGATCAGAAAGTGTATTACCGCTGAAATTTCGAAATCAAATTTTTGAATGGAATGCAATGATACCGTCTCTATCTACTATGTGGACAAAAAGTGGGTCATGTCTGGAACGCCAAATTCGTCTGTCCTCCACTACACAGCGCCTTGCTTACCCCATATGCGAAACAGTTAAATTGTCAAAGTTCTAAATCTTTATACGTATTATTAAGAGGTTCTAGATCGTAAATATTAATTTACGGACTCATGATTACGTACTTATTTTTGTTCCTTTAGTCTTGCATCTTATCTGTAATTCCTTTTTTATGGCTCCATTTATATGCCGCCTTTAACATCCAAGGTCATGTCGGCAACTTTTCCTTTGGAACAATAAAATTGCTCATTGGCAATGATGTTCATTCGTTTTACTATCTGTGTAATTTTGGGTTTGTTTACATAGGGATTTAAACACTAAATTCACACACACATACGCACGTTTAAACTCTCGCTTAAACTTCCAAACTTTAGGGAGAATGATCCTAGTTAAAGAAAAATTGCCATCCTCCAAACAGGAATCGAACCCAGAACCTCTGAATTTGGAAGCTAGCATATTAACCACTAGACCACAGAGACAGTCGTAAATATTATAGTATCTCTTTTGGAACATCTTGTACATAGGGTATCTGCACTGATGATTTAGTCAACTGCCTTTAGTTCTTAGTGATTACAAAATACTCGGATATTTCACCATTATAGTCGCAATTTGCGGCACTGTAAGCTCGGGGATCCCAGCTTCAAATCCCGACTATGCTATGGAATTGTTCAGTTTTATTCCACTCTTCCAATTTTGCTTTTCTCATGCAATGTGGGGAAGAACAATTTTCAACATTCATGAGAACGTCTGCGTGAACTAAAAGATAAATGTGTTAAATTGCAGTTCAGTATTGTAACATGTAAACAGTAAAATTCATCGTTTTTGATAGAGAACATAAAATGAAAGGGAGAGATGGAAATGTAAAAAGAGAGATATACAAAATTAAAATAAAATGAATATAAGATAAAACTAAATAAAAAAAAAAGCGCTGGCAGCAAAGGGAAAATAATGAAAAGGCTAGGAAATGAATACAGAGAAGGCAAGTGGGCAGAAGAAATGCAGACATGGGAAAGAAGATAAAGGCAATAACAGAGGGAGGTGGGAGATGGTAGTTTAACAGAATGCAATAACCTGAAGGAAAAGAGCTATTAGAATAAACAGAAAGAAAAAATAAATAAAACGAAGGTAAAACAGCACTGCCCGGAGGAGAAGACGGTGCAGTCAGTAATTTTGCTTTCCGCGAGTGTACCACTAAAGGCTTCCTGTATTGACATTAACCTTTTCATTCTCAGCTTCCAGAGGGGACATAAATTATTCGTTCCCTATGTGCCTGGAAATTAACACATGTTTGTGTGCGCGTGCTTGTGTCTGTGAAAATAAACCGAGCAGAAACACGTGTGTTTGTTTATTCGGAAGCAACACACAGGAGCAAATGAGACTCAACAAACTTTACGTCATTCTTTTCAACTGTATGAAGTTCCATATCCTGGTGCTAAGCAGGGGTGCCAAACTTCATGTACTTCTTTGTAAGCGCATGAAGTTCCATATCCTGGAATGCCAGGGGTGCCAAACTTGATGCAATTCTATACCTAGTGCTAGCATGGGTGTCAAACTTGATGTAATTCGATTCCTAGTGCTAGTATGGGTGCCAAACTTGATGTAATTCTATACCTAGTGCTAGCATGGGTGTCAAACTTGATGTAATTCTATTCCTAGTGCTAGTATGGGTGTCAAACTTGATGTAATTCTATACGTAGTGCTAGCATGGGTGTCAAACTTGATGTAATTCTATACCTAGTGCTAGCATGGGTGTCAAACTTGATGTAATTCGATTCCTAGTGCTAGTATGGGTGTCAAACTTGATGTAATTCTATACGTAGTGCTAGCATGGGCGTCAAACTTGATGTAATTCTGTTCCTGGTGCTAGCATGGGTACCAAACTTGATGTAATTCCATTCCTAGTGCTAGCATGGGTGCCAAACTTGATGTAATTCGATTCCTAGTGCTAGTATGGGTGTCAAACTTGATGTAATTCGATTCCTAGTGCTAGCATGGGCGTCAAACTTGATGTAATTCTGTTCCTGGTGCTAGCATGGGTACCAAACTTGATGTAATTCGATTCCTAGTGCTAGCATGGGTGCCAAACTTGATGTAATTCGATTCCTAGTGCTAGTATGGGTGCCAAACTTGATGTAATTCGATTCCTAGTGCTAGCATGGGCGTCAAACTTGATGTAATTCTGTTCCTGGTGCTAGCATGGGCGTCAAAATTGATGTAATTCTATTCCTGGTGCTAGCATGGGCGTCAAACTTGATGTAATTTTGTTCCTGGTGCTAGCATGGGTACCAAACTTGATGTAATTCTATTCCTGGTGCTAGCATGGGCGTCAAACTTGATGTAATTCTGTTCCTGGTGCTAGCATGGGCGTCAAAATTGATGTAATTCTATTCCTGGTGCTAGCATGGGCGTCAAACTTGATGTAATTCGATTCCTAGTGCTAGTATGGGTGTCAAACTTGATGTAATTCGATTCCTAGTGCTAGCATGGGCGTCAAACTTGATGTAATTCTGTTCCTGGTGCTAGCATGGGTACCAAACTTGATGTAATTCGATTCCTAGTGCTAGCATGGGTGCCAAACTTGATGTAATTCGATTCCTAGTGCTAGTATGGGTGTCAAACTTGATGTAATTCGATTCCTAGTGCTAGCATGGGCGTCAAACTTGATGTAATTCTGTTCCTGGTGCTAGCATGGGTACCAAACTTGATGTAATTCGATTCCTAGTGCTAGCATGGGTGCCAAACTTGATGTAATTCGATTCCTAGTGCTAGTATAGGTGCCAAACTTGATGTAATTCGATTCCTAGTGCTAGCATGGGCGTCAAACTTGATGCAATTCTATACCTAGTGCTAGCATGGGTGTCAAACTTGATGTAATTCGATTCCTAGTGCTAGTATGGGTGCCAAACTTGATGTAATTCTATACCTAGTGCTAGCATGGGTGTCAAACTTGATGTAATTCTATTCCTAGTGCTAGTATGGGTGTCAAACTTGATGTAATTCTATACGTAGTGCTAGCATGGGTGTCAAACTTGATGTAATTCTATACCTAGTGCTAGCATGGGTGTCAAACTTGATGTAATTCGATTCCTAGTGCTAGTATGGGTGTCAAACTTGATGTAATTCTATACGTAGTGCTAGCATGGGCGTCAAACTTGATGTAATTCTGTTCCTGGTGCTACCATGGGTACCAAACTTGATGTAATTCCATTTCTAGTGCTAGCATGGGTGCCAAACTTGATGTAATTCGATTCCTAGTGCTAGTATGGGTGTCAAACTTGATGTAATTCGATTCCTAGTGCTAGCATGGGCGTCAAACTTGATGTAATTCTGTTCCTGGTGCTAGCATGGGTACCAAACTTGATGTAATTCGATTCCTAGTGCTAGCATGGGTGCCAAACTTGATGTAATTCGATTCCTAGTGCTAGTATAGGTGCCAAACTTGATGTAATTCGATTCCTAGTGCTAGCATGGGCGTCAAACTTGATGTAATTCTGTTCCTGGTGCTAGCATGGGTACCAAACTTGATGTAATTCTATTCCTGGTGCTAGCATGGGCGTCAAACTTGATGTAATTCTGTTCCTGGTGCTAGCATGGGTACCAAACTTGATGTAATTCGATTCCTAGTGCTAGCATGGGTGTCAAACTTGATGTAATTCGATTCCTAGTGCTAGCATGGGCGTCAAACTTGATGTAATTCTGTTCCTGGTGCTAGCATGGGTACCAAACTTGATGTAATTCTATTCCTGGTGCTAGCATGGGCGTCAAACTTGATGTAATTCTGTTCCTGGTGCTAGCATGGGTACCAAACTTGATGTAATTCGATTCCTAGTGCTAGTATGGGTGCCAAACTTGATGTAATTCGATTCCTAGTGCTAGCATGGGCGTCAAACTTGATGTAATTCTGTTCCTGGTGCTAGCATGGGTACCAAACTTGATGTAATTCTATTCCTGGTGCTAGCATGGGCGTCAAACTTGATGTAATTCTGTTCCTGGTGCTAGCATGGGTACCAAACTTGATGTAATTCGATTCCTAGTGCTAGCATGGGTGTCAAACTTGATGTAATTCGATTCCTAGTGCTAGCACGGGTGTCAAACTTGATGTAATTCTATACCTAGTGCTAGCATGGGTGTCAAACTTGATGTAATTCGATTCCTAGTGCAAGTATGGGTGTCAAACTTGATGTAATTCTATACCTAGTGCTAGCATGGGTGTCAAACTTGATGTAATTCGATTCCTAGTGTTAGTATGGGTGTCAAACTTGATGTAATTCTATACCTAGTGCTAGCATGGGTGTCAAACTTGATGTAATTCGATTCCTAGTGCTAGCATGGGTGTCAAACTTGATGTAATTCGATTCCTAGTGCTAGCATGGGTGTCAAACTTGATGTAATTCGATTCCTAGTGCTAGCATTGGCGTCAAACTTGATGTGTTTTTATCCCTATGCTAGCAGGGGTGCCAAACTCGTAATTCTGTGCCACCGTATGAAGTTCCATATCGTGGTGCTAGCAGGAGTAAGCATTGCCATTCGGTTCTCAACTTGATTTTACCCGAATTTGTCATGTTCTTTCTCTTTTGTTAGCGATTTTATTTAGTCATTTTCTTGTATTTACAGCGAGTATATTGATATTTTTAAATTATCGACCTTTGACCTAATAATTTTTGAAACGTCAGAAACTTTACTATTCAACTGAGAAATAAGGGTAACTTTAATTCTTTATTAGAATTTTTTTTTAAAAAAAAGTCATGTTACTATTTAATGTTTAATCTGCAAAGGACTGCTTGTGGTTGGATGGTTGACCATTGTCAGCTGTTTATTTTTACACCTTCTTTTCTTTTTCTACTGTGTAATTGTTATAACCATTATAAATTAATGGATTGCTTTCTCTGCACTACACTAATAAATTTCGTTTAAGCCAATTTGTGTATTGTAATTTTTTGAAAATTTGGAGTAATTTTATATGTAATTTAAAAAAAAATGTGTCCGTCAAAATTCGGTTTAATGTTTGTAATATCCCTGCTTTACATAATTTATTCTTTATTGCCGGAATTCGCCCCTAAAATTCCCATTTTACACGCTAAGTCTATGAAGATACCTATAACACGAGTGTTGTTTACGTTGAGGGATTAATAAACCAATAACCAATATATAGTCCTTGCAGCGTAAGACTGAAATGACGTAAGGAGACGTTTCCATGACAAAGTGCTTTTTACCATTACTGACGTAACCTTGTTATTCTAATTACAAACAATTGAGACTATGGTAATACAAAGGAGTCAGCAAAACAAAGAGCGTAGGAAGCAAACACAACAGCCGTATAAGGCAAACAAGAAAATGTAGGTGCTTTGTGCTGGGGCAGCAACACAAGATGTGCTTATCTGTTCTGTTCACTGTATTCTTATGGTAAGAAAACGCAAGTTTTGGGCTGTATGCATAAAATAAACTTAATAACTATTTATGAACTGTGACAAATTATTTTGTTTCAAAACTTGTATTATCAAACGTTCATTTAAGGGGACATGGTAGGTAAACATCAGAAATTGCACCTGTGAGTAAATTAAGTTAAATTATCACTGCTTTTAAAGTTCTCCAGGGCTTTTCCAGAAATTTTTGCGGGTTATTCTACAAACCATAAAAATTATTTTAAGTGATTATTTGCACTAATATAGTTGAGTTTATGAAAATTATTTCATCCATCAGAAAAATACTAAAACTAAAAACTAAACCCCCAACACAGCCCATGAAGGGCCAAGGCTTGCCGCCCGGCCACTACGTCCCCACCTCTGCCCACTACAGGCGTAATGAGTAGGGTGCAATAGTGGAGGGTGGGATATGGTCAGCGCCCCGAGCCCTCCCGGCTAGTTATGCGGCCTTCACGACCTGGGGTCGCTACTTCTCCATCAACTAGCTCCTCAGTTGGCCCCACCGGGATCTAACGAGGCTGAGTGCACCCCATGCCAGACCTCCCAGTGGGGAAAAATCCCCATGCCGGTACCAGGGATCCAGCTCGGGTCCTCCGCGCCAGTGGCAGGCGTGCTACCACTGCGCCACGGAGACGGCCAGAAAAATAAGATTTACTCTTAAAACAGGTGAACTCATATTACCCTTTTCTCAAAAAGTATGAGAGACGGAGAGCTGAATTGTTCAATACCTGTATACAACAGTTATACTTTCAGGACAAGAACAACAACAACAACAACAACAATAATAATAATAATAATAATAATAATAATAATAATAATAATAATAATAATAATAATAATAATAATTTTAGTAATATTGAGAAAGCAACAACATTGCAAACTTTCCACATTTTTTACTTTGAAAATATTTTTAATGCCTTGTAATATAACCAAATAATTGAGGTTAAGAAGATAGCTGACTATACGTACTAAGAAGAAGCATGCAGAAGTCTGATTATGTATTTAAGTAGCTTCAAAGAAAAAGGAACATGGATTTACGTGTTTTGTGAGTAAATTTAGTACATTTTATTATTTTTTTGCTGGATGAAATATTTTTATATACTCAATCACATAAGCTATCAGTGGAAATAGCCACTTTAAATAATTGTCATAATTTATAGAACAATTCATAAAAACTTCAGGAAAAGCCATTGAGAACTTTAAGAGCAATGGTAATTGAACTCACTAAGGTTTGATCTCTATGTTCAGACTGCCTTGTCCCCTTAATAGGAAGAATCACACACTGACCAAGTTCAAAGAAAAAATTATCTTTCAAATGAAACATAAGTAGTACTTTTTGAGCTTGCAAATGCAGGTGACGCAATGACCACAGATAACAGAATAGTAATGGTAACTGGAAGAATTAAGTGACACTATCTATAAATATACTGAAACATGCCACTCATTGTCCAAAGCTTGCATGTTTATTTCTTGAAAAACTGTATCAGAAAGATGGCCTCCTTATAAATCAATACAGGTTGTAAGCGATCCTGGAAGTTATTGTACATACGCCTACGTCACAGTCAATTGTCGCAACAATGGCTTGTCAGTTCGTAATAAATTTCTTCTTCTCATGCCTAAAACGTGAGACTGCTGGTGCGCCGATCGTCGAGGACTTCTCTCATCTGAACTCCGTGCTTGATATCAAACATACTACCAATCTTCTAACTTCTTCAGCCAAGCCAATATGGTATTCCCACACTCTACCTGACACCTCGATCAACATTCAACTGTTTAAACAAACATTGCGCTTCTGTCACGGACTTAGTTTTGCAACAATTGTGAACCAAGGTTATCTTTCTGATACAATTTTCAAGAAATAAATTTGTAAGCCCTGGATAATAAATGGTATGTTTCACTTAAACTTGGTGTTTCCATTCTGTTATCTCCGCGACACCCTGCATGACTCTTTAAAAATCATCTTCCAAAGTGCACATTTCTGGTATCCATCCAACATTGAAGTTGATTGCAGACATTTGATAGTTACAGGTACTGTACAATGTTTAAACTCCTGTAGTATTTAAATATCGTAGATGCGTGTGGAATTTGGTCCAAGGTTGTTAAAAATCGCATAATGATATCAGTTACCGTTTATTAATACGTAGATATACTACAAACTGTGTGATTATAAACACCATAGACTGTTTAAATTCCCAGGTTCACCTATAGGTACTTTATAATAACATAGCAGACACAACATTTAATGGCGGGTGACAGGAGGAGCTGGTCAACACAAAATCCAATCAGAGGTTTGCCACGCCTTGCAAGTTAAACACGCGGTAAATCCGGAGGTATATCATTTGCGACACATTTATTTGCATAGCATGAAAGGGAATAGTAATGGTCAGGTATCAGCTCCCATTAAATGTTGTGCCTGCCATAATACCCTCCTGAGTTAGTTAAGTAATATAAATAAACACTCAAAATGCCTTAACTCTCGAGCAAATATACACAAACATTTAAACAGGTCTCTATCTGATGGGAAGATAAAATATTAAATTTCTTTACTTTTATTCCACTGAACTTAAAAAAATTTAAATGGTTTTAAAAAGTGAAATTTTTAAATGGTTTTAAAAAGTGAAATTTGCACGCCGTTAAAATTTTTTCTTTATTTAGAAAACAGAAGCAAAAAATGCATTACGGTTGAAGTACTTACTGCTTTATGATGCCGCAAAGCAGGTACCTATCATAGCCTGCTCTGAAATTAGGTTATCAATATAGGTTATGATCTACGATATCAATAGGTTATGATCTAGAAGTTTCTAAGCCTTACAGCTAGGAAATAAGGAAAATATGAAGTTGAACTGTTACTGAACTTTACAGTGACGTGCAGGTTACAAACCACCCCTATCGCACTACACGGTCTGTTGGAGTTTGCAGACAGCGTTCACCAGATCCTATTTATGTGCCAGTTGGAGATCCTTGGCCGATGTTCTTAAATTCTTTGTATTGGCACCAGGTTTGAGTGTAGATAACTGTTCTATTCAGGCAACTTCTGCGTCTTGCTTGCATACAGTATCGCATGTCCTTTCTATTCTGTTGGCTTCTTCGAGAGTGCATTCTCGAAGGTTGGCTTCTTGCCTGTGTCTTTGTTTATACTGACCACGTGCTGTGTTACAAAGTATTTTCAAATAAATGCTTACGACGTAGTTAATCTAATTACTGTGGTTGAATATAGAACCACTGCAGATCATTACACAACCCACACCGGGTATTCTAGGAGCAATCCGATAGTAAAAACCAAGAGACTCACCCCATCCGATGACCCAAAACAATTGGAAAATGAATGGAGTGAGCTGGTTTAACAGTTGAATAGCTGCGGCAGTGGGCTGCACATGGATGTAAAACAATGGAAAAGTGTAAGATGAACATATTTAATTGCACTTTAGAAATTTGTTTGTATTAGGGTTTTTAAAGATGATGTATAATTATTGTCAGCGGAATGCTTTCCTAAAATTGTTGTCAAAATGCTGTACCGTGTGGTAACCACTGAATCGCAAAAGTAGCGTGGCCGTAGTATACATCGGATAAATTTAAAGTTAGTGTAGTAAACTTAAAACAAAAAAGCAAGCATCGCAAAAGCAGCGTGGTCGTATGCATTCGCATAAATTGAAAACAAGCATAATAAATATGGGAGCTTTAAACTGCTTTAAACCTCAACTACATCTCGTCTCATTCTTGATTTTTGGCATACTGCTTGGGATTTTGTGCATAATTGGTGTTCATTATATTTCTGGCTACACACAACCAATACAAAACATTCATTAATTTGTCGGAGTGAAAAGGAACACTTTTATCTTGGAGATATTATTATTCTCCGAATTCACGACGAACTTCAGGCTTTTGATCTTGAGTCTCAAGTCTCACTGTTACTTACTTCAAGCTGCAATTCACTTCAAGTCTCACTCGAAATCTAGAACACTATAAAATAAAAAGGAGCTTATTACAGCAAAGATAACTGAATACTGACAACGCATCTCAAAACAAAAGCTTCTTAGAGAATATGCACAAAACTCAGGTAATGACTACGCTTAGGCCAGCCTTCGTAGTGGTGGTCGCTAGAGCGTGTGTCTTAGGCGCTCCGAAACGCAGAGGGTCGCGGGTTCGAGTCCAGCCTCGGACATGGGTTTTTGTATGTGTCTGAAAGTATGAGTGTGTGAGCAAATGTGTGTGATTCAATAATAGTGATACATCATCCGAACGGCTAAATAGTACTTGATGATCAAAGGGGAAAAAAGCCTTTGCTTGGGCGTCTTATAGAAAGAGAAATAATTAGATCATGAAACGATACCAGAGGGACTAGAATTACCTTCTAAGCAAGGTTATGGCAGACATTTTTTTTGAAAGGGGGTAAGAGAAGAAGATTTGGAGATAAATAATGATTTATTTCGCCAGGTAAGGGATGAGTTGGAGTGGAAAAATGTGCCATTATTTGCACCATCTCATCTATTTAGGACCTGAAATAATATTAATTTGAATATTTAAAATTCACAAATGCACACACACACACACGCGCGCGCCCGCGCGCGCGGGGCACTCTGCACCTTTCACAAATTTCGCTCATCGGTGGAATCAACGAATGTGTGCTTTTCAACCCAAAATTCAAAGCGAATGATTTTTTGTTCTGATTATTTAAGGCCACTTTTACATTGGGACGTTTACTTACTTGTATGTTCTGCGATACAGAGGCTTCGGTGTATCGGAGAATTCCTGAAAGATGGCGGAGCAATTGTTGGAATGAATAATGGCTGGGAAACTGGAGAACCTGGAGAAAACCCGCTCACATACCGCTTCGTCCACCAGAACTCCAATTACGGTTCAGGAGATTGAACCCAGTCTTTGGTGAGAGGCGAACATTTTAACTATTGGGCCCCGGCGCCGCCGATATCTGGCCTTAGTTGTGTAGTCACCATTGCACCGTGTCTTTTTGTTTAATTTATTTAATTCTGGGAGTGCACTGTCCGTCGATTAAGGGAAACCACGACGAAGTGTCAAGACTGGCCGATATACGCGAGTGACAGACGCTACCGCCCGCATGTTCGTGAAAACGTTCTAGTCCGCTTGTTGGCTGATGATATCGCCGCCACATAGCAGCATTTTTACTTCTTTCCCGTGGCAGAAGATGCACGCCCTCCTCACCGTTATATGTAGTGAGAGGTATTCCATGTCGATGACAACATGCACAAGCTTATTATGCCTTTTATCTCACCTCGTGGCGTGTAGCACACGACATGCAAACAGGATTTGCTCCTTAGTGCCGTCCTTCATCACGATATAGGTACTTCCCATATTGCATACCAAAACAGAAGCCTTTTGCATTGGATATCTCTAAATTGACCGATTTCCCAACTGAATTTACTCTAAAATCTTTATTAAATTTAACCAGCATAGATAACAGATGTACAGGACAGCGTTAAAATACCCAATAACAATGATCTACACGAGTTCTCGGAAACACATCATACAAAAACATGACTAGTGCCCGGATTTCGAGATTCTTTTTTCTGATAATGCTAGGGCGATGGTATGATGAATATGTACCTGATTAATAACATTTTGAGTGAAATTAAAACACTTTAAGGATCATTTTCATACATTTTTTTCTGTTGGGGCATTGTTCAAACTCATTTTAAGAACAAATACAGGATTTTGTCATTTTTCGCGAGTTTGGTTGCATTATTCTTATATTAGTAGAATAGTTTCAAAACTTAAAAATTTAAAAATTCTTAGAAATTTATGGAAATGTGGCTCTCCTATTCAGAATTTGTTAAACATTTAGATTCATCAACCAGAGATTAATGATCAACTAAAAGGTTTACGTCTACTGCAAGGCAGACATGTCCTCTAAAGGAATGTGAGTTAAATCTATCTGGTACTTCTGAGGGTCGCACCATACTTAAGAACTAGTGGTTGAGGTGATTGTTGTATTTCGCCTTGTCAAAAGTAAAACCAAGTATTTTTGCAAAATTGAAAATCAAATACGAGTTGATGTAATCAATTGCGAGTAATCTAAGTGGACTAACTTTTCTTTGCTAAAATGGAAAATACCCTGAACAAGAACCGTGGATATGCCACAACTGCAACACTGCGGGTGTATTGTAAGATGAGAAGCATTCCATCAATGAAGAAGAGTTGAAAACCGGCAATTTGTCACTTTAAGCTTACTCCAGTATCCTCACTAATGTTAAAAGAAGTGTATCTATGTGAAAGTCCGTGATGTTTAACAACAGATAGCTGTTCAAATTTGAAAACTTACAAAAGACGTTAGCAACGTACCTACTGTAATTTACTATTCAGTGATGAACTGTAAGTGAAATCTGCAAGGGTATCAACAAATGAAGGGGATTCTTAAGCCATTACCTATTTGTTGGTTTATGTAAATTTTAGTTAACTTTAAGGTCGTAAAGTTATCATTTTAACGTAATTTTTAATATTCTTTAGCTCATGAAAATTCTGGCCCTGCTGATGACCTTCTGTAATAAACCATTTCTCTGGCTATAGCACGACTACCCCGCAGAGAAACACAACTTAAATGGCTATGCATTTGTACAAAATGAAGTATAATAAAGAAAGTAGATACACAATTTTTGGGACTAGTAGTGCAAATTAACCTCCACTTATTTTAATAGCAATGTAACTGATGTGCGAACGCCAGGCTCGAAGTGAATGCCAAGAAACGTAGTTGCAGAGAGAGTCAGATCAACTGTTTTGTCCCAGTTGAGGACAAGATTTTATATTTGCACCGTATGTCAATGTTCTGTACACCTACGTGTATAAAGAACGGCCCACTCCTACAGATCACTTTCCCTCCATAAGATTTTCCGCTTTAGATAATCAAACATGGGTTTCACCGAGCCTTAAAAACAATTGGGGGCATAACAGTTTCCAGTTTCCATTTTGCTTTATTCGAGAGAATTTGGTCTGGTGACGGTACATTAGACCCGGCTTACAGGCTGCAATTAACATCTTTCTACAAGTGACCCCTATACGGTGACCACCTTAGGTCATCGGGGCATAACAACGAACCAATGAAGAATGTTATAACCGACATAAAATGAAGGTGTGATTCGCGTATCGCCTCTATGGAAGTTGATTGGTACACAAAGAAAAGGTTGAACCAATACAACACAATTCGAACTTTTAGGGGAATTCTTTGCATGTGTCGATAAACTCCAACATTTATGTGAGAGTTTTCATCAGCAACATTATTCCTACGCCTTTATTGTAACACCAGCCGGCAGCCGTCGTCAAAGGGAAACCGAGTCGACTACCTCACCCCATTACGTAGGCGAGTAAACAAGATAACAATGAAGTGATCTGGAACAGAAGCAGTTGCATACAGTTCTATAACATTAAGTGTAAACTGTTTTAGTTCAGCAAAACACCAATGCACTTAGGGCAGAATTCCTCAATTATCTCCCCCACCCCTTTTTTCTTTTTTTTTTTTTTTTTTCCCTTCTTTTTGCTTTACAGAACTCTGAAGGTACTACGCGAAGTATTAGTGTTTCGATGTTTGTTTCCTGTTTCATTGTAACCTTTCTCTCCTTACACACATTTCACTATTTTTTGCCAGTTTTAGCAGAGCGCTCATCGCGTGGAAACCTCTATTCTCTTGAGAATATATGCTAGTATACTTTATGCTATATAGACTACAAATGGCCTAAACAGAACGACAGAACCAGGTCAAGCTCGGTTTATTTTTTATTCTGCCAGTATTCCAACATGGTAGCACAGCTGCATACTAAACGGGAGATCCGGCTTCGATTCCAATTATCGGAGTGGGAATTTTCTCCTGCTGGGAGACCTGGTCCAGGGTGCACTCAGCCTTATTAGGTTTCTGAGGATGATAGATGGGAGGGAGATTAAGGGCCCGTAAACAGCACGTGAATGCGTTAACTTTAAAACCTGAAAGATGCGTGCACTAAAATGGGTAAAAGGCGAAAGCTAAAACAGAACATTAAAACTAAACAGTTAAGACATTAAGGAGTAAACATAACGGTTATAATACTAGAAATGAAAGTTTAAAAGTTAAAAGACAAGTTATACATGCTTAGCAAACCCCATTTGGGCAACGAACCGCTGCGCCTTGCAGACATTGGGTCGTTACCCAAAATTGAGGCAAGCAGGTCCCTGAAGAGCCAAAGTAGCGGCCCTGGTTGCGAAGACCGCGTAACCGTCCGGGAGGGACCGGGGCGCTATGTCCCATATTCTGTACTGCCCCTCCTCATGACGCCTGTGGGGACGCAGCGGCCGCGCGGTAAGTCTTGGCTCGGAAAGGTCTGCTGCGCCGTGAGGACTTAATTACAGTTATATATCCAAAATCGAATGTTATCCGCAACTTTTAAATTAGCTTTATTTACTATACATTTAGATGAAAGGTTGCTTTAGAGTTCTCATATGGGAGAACACTACCGCGTGATCCAAATAAGGAGAGAAACTGATATGCAGAATAGGAACATTTCTTAGTGGGAGTTAGCAACCCCCGCATTTTAGGAGGTTTCAACGACCTCTGCATGTGTGCACATCGCACCTCGTTAACGCGACAGAGGGCGTGGCGAATTAGAAAAGTAAGTTCCTTCAACTTAGTCACCACAATGAAAAGAATTGTCTTTTTTCTTCGTTACTCTCTCTTTCTGCAGCTTTTGTTGTCCCTTAATGACACGGACGTTACCTCAACAATAAGATCACTGAGATGAGTCACACTGTACGTCGTCATGGAAATGAACCTCTCGTTCTGCTACTGCCCGCGACATTTGCACCACTGCAAATCATGGTACCAAATTCCATCCTGTTTATCATAAAGGGCTTCGAGTCCAGTATGCAGCACCATCACCTCTTTAAATTATCCACCAAATTATTTCGAAGTTGAGGTGTGTGTGTGTGTGTGTGTGTGTGTGTGTGTGTGTGTGTGTGTGTGTGTGTGTGTGTGTGTGTCTGTCTGTGTGTGTGTGTCTGTGTGTGTGTGTGTGTGTGTGTGTGCGTGGGTGCGCGTGTGTCCTCTAAGTATTCCTATCATCTCGAAATTTGGCACATATGTATTGGAGGTTTGTATAGCTAATAAAACCTAACATTCACACAGTTTTCTCTACTAGCTTTTCTTTTACATAATACATTCGCATACACTTCTCTACTCGCCCTTCAAAATACAAATCCATAAAATTTGCTATAATTCAAATAGAAATGCAACACATATTTACACAATTTTCTCTACACAAGTTTCTTTTACGAAACACAATCACATTTCTTTCTTTATTCGCCCTTTTGCTTCTTATTCTTCATACACAAGATTACACTTCTTTCTCCATTTGTCCTTAACAAACAATTCATACAATTTTCTATGATTGATATAAAAATGCAACATGTTACATTATTATAGCTTTCTCTACTTACTTTTCTTCCTGTGGTATTTAGGGATGTTCAACAGTGCTTTTTCATAGCGTTTTCCCTGTGTTCTTCTTTCTTTGTAATATCCCACGTAAGGCTAAAAGTTAAAGTGATCAAATCGCCAAACTAAGAACAACGCCGGGTATTTCAGCTAGTTATACATAATTATTAGTATTTAGAATATTTTCAAGTTTTGCTTTTGAAATGATTATGACCTGAAAGAAATTCCTAACTTGGCGAGAGTAAAAAGTTCGATTCTTAATTTTACTTTCTATAAATGTTTTTCTTTTTTTGCTATTCACCTATAGAATAAGCACTGTATTGCACCTAAAGATTCAATACCAGAAATTCACCACTGAAATTTGAATAGGTATGATTTAAAAAATTATTGCTATATCTACTTTAAGTGGTTCAACGTGGACTATCGATTACATAACAGATTCCTCTAAATAGACTATAATACCAGTACACGTTTTGAGCTGGACATAAGTACGAGTAGTTATAACCATTGAAATAACAGGGAGGTATTGATTATCTGGCAACACAATTCAACAAATTTCAGAAACTGTGCATATTCACAGCAATATAATTAAATTTCAATGCCGCCCAAGAAAGGTTGTTTATTGCATACGTATTAGAAGAAAACCTTTCATTCGAAAGCAGAAACTGTTCATATAACGTAATTGACAAGCATGTTTTAAAGTTATTTCGATACGAATTTTAATTCCAGTATAAACATGAGGGAATTTGTAGAAGGATTAAACGTTTTTATATTTTTCAACGTAATACGCAAAGCTTTGCACGTTTTTGTCATTCTAAGGACAAAGTTAAAGCTTTTTTTATATCACAGAATCATTTAACCAAATAAATGCTGCTTATTTCAAGCAACATTTGCACCAGAATTTGAAGATAAATCTAAAGACGGTTAAAACATGGCTTTTCCAGCAGGTCAGGTGTATCTTAACCCCCCTCCCCACCCTCCCAGCACCAACTTTGCTTGTCATTAAAGTGCCACGTCTCTTGCCCCGTATTGCAACTGTCATTGGCACTAGTTATCCCCCACCACTTACTAGACCCCGTAAGACGATAAACTAAGTGATGGTCCCAAACTGTGCATATTACTAAATTCGTTTTGTGTACGTGAATATGCGAAATGCAAGCAGAATGTCAGAAGAGAAATTATGACAAAAATGTTTACCAATTTTGTAACTTTTATATGGTTCAGACACATAATACCGACACAGGAGCCGAGGTTGTAAAGGCTCGGACTTCTGAACAGAAGATGTGCGGTTCACATCCCGCCAGGACCGTCTTCCCAGATTGACTTCTTTCCCAGGTTGTCCTCAGTGCTAATAACTGGCAAAGGCCTGGAACAATTCCTTCCCAAATTTTCTTTCCCAATTATTTCATGTTCATGTATCAGCCGCATCACCGCCTACGCCGTGGTGTTAAACACATTAATTATTCGGACAGAAATTTTGAGAACATCTGATGAATAAAATAAAATTATAAACGGGCAGAGGAGTTAGATTCAGAATCCTTGGTTAACTTTTCAGATAGTGATAAAAGAGTGAACGGTCAGAAAGGTGTTTCTTCAAGAACTGGTTTCACCATTAAGATCCAAAAGCACGTACACTGATTGTGTAATTTGAACTCCCGATCTGCAAATACACCTTTTCTTTCCTTTTTTTACGAACTGGTTGCTTAGAAGAGTATCCTTAAGTCATCGATTTAATTTATTTCGCTTTCTATCGGTACGCTAGCTTTCGAAGGCATCTCTCTACAGAACGTCAATGAACTCCCCTAGAATCAAAGCCGCTATCCTTTGGTTCAGAAACAATCGTGCTAAGAACCAGACCACCAGCGGAGAACGGAAAGCGGAACTGAATTCAAATTCCTCCTCCGGTGGTCTCACAGAAGGTTAACATAGATTAGTGAAGTATTTTGGATTTTCACTTATATGGTTTTGCTTGGTTTTGAAGTTTTGCGCAGACCTGACACACAAATACAGACACCATTTACTTATTGTATGGAATAAAGGTCATGTTTACTATCTATTTACTTAACTCGTGGTATTTTCTGTTATGTTAAGAAATTTGAGAACTATGGCCAACGAAAAAGAAACAGTTTTGTTTGACAACTGAAGGACCATACCAAAGCCCACAGTCACATACTAGTCCTATAGTTTGCACACTATTTACCCCAATTTTTCCTGTACCACAAGTCATCTCACATTCAGCATTTAGGTTATCAAATAGACCCTGCCGTGCCTTGATTCAATGTGTGCGTCAGATAGATGATCTATGTGTAGAAACCATAAGGTAGTTCCAGTCGGTCGGCTTACGGGTTGAACTCGTGACCTCCCGAATACAAGTATTTTGTTTAATAGTAATTTCTTGCATACTTATGTTTTATTCAAGGAACGAAGTAATCCTTGAATGCCCTCCAGGTGACCAGTCAGAAACACTCACGGATACTCGCACCTATGACGCATAACGATAAATTGTGAATACTCCATTGAAAGCTTAGTAGCAAGTTATCTTTCAGATTAACTTTTGAGATTTAAGCTTATATTATTTACATTTATTTGCCTGATGTGAAATATCTCCTATATGAATATCGCATGTTTACTCTTATTTGCCATGACAAAGAAGGTGGCACCACGGTCCCTACGTTTTCCCAGTTAGAAGCACCCATTGGAGGCTGGCTTAGCTCCCCTCCCTCACTTGGGCTTGTACCATTTCTATGAAGGGTCCAGAAACCAGAAGAAACGAATTTCCGGAGCGCTCGCCGATGCTTCCAACCCTGAAAGAAACCTAACGGGAACAAGGGTGAAATGAAATTATTTATGCAACGAATATGGAGCGACAGGAAATTCGAAGGATATGGAAATCCTTCCCACCATTCGCCTAACGACCCGGGGAAACTTCCGAGAAAACCTGTGGATGAGGAAGGTCCGCCACGGGGATCGAACCTGTGTCTTGCTTTTCCATCGTACTGAGCTCTGCCGAATGCATTCGAAGCTGAAGAAACAAGTGATTGCTGCTGCCGGAAGCAATGATTTTCAGCTGTTTTACAACGTTGTCAAACGTTAGATTACGAACTAAGATCAAATTTGAACTGAGACTCCATGATCTTAGACTAGTTTTACACAATGCAATTCTACCCTGATCTCAGTTCATGTTCTGACCTTAGATTAAAAATGATCTCCAGTCAGCGATATTTTTGCAACAGGGCCTTAGCGAGCTAAAATCTGCCGTAATTACTTTCTCCATTTCAGAGGTTAACCAAACTCCACCCCAATGTGTGCCTCTGCAGCGCATACATGGCGGATTACAAACGCTGTGTGTGGTGTTTCCGGTATTCCTACACACACGTCTTTGGGAAGTTTCTCTTCATACTTGGTAGTTTGAGGAAACTTCCTTTCCCTTCCAATCTTTATTGGGAAGACCTTTAGTACCAAAACACTGCGTGGATAGAAGCAATTACTATTGTTCCTGAAATTAATGCTTATCTCGTCTTCACAACACAACTGGAAGAAAAGTTTTCACAGGGAGCCATTTCGTCTGACCGGCAATGATGTATTGAGCGATAAACGGCAAGCTACTTTCTCGATAATCGCGGCCCCTGTGTTCAGACCGCTTCGTTAAACACAATGGTACAACTAGCTTTGAGTGGGCAGGCAAATGATATGTAGGTACTTGCTCTGCCTTTAGAAGTGAGAGCAAAATGTAATAGCTGCCGGAAATTGAAGCGGACAAACAAAGAAACAGAAGCAATAAATCAACACGAAAGAAACTTATGTGTGTGCGGAAATCATAAAGATTACTCAGCACATGGCAACACCAAACTACTTGTTTTTATTATTTTAGTATTCAGTCACTTAACACTTTTAGTGAGTCAATAAACAGTGAAAGCAGAACGCTCAAAGAGTTTGATACCTTTATTATTATTATTATTATTATTATTATTATTATTATTATTATTATTATTATTATTATTATTATTATTATTATTATTATTATTATTATTATTATTAGCAACGGCTGTAGCGCACGGCAAGTGATGGGTAATATACGCTAGAGATCGCGGATTCAATCCCAGCTACCGGTCTATCTCGCTATTTAATTTATTTTTTTCCCCCTGTAGTTTCTCTCGGCTAGAAAATCACATCGGACATTCTATACCACGATTCAAAATTGCACACACAGAATAAAAGAAGCAGAAATAAAATGTATGGTACAGGGAAGTAACTACTCAACTGCGGCATAGATTAACATACGCGGCGCACAACAAAGGACGGTCGGAGCTCAGCTACTTCACAACACGTATCAGCGGCGAGCAAACTAAGGTGCCCAAGGTCAGGCTGTCATGGAAGATACGTCGCGTCGAAGTAGTTTTAATGAGTGTTGAGTTATTGTGTCATCGGAGTTAGTGTATGGGACAGAGAAACTTAAGAAAGACAGTGAAAGGACTGAGTCAAGACTACGAGAAGGAAACAGTTGGGAGTTGTAATATCACAAAAGACTGTAGATTGTGTTAAAGAACTGTGTTTTTGTGCAAAACTTTAGAAGAAAAATAAAGCGATAAAGTAATTGGACGGAATTTGTCATTTTGTCACACTAGTATGAGGAATGGGATTTGTCAAATTGTCATTTTGTTACAGTACATAAAGAACAGCAACCCATTAAATCAATAGCAAAAATGACAAGGCGCGCAAATGTCAAAAAATTTACTTCAGCATACATATGACGAGCTATCTAGACTGAGAGTGATATTACGTAAACAAAAGGCTTTAACAACCACAAACCTCACCTACACTGGTGTAAAGTGTCCGGCACTATATAATCAGAGAGTGTCCCTGTATTGGCGGTTGTTGAAATTGCGACATTTTCTAGCTCTATCAGCAAAGGATGTCTGCACAAACTGTTTGAAAGTCTGGAGGAAGATTATGTTGCTATTTTAGTACTTGGGATAAAATCGAACAATGGGATGTCAAATCTGATATGTTGCACTAAAACGACTTTCTCTACTCTTGTACTAACCATTCTTACATAGTCTTATTCGTCCATCCTCTTCATGTTAGTTGAGATAACATTTGCAGAAATTATCTTACTGCTTATTTCCTTGTAGGTGCAAGGGGAATATGGCTTTGAGCGATAGTCAAATCTTTTAAAGCTGGTAGCTATATGAATGCTTTGACATTTCGTTATCTTTGCACGACTAAGATATAAAAAAGTGAATAAAGACCTTCCATTTGAGGAGTGTATAAGTATTGCAAAATTCACACAAATAAGAAGGAATATCTCCGAAATGGTTGACCCCACAAGAAAATTCATTAAATTGTGTTTTAACGAGATCTGTATTTTGTATTTTGGTCTATCTCTTAGGGTTTACCAGTTATGCAAAAGTCATAAAGAGTAACCAGGACTATGCATTTCATTTGCCATAAAAATATCTTAATCACATAGCAGTTTAAACAAAATCATTATAGCTATTTTTGACGTAATCAAAATTGTCCATGTAAAGGGAAATTTAGGGTGCAGGAATTTTCGTCAAAATCTTCGTGAAAGATGAAAGATGAAAGACATTAAATTTGGTTTTCAACCGACTTTTCGTTTTTGAGTTACGCTGTTCACAGGCGACACAGACACGCGCGCACGTGGACCTTTTTCTATGGCTGCTTTTTTCTATTCAGAGGTGAAATCTTGACATCGAAGTTTTGAATCGATTACAATACTTCTCCTACTTACTGTACGAAGTAGAGAAAATAATAAATATGAAAATATGTAGGGTAAAAGCAAAAACTAACAGCGAGTAAAAGTTTACAATGTCGAATGAAACTCTTCAGGAAGTATTTAAGGTAAGCTATGTATCCAAAGAGAGAAATAAAACCAAGCCAAAGAACAAATGGAGGAAGTAGGGTGAGTAATAAAAAATAAACTGGATTAATCATGGTACTATTGATCAAGAAAAAAAGTCTGAAAGAGCCAAAACAAAAGGTCATCAAGTTTATACGTTCATTGTATATTATCAGGAGTAAACTTCACATCATAACCTCACCAAACAAATGGTTTCAACATGGGAAAGTTATTTACAGGAAATAACAAAGTGCAGGATTCCAACACTATGTAATCTTATTATTGCACGTGCTATAGCCAGCCTTTCATCACATCTGTCATAAAAATTCCTTGCACACTTTCTCCGATGTCATTAAACAGACTCTTTCACGGAGATTTGTACACAGCTGCAAGGATGCAAAATCAACAGTGCGGAACACAATCCCTTTTCAAATTTTAGTACAAAGATAAGGCATCCTTTTGAGACACATGAGGAAACAAAACCGAATCTTCAGCAATTTAGCTTTCTTTTTATGCCTACGAAGGTGTGCGGATAGTGCTATAGTCCGCCGATGTGCACGGAAATGCTATAAATGTTTAATATCTCATTATATTTAGAAGTGAAAGGTTCTAAATATCATGAACATTATCCCATTTTTAGAAACAATCGAGTTGAAAGTAGTAACAATTTCATTCTCAGTGAAAAAAAAGCATGACGTGTAACATTACATCACTTTTATCCATACCGTTTACTGTTGGTTACAGAAAAACCTCCACAAACGGTCCTGCATCTGATAATGCCGGGATTACAATAAACTTAACGTAAGGTGCCTTGACTCGACGGGACATAAGGGAAAGTCTAACATATTGTACATATTAAATGGAGCTATTTAGGGAGGACTTAACGTGACGTAACGTGAGTTTGGCATGCCAATCATTGCCCTCACGTTACATCAAGTTTGGAGATCACCTGACTAATTTAAACCAATCGCTGAGTAGTGGTAGTGCCATACAGGAATAAATTGTACTTCTCTGTGTAACTATCTGCAACAAAACTTTCTTTCATTTATTTAGCTCTTATAGTAGATTATGGACATCTCCATTGTACTTTATTCACGCTTTATGAACGGTTTACTTCACATTTTCTTTTCATTTTGGGAAAGCATAACCTCTGTTTAGAAAAAGAGAGCTATTTCCAATATCCGCCATGCCTGCGGAGCAGAAGAATAACCAATCAGAACCATCACCATTACGTTAAGTGCACCCTAATAGCCCTTCTAGTTTCTTACCTCACGTTACGTCCCGTCACCTTGTCACGTTACGTTAAGATCATCCTAATCCCGGCATAACAATATGCATACAATTCACAAGATGTCAACCAAGAATCCTTCTTCAACACCGTGGAGATCCCTGCCTTCCTCAGACACATCTTCCGCACAGTGCAAAAATAATCAGTATTGTTACTGAGGGTACCACTGTGAATTCCCCGTGGTATGCCACATGTGAAACATAGGTTATAAATATTTTGGAAAATAACAATAATAATACCGAATATAATAAATAATGATAAAACCCGCCAAAAACTACATTATCCACTCTGTGTTAAATGGTAAGGGTGCCGGAAATGGCTTCAGTTAGGTAATGTGCGGTATAAATGTTGTAGGTTGAGGCTTAACTGCTTAAAATCAGGCGAATAATTTATACGCTCGTACGATGTTAATGCGTTCTTTGCAAAAATAAATAAATAAAATCTAAAAAATATGAACACATTCAAACTGAATATTTAATATTTTAGAAACGATTATTACAACAGAAAAAATGCTTGGTAACCTGTGTGCGAGATTTATGCCTTTCTTGAAGTACGGCCTTTCTCTTCAGGCTTCGTGGTTCAATTAGGATGTTTGTGAAGATACACATTTTATTTGTCTTTTTGGTATGTGAAATATATTTTATTCAAAGCTGAAGATACAGGTACATTTGAGAAAATGAAAAATAACGAGTTTTTTATGTAAATGGTTAACTGAGATGGGGGAAATCACTCTGAATTTTCGCCCTAATCCTCAAGTGCGCGAAATTTGCATTTATCCCACACTTCGTTTAGAGTTATGCTGTCCTCCTCTCATAGAAGCATCGCTTTTTTGATTTAAGAGTCCTCAAAATCTTTCAGTGGAATCTCGTAATCAAAATATTCCAGCTGAACACAATGCTGCTTCTACCCAAGTAAGTCAACTAAAAGGTTATATCTAATGTGCAATATTCACGTGACTTTCGCTTACCACTAATGTTAATTTGCATACGCTTCTATGAACTATTTATCTATCTGTCCACTTCATATTAATCGAGATAAACTTTTGCAGTAATAGTTTTACTATACGTTCCGTAGTAGGTACATACTAAGAAGATCGAATAAACAGAATTGAGTCAGATGCTCAAAAGCATTTTAATCAAAATTGTTGAAATGAGAACATTAAATATTGAAACATTTTCCATATCAAGAGTAGTTGTTTTCTTCTTAGAAAACCTATGAAGATTCAGGATTGAAAATTAAGTTTGGTATATTTATCACTTTTCGTTTTTGAGTTATATTGTTTACACAAACACAGACACAGATATATACCAATATTTTTAAAACTGTTTATGGATTCAGGGAGTTTCAAACTATGTATTTCTGGTGAAATCTTGAAAGGAATGTCATGGTCTGGTGCGCCGTATGTCCCTGCAGCCCGCAATGCTTCTTGCAGAAACTTAATTTGAACTTCGGATTTCCTAGCTCGTGTTTATGAAGAGATAAAGTACAAGCAGTGCTTTCTGGTTAAGCTGTAGCAAACTTGGCGGGCTAAATTCGCTCAAGTTTTTGCCATCCTTGTGGAACACGATCGGGACGAATGGCTATGCTTGAACAAGACAAGCCGGTACTTCGCCGGGCCGTCACACCAGAACTAGATCTGACAAGCTAGAACTACTAGCGTACATACAAGCATTAAGCAAATAAACACAAAGCACTAGCATATATGCTAACGATTGGCAGGTCAATACCTGTGCAACACTAGTATAACCAATGCATGAAGTTCGGTTACTCCTGTCTAGGTTTCATGGACTCTACCGAGAAGTAATACTTGACGCGCTCGCATGCAATGCATGCCAGCTTAGTAGCTTGTATATACTAACCGGGGTGCTGTGGGGGACCCGAATAAATTATAGCATGAAACTTTCACTAAATACACAGCAATACACGTACTAACACGTGGAGCGGTTTTTTAGTTGGTACATCTCCCCCTTCAGGGTGTAGCAGGGACCCCCACACTGTTGGTCTTCGCTTGTAACTGGGCTTTTCCCCTCCATGGTAGAGAGAGCCCCCCCCCCCCTCTCTCTCTCATCTTTGTAAGTCCTAACCTCAATTATCCCAAACGGCGATATATTCTTGGTCCATTTGCGTTTTCTTAAATTCATTTCAGTGTCTTAATGGTTTACGAAAGCTAACACAGGACACTGCCTGCTAATGTGTCTTCACCCAGCTTATCGCATCACGTTTTGGAAGTATGTGTATTGCGGACAGTGATTTATTTTGTCCCAAGAGCGTTGCGTCTTTTACGAGTTTTTCTGTGATGTGGTCAAAACTCGGCGCAGTAGATCTAAACGACTTTTGCATGCTTATTAATGTCGATGATACATTCAATCTGTTACAGCATGCCTGGACCGAGGATGAAATTCTGCACGGTGCACATTCCATTGCTGGCACATGCTGATCTACACAGCTTTAAAAATCTCTCATCAAAAAATACAATACAATATAAAATAAACCGCAAAAACTGCGAGTATCCTGACTTCGGCGGCTTAAAAAATGAGGTTTAAAAACACTGGACACGACTGACCAGTTACCCTTCTCTACCATCGTAATTAAGATCTAGCTATGTTATCTGGTATTGTACAAAGGATTCTTTAAGTAACGGGTTGAAAATAAAGATAGTGATGGTATTTGGAAGTCTTGAGTATCCTACAATTTTCGCCAAGTCCTACAGCTCAAGTTGTGCCCTGATTGGCCAAGTAGTAGGTTATTGAAAACGAAGGTAAGGCTAGATTTTAAATTTTGAGATACTACGTGGTCGAAGATAGCAGCTGTGTAGTTTTTGAAAAACGCAAAGTAACCTATGGTTTTTGCCAGGCCAAGATTATAATTGTAGAATATTTTCACCAGATAGGTTAAATAAAACAGATGTCTATAGCCGAGTGCAGGAATCGAGCCGATATAATGCACATACCTTACCTGCTTCAAGCACCCAGTTAATGTTTGTCTTACTCTCCTTTTTCTTTCGCTCCTGAGCCTGAACCGACTCAAATTCAAGAAAAATAACTAACGATTAAATATATTTTAAATATATATCTTGAATTTTCTGGGAATAGACTCCTCTTGATTCTAAGTGACTTTTGCATGACTGCTAAACCGTAATAGACAAGACAGAATCTCACTGCAGGAAGAATGATCTCATTTAAGCAATTTGTGTCAGTTATATTTTGACGCATACTTTTCTACCCCCCCCCCCCCCGCTCTCTCTTGGCCATGCAAACAGAACACATGTTTATATCGATTAACATGAAGTAGATAGAAGAATAAGCTTTTATAAAAATAGTTTTCTGAAGAATGGGTAGAGAAAATCGTGTGTATGTAACCCATCCTGTATATTAATGCAATGGTATGTTACTCGCAGTTCCGAGTTGTATGTTATACAATGATCAACAGGCTTCGGTCCCAGTTGCATGTGGTCGGCATTTAAATTGTGTTTGCAGGGAGGTTTTGTGACGTAGCACACCTTGGGTAGCGGGTATAGTTGCATCGCCTTACGAACAGGTTGCTGTAGCAGTAACCCTCCCCCCTTCCCTACCTCCTTTACTGTCAACAAACATGAAGTGCAAACGAATACGGTAAAGTAGACACAAGCAAAATATTAGTAATACAATAGTAGCCTACAGAAACAAAGCCACCTCATAAAATCACAGACATCAAGAATCAGTATTGCTCGACATCTTTACACTTCGTCTGGAATGAGATAATTTAACATAGGTATAACATGATATTCATATAGAAAAGACATGGAATATTAAAAGCAAGCCATGAAAATGCTTACTCCTTTACTTGCTTCTTCAAAGTGCGGAATTCTGGGTTTCTCGTACAAGGGTGCTCACCGGAGAAGCTCCATGATAGATTTATTTCTGACTTTTCGTCGTGTAGTTTCTTGATTTACTACAGGTAGTAAAATTAAATGTAATATAGCGAATTCATTTTCTAAATTCAATTTGAATTTTCATTGCATTTTTAACAAGTGATTTATATTTATTCACATATGTAGTGTGTGAACATTAAAAATTACACCTAGAGACCAAAGATAAATTATTTTATAACATTAATTTCATATCTTTGTGAGCGGAAGAATATGTGCAATAAATAAGCACTATCTTGTCGAATACGCGAAAAGTAGAGGGAGGGAGGGGGGAGGGAGGGAGGGGGGAGCGAGGGGGAGAGAGAGTACTAAATCAAACTTCATACGTATACAAAATTTATATCGCCTTCTGCCCTTCCTCTCATGTGATTTATACGAAGATGTATTTACAGCCCCTAGAGAAATAACGTTAAGGGAACGTAGGGAATTGCTGCGAGGGGTTACAGCGAATCAAGTAACTTTCTCAAAAACACTATATTTTAGGAGTATTATTCTTCTTTAACTCAGTAACAGGTCAAATTTTATATCTCTACATATTTGTCAAATACAATTATTGTATTTTACCATTTTACTACGCATATTCGCATAGCCACTCGTGCCGGTTCTCTTTGCTTCGAGAATTCCCGGCACCTTTTCTGGAAGCTTCTTGAACAACTGCATCGCACGGCGTTTTCCAAAATCGTCTCTATTCGTGACGCATAGCGGATTTATTGTTCTATGCCAGCAGCCAACTCGACATTGTTATACAATAATACACCCGAATGATGCATTCGTATATCGTGACTCCGTCCAATTTTCAACCGTCATTCACACTGATACTTCACTAATCTGAACTAGTTCAATTTCCCTTGTCACATCGCTTTCTTCGTGACGTACCCAGTGATATTCGCAGATATTCCTCATTTGTGTGAGTTTTGCAATACTTACACTTTCCTCAAATGAATGTGTGTTTGTCCTAAATATGCTCCTAAACCGCTTCCCGGATCACCTCGAAATTCGGCATGTATTCATGGAGGTCTGTATGCCACCCATTTTACTATACAACGTAACATTCACATGGTCTTCTCTACTCACTACTCAATTCGCCCTTCAACATACAAATCATAAATTTTCTACGACTGAAATACAAATGCAACGTATTACATTCATACGATTTTCTTTTATGAAACATAATCACACTTCTTTCTCTACTCACACTTCTACAAACCAACTCATAATTTTCGATGTTTGAAACTGAAGTAGGACGCATTACATTATCTTTACTAATGTTTCTATTACGAAACACAATCGCACTTCTTTCTCCACTCGCTCTTCTACAAAGAATTCATACAATTTTGTCTATGATTTTGTATATAGAAATGCAACGTTTTACATTCAAACAGCTTTCTCTACTTGCTTTTCTTCCTGGGTATTTTGGGTTGATCAAGTGTTTTTTGTATAGTGTTTTCCCGGTGTTTTTATTTTCGTTATTTTGCATTCTTTATAGTATCCAACGCAAGTCTAAAAGTTGTAGGTATAAAATCGTCAAACCACGGGCAATGCCGGGTATTTCAGCTAGTATAGTATAAATATAATTACCCGGTCCTCCAGGTTAAGAGGTTCGAAGCCCACTCATATAAAAACATCATTACTCATTAGTCTTACAGAAAGCAGACGTATAGAGATTTCGGAACAAGTTCAACGCAGCGATTATCTAGGTATTTACACTACTTTTAATGATGATAAAGATGTAGATATTAAATTGAAGAGATAGCAGGCTGTTTGTGACCCTATAAGCAGGACATTAAAAGGTACACGAAGAGATATGAACATAAAATTCTATAAGTTGATGGTTGCACCAGTTTTACTGTATGGCAGTGAATTCTGGGTTATGAGGAGAAAAGTTTTTAGCCATATTCAGCAGTGGAAATCAATTTTTACGAGCAGTTAAAGTTAGACAGGATTCCTAATGAAGCTATTAGATAGAAATTGAATATTTCCGCAATAAATGAATCAGAACACAAACAAAAATGGAAGAAACATTTGGAACGGATGGAAAAATTATTCCAAAGATGGTCTTACAATACTAACCTACAAAAAAGGGGACAGAAGACGGCCAATTAAGATGGGATTGAGGCCAGAAAAGGGCTAATTTGTGAAAGGCAGAGGAATTATGAAACCGGTTTGGTTTTAGATCTCCTTCATTAGCACCCTGTCTTCTTAAACCGTTGATTATTACGATACATAAGAAATAATAACTGTTTATAGAGATTTAAACAGTTTTATTTTGAGATTATTACTAAAGAAGCAAAAATTTCACGCAAATTTTCATTTTGATGAGCAAGTAGACGTCTAAAACAAAGACATTTAACGAATTAAGCAACAGTCGTGCATTTTCACAAGTCAGTGTAATCGCATAGAAACTTGCAGGCGAGTTAGGTAATAGAAATGACTAGCTGCGTAAATGGTACACACCCCTACTCCACAATGCTCATTATGTACTCTGCCAGTCATACGTAACAGGAAATGTCACTCTGTAGTGCATCAGGGGTGTGCAAACTACTGGATAGCGGCAGCACTATTAAGAGCTCAGTCTTAGCGAATAAACATGATTAAATCCAAATCCAGCCGGAGATACTGTATATATGACAAACTTTACTGCTTCAACTTCCCTTTCCGTTTAGCCCAATATACCTCCGTGAATGTTTAATGGTACTACTCGAGCTAAAAAGGATTTCTTGCTGAATAATTTATCAACCCTAAATACATAATCAGTATTCAGAAACGTCATTAACTTACTCTCAAGACGACATACAAGATCTGCTTAGGTATTATAATGTTTTAAAATTAACCACCGTCCTGAACGTGAAGTGAAGTGTTAAATGGTGTTATAGTGCTTAATATTAAAATGCTGGAAAGTTTAAAGCAACGGGTGGAGGCTAATATAATATGTTGCCTGCATAAAAAGAATAAATAAATAAAATTAAAAAATCAATAAAGTAAAACATTTTCACGCAGAGATGTAATTATATGTCGTCTGTCCAACAATTGCCAACAATTGTATTAGCGCTCGCACGTCCTTAATGCATTCGGATTGTTTTCATCGTCAAATAAATGTTTTGCTGTTTACCCTTCTCCGTCGCAATTTTCACTATACAATATTACATTCTACTTTAAATCATTCCTATATTATGAATAGCTGAAAAATAGGTTATTCTTCCCAAGAATACTGATGTCGAAAAACATACGTAAATTACTATAACGGATAAAAACCAGATCGGAAACAGTTACTGCTTACTCAATAAAGCATTTGCGTAACCGAGACAATTAAGAGCGTATGCAAGACCTACGTACTAGGAAATGCTAGTTATCGCTTGCGCACACTCAGTACAGGATTGTACTGTTCCTCAAGATAGCGTAGCATTGTCTCCCTATTATGCCAACTGGCGACAGAAGTAGCAAGATGCATTGCAGCACGGAATGTAAACATTAAACATTCCTTGTAGCTAGTCTTTAGCCCCCTTCCGAACCTAAGCTTGCTCCTGAAAGCTAAGTTACTGGTGGAGCCATTTCATGGCAAATGTAATTTATACGTAAAGTAAATATGTTTCTATAACATTCCGCCAATAAATGTGACGTCGGCTGGAGCCGCCGGTCAAAGGAAGCTCGGTATTAACTACCTCACACCACTGCTTGTAAACACGCGGCCCAATGATAATGGAGCGGCCACAACGACGACTATGAGTGCGATAGAACAAAGCTATTCCAAACATTTCTAGAAGCTCTTCACTTGTTTACGAGAAATTTCAAGAAAATTTGTATTTTCCAGAGAATTCACCGGCACTTCGCCTGGACTATGAAAGCGAGAGAGCACGGACTGAGGAGAGTTAGTTTTTAAGTCTTGAAGCACTTTGCTAACTTAGTGCTGAGAAAAGTGTTAGTAAGTGTATCTTCGAAGCCAGCTGTTTGTGAGACAGAGAAATTAGAAAGACAGAGTGTGTGTGTGTGTGTTGTGTGTGTGTGTGTGTGTGTGTGTGTGTGTGTGTGTGTGTGTGTGTGTGTGTGTGTGTGTGTGTGTCAGTCAAGGTTGCGAGAGGACAATAGCTGTGAATTGCAAGATAACGAATTGTAGATGTTAATGATAAAATAGGGGATTGTGCTTTTGTAATTCAGTTTTAGAAGGAAAATGAAGTGACATTAAAAGTAATGGACTCCCAAATTGTCACACCATATTGAAATACTGTACAGCTACATCGTTATTCTTGACAATTCGCTCTCGTTAGCAACAATAGAAAGTATTACTGTAAATACAATATACAGTATTGCCAACTGAGGTTAGGTGCTGGGCACACACAAAGGCAGTCTACAACATCTTGTTCAGCCCTGAATGTGACTCATTCCGCTTGCAGGAAGCCCAAAGGACGCGTTACACCTTTATGTTCAATCTGCCACCTGTGGGAATTGAAGTGCGCTGATTTTACACCGGAGAATTTCCCGCGCCGTGCACGATTGTCTACTGTTCAGAGAAGGACTATTCTTTCAAGACCTTCTTTCGTCGAGCTTATTACCATTTTTTGTTCCTAATGTTGGAACGGTTTGACTTTGATGATAGTTAATATTTTCTTCCGAAGAAAATAAAAAGTTTATTGTGTCAGCATATAGTTGCCATAGACCCATCTATATACATATATAAACATCAATTGCCGCACGTTAGTCTCGCAAAAACTCGAAAATGACTCGAATGATTTGAATAATTTCTTTATTTCGTTCGCCTCAATACTGGGATGGCATAAAAAGGACAATTAGGAAAAACCCAAAGGAACTGCTAAAAGATCGAAAAAATCGTAATTGGTAATTTTGTATGGGAATTGCCACTTAAGATTACTTTCAATATATATTGTTTGTGATGAACCTATTGTTTGACAGCTGGGTCTACTATATTTAAAATCAAGTCGAACATATCGGAAAATAGTGTAAGTCACACATACGTCGTCTCAAAATCTTAGTGACCTAAGGAACCTTTCATAAGTTTCAGTGGGACGAAATCCATATTGTGGTTTGTCGTACATACTGTAGGGCCCAAAAGAGCACATTTGGGAAAATTGATGCAATTTTTCTGTTCTGCTTAAAAATATAGCTTGCTGCCCAAGATAACTTTAAATTGTTTCCAGAGCAATCCAGTTAAATCTTATGTAGGTCAATGCCCGTTTTGCAGAATTGATTCCTCGAGATAATGACTTTGATGCCATGCAATATGAAATTTGGCAGTGCTCTTGGAAGATAGATCATGCTGGCGATACGCTCGACGATGGGTACGAAATATTTCATTGCGGTACATTCACAGAATTTGACGTAATCTTGCTATAATCTTGAAGGCGCGCCAGGAAATCACTACATGTAGGTGCAGAATATGAATAATGCAATGCTATAATGGCTATCACCCTAGAGCAGATGGTTAAGTTTCTGGAACATAACCATATCGGCTCGTAGTACTACCGACATATTCTCTACAACAGAAGTCACTAAACAAAAAGTTTGTAACATATAGAAAACAAGTCAGCGTCTCTTGTACAACAGTGAGAGACTATCTTACACGTTATATTAACTTTAAAAATTTATTCTTCATTCGTTTTCTATAATGGACGATTCGACAGCGAGCTCGGGGCGTGGTAGCACGCAGGTTGCAGTTCTTTAAACTTTAAAACTCATTTAGAACAATAATTTGACCATAAAATGTTGGAGAAACTCCCAAGACGGTATAACATTTTTGGATTTTTTTTTAATTGAGAAATTTGGTCATTTTGAATACACATCTCTCCATAAGACACAGTTTCATTGCTGCACAACATCCACTTTGACACTATCACGATGAGTCAGTGCATCTAACCGTGTATTAAAAGTCTGGATACAGAAGTTATTTTGTGTTAAAGAAGAAGCTTCCAGGTAAGTATAGAAAGGTCTTTAAATACACCAGAAAACACCAATATTGTCGGAGTTTCTGATAGTCCTAAGCTTATCATGGCATCGCTTTAATTCGAATAACCCTTTACGCTTCGTAGAGTTCAGCAGTCTGGATTGAGTGAAATGAAAAACTAAAGTTCAACAATTACCGTCATCATTAGTTGCTTCTTATACTATGGCCCAAGATGTTATTATAGAATTTGAAGGGGGATATTCACAAATGAAACAATAAAACATTCCTGTTTTTAATTTACGAGTATTATTGCTGTTCCAAGCTGCCTCTGGAACCTTCCCTCGATCTGGAGGTTTTAATCAGACTCGATTACAGGCCCGGGCGACTCGTGGAATAGCTTGAACGACTTACATTTTGTTACCTGCTAAACATATAGTTATCAGTGTGAGGCCATGAGCGGGCTGAGCTCAGAGAGCACCAGTTGTCCAAGCCTGCTCTACTATCATCTAGGTACACGAAGTGCCGTAAATGGTTTGTGCACATATGTGGCGCAGCGAATTACTTGTTTGGTGTATACTTTATCCGAATCACTCAAACTCCTGTCGAAAATTATGAACAATTCACAACAGCCAACTATTTCACTAAGCGAGATAGCTTACGACAAACACTGAACACTCGCGTAAAAATGGAGTCTTCGTTGTTTGCTTCGTGGTATATCGGAAGGTTTTTGTAAACCTATGCACTCTATCTTGTTGGTGCACTCGGGGAGAGAAAGAGTGGCTGTTTTGCAGCATTAACTGTGTGAAATTGTACAATAACACAGTGTGTGGAGAAAATGAAGGTCAGGCGCTTGTAGAGTTGTTGGGGTCATGTGTAGGAAGATGCGCTGAGGGGGCGATAACGGCTAACAGACACACCTAGACACGAGAGACATAATTTTTTATTTCCACATGTGTGGCCTAGCCATTCTGCAACATTACCGGAGAAAGCGATACTGCCATGCGGTACCAGAACGAGAAGCTGCTTGTTCGAATCCAGTTTGGTCCTCGCTATCTGATCAAGGCTTTCCGGGGGCGTGGTACACCGCAGGATGCTGCTGGTACTATATACAACCCGGTCAAGGGGATCTGGTCCCTGCGTCCTGTGTTCGCTTTCCGGTGACACCCTGCCTTCAACATCGATGTCACTCTCACAACGCTATCATTAACTCAGCCTCTTTCATGGATACTGCATCTATAGTTTCCTGCAGATATTATTTACTTATCCATCGAAAGGAAATTGATTCAATCTAAAATTGCCCTATTTTGCTGGAAATATCTACTATGAGGCATAGCGATTTTTAAAGGAAATGTCTGTTAGAAAATGTCGTACTACTTGTAAACAGCATTACCAACTCATTTTAACTGTACCATATACCAACAACCCCCCCCCCCTTTTTTTAACCTTTTTATGTATTCATTTAAAACACCTCTAAAGTTATTCTGTCACATGGCAAACCTTTATATAAGGTCAGATTTAATAATAAAATAATAGAAAATGCTAAACTCGGTCATTTATGAGGACACAATGTGAAAACTTTTAAGGAATTTCTTCACTAGATTTACCATTTACAAGTTAACATTTTACTATCATCGATGTTGTCAAAACCTGCTCTGTGGACAATTTTAACGTATCGTTATAATTAGCATTTAGGTTTCTCAGGTGTATGAAATATTTAACTGAGATGCTGAAATCATAAAATATATCTTCAACTTTCTGCAAGTTCTTGTGGAGTTTTGTATTGTTGAAAGGAGATTAAAGTATGACAAAGTTTACTATTAAAAATTATACTATATTTGACGCTTGCAAGGGAAAATGTAACATGGATTTTTATTTGAATAACCTCACGAGGCTTTGGATATGGTTGAAGTTAAATCTCAAAAATGCCATGGGCACTATCTTAAATATTTGGGAAAAGTATATAAACTGGGCGCTCCAGACTTAGTTAGCAGCAAAGGTGAAACAAGGCGAGTAAACATAAGAATATTGAAAAAGGAAAAAATAAGAAAATGTAGATGGAGAAACGAATGTATGTAACAGAATAAGCAGAGAAGATAAAATTTAATTGCAGATAACAGAGCGCAACTATCAAAAGCTTTTATTATAAAACATAATTCATTTTCGTAGCATTATCGTAAAGATTCACAGGAAAACTATTTTTTCCACCCAATTTATCATACTCATAACAATGATTCGCCAGGAATAATTGTAGTAGGTATATATTCTGCTACAAGCACGCACAAGCATAAAGGTAGTTGATATGGCAAATACTGATCTATAGCTAGCGTTGATGTTACATAATATTTCCATAAACTCGTAGGGAATAATAGAACTATATTTACCAGAGAATTCAAAATATAAATATTTGAATGCCTTAATATAATTATTTTATCAATGTCACTCGAGATATTTTTTGAGAAAATGCCATTTACTGATTTGTTTTCTTGCGAAGGGTTATTTTGGTTGGGAAAGATTCCTTAAAATGTAGCTGACTTACGAATGTGTGAGATATGGTACTTATTCAAATGTTCGCTCCTCAGTTGTCATCCACACTGAGGAAACATGGCCTTTTTCCAAGAACTCCTTTTCCTTTTAGTCTTCTTTTAAGATAGCTCAAACTGGTGTTTGTGTTGAAATCTGGACACTGTACCTTCGAATAAAGCGCAGAATTTTCCGCTACTTCAGGCACCTATGTTATGTAGACAGTGAAAAGTTGTGAAAAAGGAAGTGAGTAAAGTGATGGAAACATGACAGACGTGGACGTTCAGTGCAACTAGTAGCAGTACGTCAAGACTTATTGTTTTCAAGTCACACTGAACACATCCGACTTCTCTGTAATTTATGTACCTACCGAATCTTTTGACGAGTCTGTCTGTTGCTATCGCCACCATTTTATCTACCAATCGTGACACACGCTCAAGTTTCATAACAACGGTCGACAACGTGTGATTAGTTCACGACGTGTTCAGAGAGCGGACAACAAATCAAAAGTTGGGTGTGGGTGGAAGACAGAGGGACGTGAGTTTAAATACTTGTTACACCCACTACTATATGGAGAATACACACAAGGTCTGTAAACTGTTAAGTTTTCATGAGATACGTTGGAAAAACTCGCTGTTCAATAGGCAAAGTTAAGAAGATGACTCGTAAATTCGCCTAGAGTCTTTAAAATCTAGGGTATTCGTGCTTATCTGTTGCAAAATGGGATCCAGTTGATTAAAACTGTGGAAACGATCCGACGCATTATTGCCCACTTACAGATGTAATATTTTACATGAGACACAAGAAAATATTGTGGTTGGATACTTATCTGGCTAGTTAAATTGGTATATCATAGAAGGGGGAAGTAGGACGGACGACATCCTCTTTAAAATAGGGTTTATTAAAATATATGGCAACACATTCACGGGCTCTCTCCACTGCGCAAGACAACCAAGAAGCGTAGGGGAATAGATGTAGGTAGAGAAGCACTAAAATACTTACCTCTCAAACAGGCACCATATTTTTTATTGTTCCATTAAAAAAATGGTTCCTAAAATTTTTTCGAGCGTTTATCACACATCACACTCCAATTTTACAGTCATTGTGAGGCGTTTCGCACGGTTCGGTGTCAGATAAAAACATTCTAAATTCGTTTAACAGAAAGTAAATCAAGGTGGTGCCAGTTTAGGGCGATTGCGTCAAAAATTGTTAAATAAACCAACAAATTAACATGAATACAGCCGACTTTGGGCTTCAGAAGAACCTGTGCTATTGCTTGAAATGGCTCATTATAATCTCAAAATTGAAGTGTGGTGTGCGATGAGCACTAAAAAAAAGAATAGGCCCATTTTGTTTAACTCTAGCATTACCAGGAGCGTGGGGCTACCTTATGTCAACTTTCTGTAATTTTTTAAATTCTGTATTTTAGTTTTTGAGTCAAGCATGCAGTTAATAAACAGCATTTGTCAATTTCTGTTTCTACTACTGAATTGCGTAATTGTTTCAAAGTTTTCATTGTTGGTCTTTTTGAGAAACAATGAAATGTCAAGGTGGTCATAAAGTACTGACCCGTCGGCATAATATCATTCATGTAAAAAGTAAGGAATAGTTAAACAATGTTAAATATTACCTTTATAAACATGAGAAGATAGAATATCCAAATTTGAAATAAATTTGTTTTAAAAATTGCTCAGACATTTTGTTACGAGTGGTTGTCACAAAGTACCCCCCCCCCCCTCACCCTCACGTTGGTAGTATAAGTTCTGGAATAAGGTTAGAGTTAATGAAACAATAACAAATATGCAGCCTGTTTGAAAGGTGAGGATTTTAGTGCACGACTGTAGGTTCTTTCGCGCTGTGGAGAGCGCCCACGAATGCGTTACCATATATTTTAATCGCAATGACCCTATACCTAAGCGTCCATTCACACGCATGCTACTCACGTCTACTAACACTCGCGCCGCTTCCCCGCTGACCACATTTACTTACCTCCACGAAGAGCTAAGTGGGCAAATGCAATTACCTACTTGAGAGTTAAGCTAGATAAAGTCCTAACTACTAAGAAACACACCAGAGACCCATAGACCACTGGAGTATTGCCTCGTTGTACTCCACGCTCAGGTCGGGGATGCCAGTTCCTTTACAGCTATGTATTTTCTGAGCTCTGATAATCCCTACCTACTTTTAAGCCCGCGAGATCTGGGACACGGCCAGAGATTCCAGTCTACTATGGCTACAAAGCGCACAGAATTAGGGCCTCAGGGACATTTACTGTTTAGGTCGTTCCTTCCTCCTGGATGACATTAGGCATCGGGCCCGAAAATTCTACGACAATTTGCCTTTCCATTGAAGAGTCCGGTTAGGACTCCTGGGAATTATAACCCCAGATAATATCACTTGATATCTTTCGGTAAAAACAAGCAACTCCCAGTAGCTAGCTAAAGTTGAGCTTCTGTATGTTCCTTCCTAGATCTGCTTTGACTCAATTACAATATCAACACCAATAAATAAACATATTTTTGGAAAACACATTACAGCGATGCAATTGAGCCGTTTGCACACCGAACAGGCGCAACTTATAAACCATTTTACTACCTTCTTTCACTCCGCACCTCATACTCATCCGCCATCCTACAAATAAACGATTAAACTTATCTCGGGCAGTTGAATACGGTTACAACACCCTCTCGGCCTGGCTGTCAGGCGGCCTTCATCGGAGGCCAACCTGGACTGGACTAATCGGTAAGTTCGTAAAGAATATTTGGGGAAGCAGCTTATCTGGTACTTTGCAGTTGCTTTCACAGCAACAGGGAAACCCGCCGTATAAACAGCATGAACCTAAATTCAAAGGTGGCAAATAAATCCGATTTAACCTCGCGGAAAAGTGGATGCGGCATTTTATATTTGATCAAATTATTTTTTCGGAAACGAAGTCTGAGCCTCTCTAGTTAGCAAACAACAAGAATGTCCAGAACCTCCTCTTTGGGTCACATGTCGGGAAACCTGAAATTTAATCAAAGTTCACCCGAGAAAAAATAAAGAAGAAAAAGCAGGAGGAGGGGAAGGAATTGCACGGAATAAATAAACATAACCATTAGTTCGTTGGCAATTACCTTGCGCGTCTCGCAGCGGTTACTCGACCTTATACGTTTCCGAAATCTTCCCAAGTTGGGAAATGGAGACAGTAGCCAGTTTTCATTTCCACTAAATTTCCTCGCACAACTTAAATGACACAATTTCCGGGGTGACAGTGCAATTATATCTACTGTAGAGGTCACTTAGGTCACTGCCCCTGGGATATGCATTAACCAAATCAATATCGTGTGCCTGTCGCCCGCCGCGCGCAATAATCATGACGTCACGATCACGCTAGTCACGACTTGAGCTTCTACCCTTTCCTGCCAGATGTAGAGCAATTTAAGATCATGTGCCCCGGCTGGGGCATAGGGGTAAGACTTATCTGCTCTCGAATCTAGACCAACACCCAACAAGTAGCCAGTTCTTTCCCTCGATATTTGGAGGTGTTCTCCCCAAATGAGTAGTTGTGCCTACTGACACGGAACGAATTGTGCAGTTTTATGTACAGCACGGTTATTGCTCTCAGACGAGTTATGCGCTTGCGCCGACATATATTTTATTGCTTGACAGTCAAGCTAACTGCGACGTTCATTGATGGCTTTTGTGAAACTGCATTAGCGAGTCTTCTTCTAAACCTGTTTCTCCATTCTTTCGTATATTTATAAATTTAGCGGTTTAAAATCCAATACCACAAAAAAAAGGTTATATGCTACATGCTTTCCTCCGTCCATTACAATGTTTTTATAACGAACGTAGCTTATTTATGGTTATTACGATACACATCATCATATAAATTGGTTAATTACAGGTATAAGGCTGAAAAAATCGATGATTCACAAATACGTCTAACATTGGTAATCAGTGAGCTTAAGATAAACGATAGGAATTGAACAAATTATTAAATCAAAATATTTTATTTCTTAATGACACTATCAATTGCCAGGATGATTAACCGCCACCAGTAAGCAGGAATTTCGTCCCTCAGGAGTTCTTTAACATGCCAGTAAATCTACTGACATGATCTGTCGCTTTAAAGCACACAATGGCCTGGGTTAGAACCCGCTACCTTGGGATCAGTAGGCCTAGTGAGCCCCCAGACCAACTGGGAGAGGAATTTAACATTTCAGTATACTGCTTCTCCTGGTGAAGTTGCAAAAGCGATTTTTGCAGTCAATAATACCTAAACAGGAAAGTTGGTTTTGTTATTTGTATGATTTGCCAGTTATACACAGGTATTTGTAGAAGATTGAATAGACACTTTAAAGAAAATCTAAGAGATTCACTTTATTTGTAATGTCAATACTTCAAATTCACATGTTAACCAAGCTCATTAGAGTCAAATTTGAGAAAATGAAACTATCTTTTCCCAAGTCAAGAGTTTGCTGGGATGGATAAAATTCGTTGAAAAATTCGCATTGCAACCTTAAAAAAAATCTGTGTCGCACGTCAAAATAAATATTTCCTTTCTTTAATTCATGTCCAATAAAATCGCGATTCTAATTTGAGGATTGAATGCAATGTTTGTTCCGGCTAGTGTCACAAAATAAGTAAATATTTTCAACAAAAGAATCTCTTATTTATGTACTATCATTCTATTCCATCAATAGATTATTTCAAGTGCAGTAATTTGGTATTCCATTGTTTGGAGCGCCACTTGCATTCCAAGAGAAAGAGGGGACGGCGGATTTTCATCCACCTACTGTTCCCCTAACTATGACGCATTCATAGAACTACAAACCAACCTCTCTAATACTTGGTTACCTTAATGAGTGAAGGCGAAATGCCTCATGCAGAAAACAAAGGAGGTGGGGTAGACCGTGGCTAACGAGATAGATCGGCTACGCCTACGGTACAATCGGACTTACGTAGTAATGGTAGTGTGATGCATGGCTAACATTGTATACCATCATGATAAAACTGTATCTTTCGTATGAGTTCAACGAGCAACCTTTTTGGTTGTTTAGAGCGTGGCTACATTAGGCGATTGTGGTTTTACTTCATTGGGCCATGGCTGGAATAGGAGAATTACGTTGCAGTTCGCGCCGTAGCCCATCTTTTCGTTAGCCCTGGGGTACACAAAGTGACGTAATTGATACATAAGAAACAAGGTTCGGCCTTGTCTCCGCCTTTGGATGAAGCTACTTATTTTTCCGGTTGAATATTCGAACCACAGTTGTCTCAGTAATATCTGACAACTGATTCGGGATTTTTTTCCTAGGATAACTACACCCGAAGTGGTAGGTAGAAAAGTAATCTGCACAGTTTGAATGCGACTGTCACTTTAAATGTGCGCTTTATTCACCCCTACAAATATTCCGCCCACTAATGTATGCTGTACCATAGCATATGCATGAAGCAAGTCTGCAGCGCGCATGATCAGCACACATAAATATATCGCCCACAGTGTCTCGGTAACCCACATGAAGCCAGACCATGTTATTCCTGAACGTTCATGACAGATCTCTGCATTGAAAACAGATTTACGATGGATTAAAATGAAACTGTTTATCGCTGTGGATCCAATAATATTAAGTATAGCATCTGTTTGATGCATGAAATTGCATTCAGTTATTTAGCTGTCTATGAACGGTGATTTGTGTGACAGTATGTCTCTGAGTCTGTTGTGGATGCATTCCTATGACATTATAGTCCGGTAGGAGGTCGCTAGACGACTTTATACAGCAAGAGCGAAGCGCTGGAAAGTGAAAGGGAAGAGAAAAAAGGCAGCAACACGAAATCTCCTGTTTTGTGATGTATGTGGGAAGGCAAAATAATGTTTCCCAATCGTTTCATGTGCAAAGAAAACAAGAGAGAGACGGTAACAAAGAATATTCTCACTATTACGTATGTGCAAGCAAGCAGTCACAGGTACTGAGACGGCCGTGCGGACTTTTTCACTTTGTGCGGAGTGCTTTCCCCGCAATTTGGTACTCCATCCTTACACTATGTAACCTCCTTTACATCTGATGAGTAGGGGTCGGGTTTTTATGACCTAAAAACTTGTGAAATACGCATGTATTTATGCTTTAAAAATTACCAAAATATGCTCTTCAATAGAAAGGCACGGATGAAATCATTTTTAAAATTACTTTTAAACGCTTTACTTATCAACTTTATGAAAGATGCTAAAACTGGCCATCGTCGTTGTTCATACATTTTTGACACTTTTTCAAGAAACTATCCATTACTCACCGTAGTTCACGTTGAGAAATGCTGGCAACTTCCTGACGGATATTTTGTATTAATTCTTCCAGGGTGTGTGAGTTTGTCTTGTACACTTTATGTTTTAACTTACACAAGAGGTAGAAATCGCAGGGGGTTAGGTCGGGAGCCACAATTATCTACTAATAATTCTGTCCTGAAATACAGTTTCAATTGTTCTCATCGAAAGATTGGCCGCATGAGCTGTTGAGTCTTGTTGGAAAAAAGGCAAAAATCACGCTCCCTATAAGTTATCTAAACAAGGAGTCAAGTTGTATTCACATATGTACGAGCGTCAACTGTTGACTCGAAAAAATTGGCCCTATAACCCAGAACCTAATATTGTTCATGAAGTACCCCTTCATGACGAACAAATTGGTGTATGGAGTGCTATTAGCGAAGAAGGGTTTCTCAGAGCTTCAATAACTTCTGTATCCTCTTTTGATGCCATTCTGCAGGCTAAGCGCCAACTCAGCGACAGCTTATCTTTCTACTCTACTTTATGGGAATTCTCGTCCTTTGCAGACAAATCGTAAATCCATTATCCGATGTGTGCTATTCAGCTCAAGTTGTTTTTGGTCCACTCAAATGGATGTGTAGGGCGAACCTTTAGTGACATTACGAAAACGAAGACATATCGATTTTGTCAATCATTTCAAATGAATTTTTTCTAACTATAAGATTGTTAGATGAATTCCATTCCTATAAGGAAGTAATTCTATTAATTGGAACATTAGCGTCTTATTCACAAGTGTGCAGAATTAGACGATGTGTACACCTTATCAAATATGGATTTAGGTGAGCTGATTATAATATTTGATTAATCATCCGCTGAAGGAGACCAGGACAATCATTTGTCGAAAAAACGCACATTTATAATTACGTTTATAAATAGATATGGCAGAGCTTCAAGAGAAAATCTTCCAAAAAGACTTAAATAGGGCAAACAAACGCGTCTAACATTTGAAAGTGTTCTTTTCATCCACAAGACATCCAACTTCTACTTGTACAACTTCAAAGGAGAAAAACATCTGATAAAATAAAGTTTTGGAAATTAATTATTTAAGGTATCGTATGAGATTTTATACTTATTATTAAGAGTAATCTTGAGAATGATTTTTTTATTTCACTATCTATAGGATTAATTCCTTATAAGTTAAAACCGGCATATTTTGTATTTGATATAAAGAGTTTATTTGAAACCTCCTGTAAGCGGTCAAGGGGAGAATGTCGGAAAATTCTATTTTGTGCTCTTCTTATTGGAATTTTCTCTTTTATTAGCTGTAATATATTTTTATCATTGTAAGCACAATGCTTCTGCTTCAAATGATTTTTGGAAGTGGTACTGCGTCTATTATTTTGCACGACGCCACTTCTCTCTCGATCGCACGCACACACACACACACGCACAATCTTAATTCCTAAACCTTTGGAACAGAGGTAAACTTTAGTCCATTTTAGGAGAAGTTTTGCTCTAGTTGTGCTTTGGCACTACTGTTAAATATGTTTACTGAAGATAGCTAAATTAAATTCTAGGATATAATTGCTGTTGTAGATCTACTTTGGTGCTACTAAGTAAATTTGGTATTAAAACTAACATGTATTTTAATCAAATATATAATTAAGAAAAAATGCTATTTTTCTTAATAAAGAAACTTATTGTATAAAAAGTACATCAGTAAAGTTGGAAGGCATAAATATATCTACATCGTGTAAAAATTACAGTCTGATATCTTAAATAGTTTGTGAGCTAATGGGTCAAGAAGTTAGGAGATTTAACATAGCTAGGATTTGGCTTTTAATCTCCCTTGAATTGAATGTGGTATGCGAAATGAAACATTTTTTACGCACTTATGAATGGCATCCCTATACGTACACTGCCAAAACCTGATTCACTTCTGAAGCTGTGAACAGTAAAATGTACCTATGGTTTACAGGGAGAAAAAGTTTGCTCTATTGTTACCGAGCTAACACCAAAATGGCTTTATTTCCGCTTCCGGCGTATTGTGGAAGCTATAAATAAAGAGGTGGTTCATAATGCAATTTAAGCGTTATGCATGCACTTCCACGTTTCCTGACGAGGCGTAAATCCGTTTTACCACACACTACATGCGGATTAGGCAGACCATGACAACCATCTCGCCACGAGACACGTCTACAATTCACTTTGCGTCTTAATTTTCCAATTACGATTGTTTTACTAGACATCCACCTAAAATCACTATTAAGAAGCCTCTTTCCTGTGATTACTGAAATAGACACAGAAAATTGTGATTACGTATTCTTTGCATGCAAGAAAAGTTGCACAATTCAACATTTCCAGAATCAGATAGACAACATCCAAACTTAAACTCAAAATGTTAATGTGTACCTTGCAACAATCAAATTCTTAAACCAGTTAAATATCAATCTTTAAATTTAATTTCAACATAAATGTTTAATTTTTGAAGATTTTAACTGTACTTTATAAATCTGTATGCAATTATTATTAAACTGGTGTTGGCTGTGTGGATAATTTGCAACTGGCAATAAATTATTCAAAAACTATTTTAATGCTTGAATGACTGTTATGCACTGATTTAATAACGCTTTTTCTCAAGGTAAATTCTAAAGGTGGTCTTTGAAATTTGGTTTACTGGGAGACTAAAGAACGAACATTTTTAGTTTTTGTGCTATCTAGTTACTTGGAATTTCGTATAAATTGTAAACACATTTTAAAATCAAAATACAAGAAGTCCTAGGCACTTTAAATGAGAGTAGTAAAATTCAGTCCACTTTTGAGGGGAGATTTTGTTCTATAAAGTGGACTGCTGCTATATATGCTTTTTTAAAAATAAAAGTTTTGTAAATCCAGAAGGGAAAGAGAAGAAGAAGAAGAAAAAAAAAGAAGAAGTATTTAGACTTCAGCGCTCCTGTAGCAAGAATTTTAGCTTCAACACCGAAGGACGTGGCTGGAAATTCGAGAGCAATTTGATGTAAATATTCGCCACGAAAATCTCAGTTCTTGCATATTTGATAAGTTTTCTAACTTGTAGAGCAGTTACAACTATTCATGTATGAATTAATGTATAACTTTCTATACACTAATTTTAATAAGTTAAATAAAAATCAATTTTGGATCATTTGTCAAACAATTGTCATAAAACCCGGACCTTATTGATTACACATATTTATTTATTAATAATACCTATAAACCTCCGCCTACTCTATTCCAGAAATATCGGAGCAAATCCGGTCCTCGTGATTAGCATTAGACCCTTTGAAAAATAATATTTCTAAAGTCGTGTTGTGCTTGTTACATGTTACACAATTTTCCAGAAAACGAATCTTAGGGAAAGGAATTTGACATGTCTGTTTTTCGTTCACAAACAGGGGCGTGTTCACTCCTACTCGCGTTGTCAAAGACACGGTGACAACAGCTGTTGCCTTCACATTGGCAATTGATTTTGCTACAGCTGTGCTGCTATTGGTCCACCGTAAGAGAAGTAAACAGGCTGCCCTCTCGTCCGGAGATTAGTTACCGTTGTCTCCGGGTGATTTCCGGAATCTCGGACCACCCCTCTCAAATTCAAACAAGTGATTACGTGAAATATTAGCACTGGGCTAGGGAGAGAATTGAGGGCTGAAAGGTAAACCCATCTACGTCCATCAGCAGGCAATGTTTGTTGGAGTTTCATATGGCACTTTTATTTCCTCTTCCACATGTGCACATAGCAGGGTAGAGGTACTGTATTCCACCAAACATTTTGATACCGAGATTTCAACGGAAATACGCCTTTTGAGACTCACTGAATTAAAAAAAAAAATATACAATTTTGGAAAATTTGAGCAACACAACCTCAAAACGAATAGTTGGCTAAATACCAGCTTGGTTTTAAGCCGGGCGTTTTCCAAGAATGGATGGTGCTGTGGCCGAGCGGTTCAACCAACGGTAATAGGAGGACTTCACCTCTAGGTCTTACAAGACAGTGCCAAGGGTCAAACGCCTGTCGGGGAGCACAGGAACCTATGGACCGAACAGAGTGAAGACCTGGAAGCGGGCGGTCAGCCAAGCACAAGGTATGAAAGTGAAGAAGAGGATGATATGAAATGTAACAAGAATATAGCAGAAAAAACAGTTAAAACTACTAGGTACAAATAGGAAAAAAATGCCTATGTCCATGATCATGGACACCGGAACTGAAAGGGTTAAAAATTTGACTGCTACTTTAGCTTAGTGTTTGCTTATTTTATCCACAAGATATGAGTAAATGTGTACTGGAAGTTTATCTCAATTAAGAGAAGTAGACCTAACATTACGCTTTGTAAAAACAGTTTATGGAAATGAGTAGCAAAATAATGTGAATGCAACACATCAGGTTTTTTTTTTCTTTTCTTTTTTTTTTTCCCTCCAGTAAAGCGCATAGAAAATATGTATATAGACCTGTGGACAAATGAAACTAAAGCAGCCATGAAAACTGTACTTTATTTTCCACTATTTATTTACACCACATCGGCTCACTTTCATCCAATTAAACAAAATTAAACGTTGCATTTCAAACACATATTTTAATGTTTATTACTTCGCGTTTGATTAACAGTAAATTTACTTTCGTTTAACACATGCATTGTTTTTATTTCTGTAGTTTTATTAACGAGTCTTCGTGGCTTATTTTCGCTATTTGTCGATGCTGCGAAGGTAGTTTTGTTTTCAAAGCAGAACCTTTGAAGCAGACAACTATTTTATTACTTTATTTGATAATAATACTATTTGTATAATTTATTACATTTTCCTCACGAGTGCAGTAGTTTAATCGCAATGGAGTGTTTACTTTCTTTAGGTAAGTATAATCTTAATTTCTTTACTTGTAAATTTATCGACAGAATCAAAACCTCATAAGAGTATTATAGGTAAACGTGTAAGGAAAAAGGGTAATTTGACCTCACACCAGAGTTTCAGGTAATTCTGTCAAAATTTGATGACCAGGTATTAAGGGAATCTTCAACAGCTCTTAGATTAATTTTCCTCCGTTTTAAAGGTTAAAGGTTAAACCTATCACAGAGAAGTTGAGATGATTACTCCTTCATGCTAAGCCAATTTTGGCATATTATTAGCTGGATATCAACACGAATCCCGCAGGGATTATATTGGATAGGAATGAGGTTATTTCAATCTGCTGTTTCCAGTCAAGGTACAGTCCGCGGTTTAGGTAGATTGGGAAGCAATTGCACCTGTTTTTTTAATTTAGGGGTTTGGAAAACACATGCCAGTAATTGGTTCACGCGAATGGACACGAGTCATGGAGTAACAGAGCTGCCTTTGAGATACGCTATATCACAGTAATTGAATTCGCGTTTAAAGGTTCCCCGCTAAATACAGAATGTTAAAAAATGGTTTCAATATTTAGAGGGTCGATAGTATGATCAAAACAAGCAAAAATCTCGTGTGGCGTAAAAAGCGGTCAAACTTATGGAGTAGGTACACGAAGAGGGATTTGAGCCGGGGGGGGGGGGGGGGGAGTGCTAAAAGTTACAGTGTGTTAAAGAAAAAACGAAACGGAAATTGTAGGAAAATGGCCACGAAATGTTATTCTGTTTGGCTCTATTCATATTTAGAGAGAAAATGACACGTTTTATTTACTTTACGAAACAGGACTGTCCTTGAAAAACTAGAATTGCCATATATTTACTCATATATAGATCTGAAACTTAATTGTTTATAATCTATGACCAATTGTGTAATCAAAACACTCAGCATTCCAAGATAGTTATGTTAACACCAGATATGGTTCCTGTCTTTCTTACACTGCTGCATCCCACATGCCTTATATTGTTTTCTCTTCCCCTGCGGCAGCAGTACGGCGCGGTGACATCACGTGTTGAAGCCGTCTACAGTGCATGTAGAGCGTGCCAACTGACGTCACACACACACACACTACCTGTCCTCCCCTGTTACAGTACAGAAAAGTTCCCCATTCCATCTAGGAATCGAAACCGCATCCCTGAATTGAGAAGGTAGAACGTTTGATGAAAATGTTTGACACAAACTGTGCTTCTATTTTTTTATGTAGCAGGTTTCCAACTCTCTTTACAGTTCACTAACTATATAACGAGCCAGATGGCTCCGTGGTAACGTGTGCGGCTTAAATTCAGGAGATCGTGGATTCGATGACCGGGGGCTTCCCCGGGTCACCAAGTGAAAGCTGGGAAGGATAATTACTTCCCCCGAATTTCCTGTCCTTCCGTTTCGTTTCATTAATCATTTCATTTGTCCTTCATCCCGTTGTCTTCCAGTGTCTTCTCTCACCTCACCCTTCCTCCCGGGGGTGCCCCTTGTGGGCATAGGTGCACTAAGCCTGACTTCAGTGCCGAACACCCACCGTGTCTCTGCTACTGCTATTATCAACTATACAAAAGCATATATAATTTATTCAGATAAAGAGAACATTACACTGTACTCACAGAAAATTCAAGAGTTGTTTTTATGAAAATGCCTTAATCATACGGTATTTAATCAAAATCGTTACGCCATTTTTGAGAAGACCGAAAAATAACGTGTCCGTATAAAGGGAATCTCTAAACGTGCAGTATATTTTCGATTAAGTCTTGATATCTAATTTTGGGATGGAGTGCAATGTTGTCTCTACTTACTATAGACATGTAGTAGATAAAGTAAATAAAATCTATGATCATGGGTCATTTACTGGGATGGGGGTCTTTGGATTGATAGGTAGCCACTCATATCAGGGGAGGACAGGTAATGCGTGTGACGTCAGCTCACACTACTGAACATGTTTGCACTGAAGCTGTCTCATGTCTCCGGGCTCTGAATTGCTGCCGCAGGGGAAGAGAAAATAGTTTGAGTAATGCGGGATGCAGCAATGCAGTGGCCAAGGTCCACGCTAGGGGTAGGTAGAAGTATATTCCAGTACCGCTCTTTGAAGAAAATTTTAAACTCACCTTTCAAAAATAATAAATAAATAAAAAGTACGATATATTTTCGGGGACATACTTTCCCCCGCGCTAAATCCGAATCCACGTTTTTTCAGAAGGCACTATTTCGGCCTTCTACTGTATTTACATGACAAAATGCATATATTGAATTTTCTAGGGACGTAAGTCCTCTTCGATCAGAAGAGATTTTCTCAAGTGCTGTTGCAATTTAGTTGTTTCTTGTGATGGGATAGAAAGAATATGGGATTTCTACAAGAGCATCTGACTAACGACTTGGTTCTCTATCTCCTTGTAGTTCCAAGAAACATTTAATCTATTTCTAATCTCGTTCATGCTCTAATGGTTTCCTGCTTTTAATGTTAGTAAGAAACTGTATTCTTTTTTTAACCGTAAGCACTGTGGTTACATGTGTAAATTATAGTGTCCCTCAAGTCTCCGTTTTAGGTCCGAGTTTGGTTTTATTAATGACAAATGACTTGCCGTGCCACATATTTTCAGAGGCACGGGAAAGGTTAGGTTAGGTATAAAGCCCCTAACAACGGAGAGATTAAAGAATAATAAACTATCAGCAAGCAACACAACAAATAATAATCGGTCCAGTGTTTGATTTTGTATTGCAACAGTTCTGGAAATACTTTCAGAACTTAAGCTTTTAGTATGTGAAGAAGATTCATTCCTCTGCAGAGAAAGTGTGAGCAACTTCACGGCTGGATTGCTGCACGGCTGACCGTCACGCTCTGACGTCACAACATGGCGATTCAAGAACAAAACGTTTTTGTAATCAAGTTATACCTTGAACACCGAGTCTAATCACGTCCTCCCCTGCCCCTCTGCCTTCCTCTATTAAGCCCTCATGAACAGAGACCTTTGGCATTGCAATTCATGAAGTTTCTTTTGATGTTTTTTACACTGTGCTGGCATTTATAGCTCCGTCATGACTGTGTTTATCTTCGCCCGAGAATTGCCAAATTAAACAGTGCAGTTTTCACAGATTTATTGATATTAAATTATCAGTTCAATCTTTCGTAGACGTCGCTGTTTGCAAATAGTATTTACGTTGACCACGCTTTCACAATTATGGCTAGGATGCAGTCTTGGCGTGAATCTATAAATTTATTGATGTACGCCTGAAGGGAAAGCAATCTTGTGGAATAATCAATTTATTGCTTTATGTTTTATTGCCTTTAAACTAAAATTACTGTTATTCACGAGAAAATTGGTGGGAAAAACCATAAAAGCAGTTTTCCGAAGACATGAAATGGACAAGGAAATTAAATGAATAAGGATAAAGTTAGGAGATAGACAATTATTTTAATATTAATGAACAAGGTTTAAGTAGGAAATTATTACATAAAATTGCAACACTATTACAAAATTATATACAGTCCATATTGAATTTTAGGCAACATTTTGAGAAAAGACTTTTTTAAACTTTCAATTGAAATAATTTAAGCCCTTAGCCATTAATTAAATTGAAATTCTGTTTTGCTTTTCTGTCACCGTGGCATACAAATAGACAAACGCAAGTGTGTGAACCAGGACGAGAAAATTTAAAACAATATTTCGCAATCATGTTTTCTTACATGTTTGCCATTTAAAATGATGATTATGCAATTTTGGTTCATTTGCTTCTCGGTATACATTATTTTAAGGTGGATGAAGAGATCTAATTATATTACGTATAGTTTTCAATCTAAGGTTTTAGTAATTAATATACGATTGATATTTTGTTTACAAGAACAAGAGGTGTTTAATGTCGTACTAAAGTCACATCTGACTGTAAAGACCTATATTCGAAGAATAATATAAACCATTTCGAAGTATATAATTTTTAAATTTTCTTCACTTCATTAATTATTGGATTTTTTGAAAATTGTTTTCTCGGAAACGTAAGTACATACGACCGCCAAAATTAATTTTCTATTACAATTAGGGTGAACAAATATAAAATGTTTTAACATTGGTCTAAATTTGTAAAAATTGCCAATTTCAGCACCAAATATCTTGTTTTAAACTAAAAATATATGCTCTAAAAATATACAATTTCAAGTTTTCTATAAGTGCATATTAATAAAAAGCTTAATTTCCCAGAAATATCCTCCCCGAGTTGGGCTTGTACTAGGTTTTTCCCAGTTATCGTTGCTGATAAATGTGAGTGGTATTCTAAACTTAGATCTGAAACGTTTCCTTCCCAAATTTTCTTTCCCAATATTATCGTATAACATCAAATATCATTAGTAAGGGTCGGATCACCGTGACCGGTTTTTGTGAGGTTACCTTACCTTGTGTTATAGATGGTTCATGTTAAAGGAGAGAGGGTAAGTCTCCAAAAGTAAACAACGGGCGCGTGCCTGCAATGTTCTTACAGGTTTATCAAAGGAATGTGTATACTTAATTGTATGTATATGTATATACTTAATTAATGTTCCTTGCAGTGAAAAATAATGTTCATGCCGGGGCTTTGCAGGTGAACGTTCTTCGCCTGTCACCTATAAAAAAAGCTATATCGTGAGAAACTCCTTTCGACATCGCAAGAGCTGATAGGTGCATATGAATAATACATTATATCACTGTCTGACATATTTCTGATACCTTTTGATCTGGAGGATTCGGTTACTTTCTGCAGCAAAACATCTCGCACAACAATATTATCAAAAAAAAAAAAAAAAAAAAAAACAGTTTTTTTATTTCTCCTGACACACATGCTGGAGTTTATCACTCACGTTTTTCCTAACTTCTTCGGTTTTGATTTCCTTAATTTTTATACAAACTTTTTCCACTATGCCTAGAGCCTTTGGTATCTTTAACTCAGATATTTCTAAGGAGGTTAAGGGCTTGGATGAGCAACAAAAGCTATTCTTTATGAAATTTAAACTTCTCAAAAGATCCACTGAAATTAGAAAAATTACCCTATATGCTTAAAAGACCTAAGATAAAGGCAGTCTTCACCAGGTTTTCGTTTCAGTTATGCTGCCCCCCCCCCCGACCCCTCTGTCACTATGTATATACACCCTTTTTTAAAATGAATTTTTGTGGAAGGTTTTGCTTTAAACACGAATTCAGTAAAGTAATAGAGGTTTGGGGTCGAACACAATGTTTTTTATATCTTAAGAGGGAAACATTTAGAAATCATAAAACATACTGAAACCTTTTTCAATTCGTTTAGGTCATCAATAACTGGTAAAGCTGGAGGTCTGCTTTTGCTGCAATCTCTTCAAATAACTCAAGTAGCTTTAGAAACTTTGGGAATATGTGATTTAAGATTAACAAAAACTTCCTTACAGCTTTACCCAGAGTAATTATAAATTACTTTTATTAATTACCACTTCTCGGGTTACCAACCGTGTAATATCTATAAAATTTTTCCCTTCATTCCATTTCCTTATATCATCATTCAGGTGTACTTTCCGGAGTGTAGTGTTGGCAGTGCCGATCAGATGGCGCGGATGATTGCGCATGGTGACTGCTGCTCTCGGCGCTAGGTGGCGTTTGGCCGGCCTTGTCCTCCGTCGAGGGAGGGTGCTCAATGCGACACCGGAACCGCGGTTCCCTGCCTCCTGGGGATGGAGTCACAATAGATCTGTGTAGATCGAAGTGAACGAGGTGTCCCCTCTGTGTTGTACCCCAGGAGGCAGGGATGAAATAAGGGAACCTAAGGTGCCACACAGGGTCGCAGCTAGACAGGCCACAGAGACGCGCGGAACCAAACGCTGAGATATCTTCATACCGGCGCCAAGTCCCGCCAAGCAGCCATCACACCGCGGTTCCGTTATCACTCCGTACAAGTGTTCCAACCCCATACTAAGCTCAGCTGGTAACCCAAGAAGTGCTAGTTAATAATTATCCCTGTGAAAGCTTCATACTTAAAATTACTCTTATGCCAAACATCCATGACTTTCAGTACAAATTGCTATAGAAGACCGGCCATTCATTGAATAGGTACAGAGCAGCACTGGCGACTAGCTGGTCAGAAGCCACAACATACGAATTTGTTTTTGTACGGAGTGGTGGTACTAGGACATGCACGATTAGAGCTCGCAGTTACCTACGTGATGGCAGGACCGCAGGGGTGCATGGCCTCTTCACCCTCGCCGTCTTCCTGGCCATGACCCGGAGCAGCACAAGTTTCCGGTTCTCTGACCAGAAGCGAGTGCGTTAGCATCCTGCATCAACTGTACATAAGTAGTACGACTTGTGATCAAATTGGGCTAACACACAACAACGTAACACTGCAGTAAACTGGCCAGCATTTACATGATGTTTTGTGTTACTCATATTAATGGAAGAATATTCTGTGAATCTTGCTAACCGACAAGAGATAAAAACTAATAGGAGAGTGATCTATCATGAAGCAATGCTGTATGAGCCAAGAGCCAAGAGCCAAATCAGGTCGCTCGGGTTTACCCGGGCGGGATGTATGCCCACGGTACCTATCCATTTAGTATGAATTTACCCGTGAGGTATGAGCCATGTCTATCGTCTCACTTCATTTCTGTCGAACCAATTGATTTCAGGCAACATACACATGTATTTGCTAAAAAAATATATATACAGTCACATGACTTCTCTATACTTCTCTTGACCAAGTTTTTCTTAAAAACGCTTATTCTTTTATCCACTTCATGTTAATCGAGATAAAACCATTTCTAAAAACGTTTATTACACCTATATTTTCTTGTAGGTACAATGGGAATAGGGAATACAGAAGGCTTAAGCAACAGTCACATCTTTCAAGAGCTCGTCACTAAGTGATAGCTTTGAAATTCCATCTATGATGCTTAGGACATAAAAAAATCAATGCTGCTTTTCTGTTTAGAAAAGTACATTAGGTGTTGGACAATTCAAACTAAAAATCAAGAATATCTCCAAAATGGTCATATTCACAAATCCTTGATATAAATTGTGTATTTTAACTATATTGTTTGTGTAGTAGGATTTAATCAATCTCTTATGGTTTATCAGTTACACAAAAGTCATTCAGAATGAAGTATGGTATTTTAAATAAAATCATTAGAGCCATTTTTGAGCTTGAACATTTTTCTATATAAAGAGTAGTTAGGGGTGGGGAAGATTTTCTTGAAAATCTTTATGTCGCATCATAGGGAAGATGCTGAAATTAATAGCAAATTTGGTATTTAACCAACTTTTCGTTTTTGATTATGCTGTTCACCGATACACACAGGCGCGTGCGTATCTTTTACTAAAAAAAAGTTTTTTTTTTTTTTTTTTTTTTTTTTTTTTTTTTTTTTTTTTTTTTTTTTTTAATCCAGGGGTCCCAATACATGTATTCCCGTGAAATCTAGATATCGAATTTTTGGGTGCAATGCAATACTTCACTGACTTATAGTAAAAGAGAAAATAAAAATTAAACAAGACAAAGTGCTGATGAAAGACTGCAAGGTTACTCGATTATGATGCTGGAACTTGTGAAATAGCTAGCGACCATTTTTTTTGCCTGCTAAACATAGTTATCAGCAAGGCCATGAGCGGGGTGCTCTCAGAGAGTACCAGTCCCCCAGGCCTACGCTTAAGGTTCTTTGACCATTTCGTATCATCTTTGTTGTTATGCATTTCCACTTTAAAAAATACTGATACTTTCACACGTCTTTTCATACCCAATGTTCTACTATTTCTATCTTCTTCATATTAATCGAGATAAACGTTTGCAGAAGTTGTGTATTACACCTTTCATTTTAGGTACAAAAGGGATGCAAAAGGCTGAAGCGGTGGTCAAATTGTTAAAAAGTGGGTCGCTGTATGCTGACTTTGCTTTGAAATTCCGCTCTTTAAATGCTCACGAAGAATAATGAATAACTACTTACAGCGTCAAAAATATGGTTTTGAAAAATCAAAGTAATGACGTTACAATAGTTAAGGACCAGAGAAAATAAAAATTCTAGCAGAAAGAAGAAGTGATATTGCAGTTTACGCGTTCTGGCAATTCTTTCAGGGGTTTCATCTTATTTGTAGTAATTATTTTAAAACTGCCCCGATCTTTTATATTTTTATGCTTCATGTGCACTTAGAGAACCATTTTTAAAATACCAAACAACGTCATCCATATGATTTAAACCAACGGAGAAATAAATCTGTAAATTTGCAAAATCTGTGGCGCTAATTAATAATACGTTTATAATACTCGACTAATTTTTTCTTTCCTCAATCAGATTGCAATTGAATGTCATTGCAGCTTTAGACATTATACGAGCATACTAGATAAACTTAAAAAAGTTTAGCAATTTCAGAATTGTAAAAAATTAATCATTTTGAAAACGTCAGAGTACGTAAAATGTAATATACACTTAATCCCATGAGTTAACATTTGAAATTTCTCTTCTTTAATTTGGCTATTAGAATTTGTTTATAGTGGTGACGAATATTTGCCGAGGCACTGTACGTGTCGATGAAAGCAGTTCGCTTATTCAGGACAAATGGCCTTAAGAGCGGCTATTTTTATCACTTTTATGTAAACATGTTGACTGGGGACAGTTTGAGCTTCCTTCTGTACTGTTCACTTCAGTTTGATTGCTTTTCAGGAGTGTGGCTATCGATGAAGCTTATACTAATCATCTTTCTATCTTTACACGTGAAGCACTCATATAATTACGACTTTTAACCGGGTCTATTCGCTATTGGGAGTTGAAAATTTACTTACAATAATTTGAATAGTATTTGTGGCGCACTGAAATCTGGAACACAAAGCCAAGGGCGGCTTATATTGAAAGTACATATAGGTAGTATGTACGAGTATTTTTGTTTAAAAATGGATGCACCTGACAGCATTAAGCATAAAATTCCGCTCAGGCAAGAAATGGACTGTCCATACATTCAAATCTCCACGTCGTGAGTTCGAATCCCAGTTGAATGTCCCTTTGGTAAAGAATGGGGAGGGCCCACGTAAAACAACCGGTGTATTTACATATAAGGTTGGTGACAGGATTTTGCATTAAAAGGAACAAAAACAAAACACTGCAATAATACTAAAATGAATATATTCATGGCATAAATAGCTACAGGTAGTTTTATTGTATTGCTAAATGTCAATGTAATATGAAAATGACAAAGAGCACCCTTAAAATATTCTAAAACTTTGACTAAACATGTTTGTCGCAAAACTGTGAGTGCATTAGGGAGTTAAGCGAGGGATTATAGATAATATATGCATATAAATATGTTATTGTTTATGTGAGGAAATCCATACAATAGTTAGATATCTGAATAGGATCTTTCTCCCAAAGGGACTGTTAACATTGCGCTCGGTCTCTGCTTTTACGCATGCAAATTACTCGTATAGCCTCTTATAAACCGATTAATACAGAATCATTGTCTTTTTTTTTGGGGGGGGGGGGAGAGAACCTTCGGTCGCTTAGGACCTTTAAGCCACCAGGATACCAAGTTTGTGTTACGAACGCACACACACACATACACCCACATTTACAAACTAAGTAGGTTAGGGAACAATCCTCGTTAAAGAAAATCCGCCATCCTTCAGCTAGGTATTGCGCTAGGGAACTCTGGATTTGGAAATTAACATGCTAATCACCACATGAAATGCCCCCGGCATCTCCACAGAAATTTGAACTCGTTAAAGCGTGTTACTGTAAATGAACAGTGGTGGTCTAACAAGGGAAAAGTTGACAATTTTAATGCTTTTAAAATAGCTGCTAAAGAATACCTATGCTCAAAATCATTTTATTCCGTACAAGATAATCTGCATGACAAATTATCCTATTTTTTTTTATTAACGTACTCCAACGTAGTGTCACATCGGATGGTGAATGAATGAAATGGGTGAAATAATGCTCAAATAAACCCGGGGTCCATAAAGCTTTAAGTTACCGGATATTTGTCTTCTCAGGATAAGAGAAAACCTCGGTAAAAGCTTATCCGGACATGCCCCAAGCGAGATTCGAACTTGCGACTTCTTGGACGTGAAGCAGACATGCTACAGAGGCGGGCAATTATACTGTTAAAGCTTATGTAGCTTTGTAAGTAGTTCCTAGCTGCCTTAGTGACAAATCTGATGTTATTCATAAGACCGTTTACTGTTTCTGGCTTGTTGACATAGATTCGAGATTTAACATAACCCCACAAGAAGTAATTCAACGGCGTTAAATCACATGATCTCGGGGGCCAGTTAACATCACCACCACGGGAAATGATGAAACTCTGAACTACTCCTTCAAAAGATTGATTGTTTCGAGAGCAGTATGACATGTGGCACCATCTTGCTGGAACCAGATCATTCACATCATCCAATTGAGGCCAAAAATAGTCCCTTATAAGAGCCCAGCATTTTTCTCCATTGACAGAGCTTCTCCATCTTCGTCTTGGAAAAACCATGGACCAATAATTCCACCATACCAAAATACACACCACGGAGCAACCTTTTGGAGATAAAGTGGTCGTTCTTGAATCCGCTTGGATTGAGATTGCTCCAAATAGCGGCAACTTTGTTAACAAAACCATCCATCCAAAAGTGGGCTTCGTCGCTGAAGATGATTTTTCGACAAAAATTCGGGTCAGCTTCCAATTGCCCCATAGTCCAGTCAGCGAATACACGACGTAACCTATGGTCGCTGGGCTTTAGTTCTTGAGTTAACACCATTTTGTAAGCGTGCAACCTCAAGTCCAGATGCAGAATTCGCCCAGTTGTGGTCGGCGGAGATCTCAATTCTTGCGCTCGACGAGCAATTGATTTGTTTTCGTTCTCGCGCACACTCGCACGAACGGCGCCTATATTTTGGTTAGAGCGCTTACGTCGATTACGCACAGGCGTTCTTTGATCGTTGACAGAACCACTTCTTTGAAATTTAGCGATCAAACGCCGAATCATTCTCTCGCAGGGACGATTATGCACGCTAGGTCCTCTAAATCCAAAAGAAAATTTAGGAAAAGTTATATATTAAAAAATAAACATGTTCCATTTCACGAAACCTTTAAGTTTTCTGAAACTGATACAAGCAACAAGGAATATCTGCGTATGCACGCCCTAAACTTCACGCAATACACGGAAGGTTTGGCGAACAGATTATCCATTTTGATAATAAATTTTCACAATTTCTACGCGTTGCTGAATGCTGTAACGTTCCATGGCTATTTGTCAGTAACCACATGAAAAAATAACTGCTTTAACTGAATAACAACGGCAGCTATAGCATGTTAAAGACAAGACACTCTTGTTGAAAGACCCTTTACTAGTGAACTCGCTGAACGCAACCCAATCCAATCTAATATACCATGAGGCAGTAAGAAATCCAGTTGTATAGCAATCAACAATACAAACTGAAATTCATTAGCAACAAAGCTTTATTCATAAAATAAATTCATTTTTGGAAAACATATATAGAGCCTTATTTTTCAGAATTGTGTTACTTCTTCAGATTGTTAGTTCTTATAAAATTTCAGCTAACCTCAAAGTTTCCAACACGTAGAGTATGTCCCAGTAGAACAGACATATTCATACATTGCTTCCTTTATGACTTACCTTCTACATCGTGTCATAGAATCGGTTTCCAACAGACGTCGCAATACTCTGCATTTTGTCGTGGTCTGGATTCTATTACTCTAAACTATAGCACATTTTGTAGCAGTTTCGTCGCAGTTTCCTTAATAATCTTAAAAGCGCTTTCCTTTCTGCTTAGCTAAAGACAGCGGACTGTCGTCTGATATTCGATGCTTGTTTATCTTGAAATAGTTTATTCATTTGACACTGCTGGTGGTTATGCATATTTGGGAGCATTAAAACATTGTTCAATGAAAACAATGCGAGATATGCTGCCTGTTTGTGAGGTAAGGATTTTAATGTGCCTCTGCCGGCACCATTTCTCCGGTGACTCGCTCAGTGAAGAGGCCCGCGGATGGGTTAACCTATGTTTTAATGACCCTACATTTCCTTCACTCCTTCGCGAGTAATTCAATCACAGCAGTCAGACAGGAAGAACGAAACATCAATTGCAGGCCATTCTGTAGCAGCAACTATAATCACTTATGGAAAAATGATAACGTCACGACTTGGTCGTGACCTACCTCTATAAACTGCGGAGAACTTAGTTTTTCTAATATATAGGTGGTGATTTATAAACCATTGTTCCTCTTGGCTTTCAATAATATGCTACTTCTATTATTCATACAATGCAGTGTATGTAAGCTACCGTGGAATGCGTATTTATTTAGTACAATGTATGTACATTCGAATGCGTATTTATTACTTTCACTACCACGTATGGTAAGTAGGGGGAAGTACTATATTCGACCCAAAATTTCCATGCGAGATTTCACCGTAAACATGTTTTAGGCCTCCTGAATAAAAAAAAAAAAAAAAAGCATTTTTAGCAAAGGCGCGCGCGCGTGTCTGAGAGAGAGAGATCAAAAGCCAGTAAAAAGCCAAAATTGTATTTAAGTTTAATTTCTTTCAAGAATGTGACACGAAGATTTTGAAGAAAACTCCTCCACCATAAAGTACCGTTTACATGGAAAATTTTGATTTTCTCGAAAATGCCTTTAACTATTTGGATTGAAATTCCACTAGTTTAAGATATTTTTATGGCAAATAAAATGTATATTTTGAATTTTCTGGCTGGAGTTCATCTTGTCCTGTTTACTCTTGATGACTTTTGCATAACTGGTAACCGTAAAAGAAAGACCTAATCTTACTATACAAAAATGTAGATCTTGTAAATACACACTATTTGTGTCAATTGTTCTGTGAACCATTTCGGAGATATTCCTTGTTACTTGTAAGAACTTTGCAATACTTATAGACTGTTCTCAAACGGGAGGTCGTTATTCATTTTTTTATCTCTAGTGATGCAAGGAGAACGGAATTTTAAAGTCATCATATAGCGACCACTCTAAAACATTTGACTGTGTTCCCCTTGCACCTACAAGAAAATTAGTAATAAGATGATTACAAATGTTTACCTCAATTAACATGAAGTAGATAAAAGAATAAGTGTTTGTAAGAATAGTTTGTAGAGAAAGTCATTTAAGTGCAACACATATTATTGCAATACAATGTACAAAAAGTTATCTTTATGAATAATTCCCAGTGTGAAACTGCGTCTCTTCTGAGAAAACTTGTGCTAAGAGTACTTTTAACATGAGGAACTGATGTTTAAAATCCAGGATGCTTTCTCAAGGTTCTACGTCTTGTCATATTTTGCGTTCACTGACCACCCACTTCTGCAACTAACTCGTAAAAACAGCAAAGCGACCATCTTAGTGCAGATCTAAGTCGCGTCGCCAGTTCGAGACCCGCCTGGAGCATGGGTGGACTTGAATGCGTTGCCCACGAAGTATTGCATGGAGGATAATTATGCTAATAACGATGGTTGTGAATTTTTATGTGAATAAGTGAAAGCATTAATATCAGAACTTGAGAAATATAAGTGCAATGCGGCTGTATCAATCTGTATTTCAAATATGTTTGATGAAGCCAGTGGATGTTCTAGAATCACTAGAGGTAATTTTCTTTTATAGGCGAAAGGAGCAAAATAGCACATCTACGTGTTATGTCATATCAACAGAAGCCAGGGAAATTCCGCTTTAGAATATCCATATACTATGTGATTCAATGTACTTCTAAATTGGGCGCGTTAATATCAAAAATATTTTGATTAAATGTTTATAGTAACTACAGTGATATAATATTTGAAGTTATGGTAATCAGATATCAGTACACAGCAATAAGGATGTAACACTTGTATGTAACCTGCATTGTTCGAATGTGAATGGCAATTCAAGTTTGATTTGAAATTGAAGCGTTTCATACTTTCAAATCTGAAAGTTACTGTACAATCGCTTGGGTTTTGTGTTATTAACTTTACCATCATATACTCCACTATAACGTTATTCATGCAGAGTGGTGCACCAAATAGGACCTTATGTTTTGCTGAGGAAATAGTCTATGGAACTTTGCTCTTCCCGGTGGCCTAAAGTCGCCCCAGAAGGCATTTTGAAGTTTAAAAGTCATATAATGACCAGAGAATTTGCAGTTTCGGATAATTTATTCACACATTCAAATTATGTGTTAAATTATTAGAATAGTAATCATGTGATGCCACTTTAGACATTTGTTGCCATTTAAAACAGGATGATTGGCAGAGATATTCATTATACCATCAGCGATGTGGGTGCTTGTGATTTTAGACTCGTTAATAGGCCTTGATGCCAGATGGCTTTTGTTGTACATACTACCAGAAACACCCCTAGGTGTGTTGATATAACTCGATGAAGCTGTTTCCAGAGTTGTGACCAGCATATTATTCAACTGTACAGGTGGCAGCAGCAGCAGCAGCAGCAGCAGCAGCAGTATGTGTCATTGCAACTATCCAAGAATGTTCAGAAAGACAGCTAAGATGGGTTGCATTACAGCAACGAACGACCATAATATATTATCAATTTCATAAGCAGTTTCTTCATGTCTTGCAAAGCGCAAAATATCTAATGGACTACACAACTTCCGGATGAGGAAGCTGTCGATGCTTTAACATGCCAGAAAGTGAAAACCCGGTAGAACTTGCATTAAAAGTTATCCCCTTGAGATTCCAAACATCCATAAGCATGAAGAAAGAGCAAGCAGGCAAACAAACAACTCAACACTGTACATTATTATTACTGACCGTGACGGACTCCGTCGAGGAGAAATCTACACTCGCCAACATCATCCTCCTTACGGTCACACTCGACGGCGGCCACCCTAAAAGAAAAGATTGATTCCATTATATTTCGATATGGGCATGAGTAATTTACCACCGAATGGGACCCCATTAGTGTGGTACTAGCTTGGTTTTCCCCCGTGTATCCATTGCTATCTAGGGAATTTGCCTGGGCTGTATCCAAAACAACTGAAAAGTGTAATACAAAGTAGAACATTTATGATAGAAAAGTTAGCACTGTGTTGTTCGCAGAAGACCACAAGAGCTGCTCAGAAACCAGGAGGTTCTACTCAGACAACCTGAAAATGTTCCGAATGAGGATACAGGTTAGGGTAGATTAGACAGGTAGGTAACTGGAAACAACTTGAGAAACCTTTTAGTACTCCAGCTATGTTATTTAAACTTAAAGATGTTTAAGATGTTTTATCTTGATAGGAAGCGAAGCTGGATACATAGAACTGTGGACATGCATAACATATTATTACAGGTAATGTCGATAAAACCGACAAGATAGTCATAGAAGACTAGAGGAGAAATAAAAACAGTTTTACAATGCAGAAAAACAGCCAAAGAACAGAGTTATGATTCTGAAGAGAATTTTGGAAGGAATCCCACAAAAATGCCCACTGCAACGCAACACGAATTCTTAACGCCCCCCTCGCAAGATCAGAGGAGCTGAAATTATCTAATAGCTGTAGGTATGCTATAATAGCTTCACTACCGCGAATCAAATGTTTCCTGTCACCTTCAAGCCCACAGTACCCGTAAACACGCAAGACAGTGCCGCAAGTTACGCGAAATTGCTGCAATTACCGCCGTCAGTTAAAGTTGAGTTTGTGTGGTAAAGGTGTATCCCACATTTTGAGGTTTACATAAACGGCTGCAGTAAGGGAGCACATAACTCTGTTTGACACCGGTATTCAATGATTTTAAAACTATGGGAAACAGTAAGTTTGGTGTTTGGAATTCTTAAAATACAGAAACTCTTAAAAACCTGTTATGAGTTTTGACTTAAAAGGAGTTAACGTAGTTAAGAGTAACCTTGCTGAAACCATTAATGAACTTTATAAGTGTATAGGGAAATATATCTATATTTAATATCCAAGCGTCAAAATTATACATATGTGTAAAGTAAAAATGTCAAATTACTTTCCTTTTGCAATAGTGAAGGCCGTCATGAAAGAGCGCGCGCGCGCGTGTGTGTGTGTGTGTGTGCATGCGTGTGTGTAAGGGGATAAGGGAGAGATAATGAGATATGAATAACGGATCAGAAAGGGCCATACCAGAGACTGGATATACAAGGCTGCTTGTTTGATGTTTGAACACTAAACACAAGGCGAGTAAATGGGCTACTACGGGCAGACGCAAACAAATTATCTCTGTTCTTTCTATTAATGCGCTAATCTTACTCGGAAGTCCGAAGAACTGTAGCTCGAATTCTGGATCGTGACAATTTTATAAATATACTCTCCAATTCAGCCTTTGTCCTTATGCTAAGCTTCTCCTGAAATAAAACAACCTTTAAGATATCAAAGCCTAGTAATAGGAAAGATCCGGAGAGGGTTCGACACCGAAGCCCCCGGAAGGAATGATGAGGTGAGAGGAGACACCGAGCGGCCAGATCCAGACTAATGACAGAGACATTGATAGAGATCTCTAAGATTTCCTAACTCTGACGACGCCTCGAAGAATCCTTTAGGTCTTCAGAGGCCAACTCAGGGGAACCTCGGCGCGGGGTCCAACGTCCCCAGATACCGCCCCCTTTTGCACTCGAATCCCACGGACGAGGGACGGGAAGAGTTCCTGTGTGCATATTGTACCTGCCATCCCTTGGCGTAGGGATGTAGCGACTCCATCGTCCAGTGTCTGTGGACACTGCCGAGAGACTGCCGGGTGTTCAAGGAAGGTCTTCTATCGTCTTGGAAACTAAAAAGCTCCAAAAGATAGACCCAGGGTTATGGGTGAAGTATTCAACAACAAACCTGGCAGAAGTAATTTTCGGTACGGTATGTTTGGTAGAAGAAACAACCCTACCATTGGGGTTCATACCTTAGAGGGGGAGGAGAAAACTCCATAGCCTTGGTCGGCAATCTCCTAGGAGAGAGCACTCCCAAACAAACTCTGCTCCTCCTGGTTTTGCGATCGGGCTGGTAACCCATCCAAGTGAAAATGTACTTACTCAGAAGAGAAATAGCCAGATGGATCCAAATTAAGACGACGGAAGCAAGAAAACGAATTATGAATAAGGGCACTGCGGAAATACTAAACATTGTGGAATGTGAGAGCACTATGAGAGGAATAACAGAGAATTAGAATTAGAAAAGAAACTCCTAAGAGCGAATGTGGACATAGCTCTGCTGTCGGAAACGAAGAAAAAATTACAAGGTTCTAAGGAACTGAATTCGTATCTTGTGAGATCCCAGAGTAAAACAATAGATACTTAGGGCAAGAGCAGGAACTACTATATTAATACATAACAAACATAAAAAGAGAATCCACAGTTACTCTTGTATTAAGAAAGATTAATGAATTTCAGAATAAAAACGTCAAGAGGCTACATGACTATTATGAGTTTGTATGCCCCTGAGGAAGGGAGAAAAGAAGAGAGTAAAGCATTTTATAAAGAACTGCAGAAACAAGTAGACTCGCTAAATAAAAATGATGAGCTGGTCCTTGGTGGAGATAATAATGCAAGAATAGAACAATTAGCAGTGAACAATGTAATAGGGAGCAATGGAGAACCGACGATGAATGAAAATGGCAAGAGCCTGAGAAATTCCGCTGTGTTTAATAATTTCAAATTTACAAACTCGTTTTTTAATAATTTCATGTTAATGACTAAAATAAAACTGTGGAAAATATGGTATAACAAATTAAGAGAAAGTGAGAATATAAGGAAAAGCCAAATGTTTAAGGTACACCCACTGAAACAAGACAGTATAAGATTATACTGCCAACGATTGGATGAAAAATTAGATCAACGAGCGATGAGTTTAAATGACAACACAGAATGGGAAGACCTTAAACACATGTTGATAAAGGCTGCAACCGAAGCATTAGGAAGAAGAAGGAAAAAGTTTAATACGAAATGATTACGAATATGGAATGACCATACTGAACTTTTAATAAAAGGAAATAAAGAAGCATATTTGAAATATTTAAATACAAATACACACGAGAATTTAATACAATATAGAGGAAAATGTGCAATAGCTAAAAGAGAGTGAAGAAAATACAACGAGAAAGCTGGGATAAATACATATCAGATATAGAATGTGCTAAACATGCCAATCAGACAACAGCATATAAAATTATGAGATACTTAAACAAATCTGGAAAAGATACCGTAGAGTTACATAATATTTCAGAAGAAGAGTGGTTTCAATACTTCAAAGGACTATGGAATTATTCTACGGATAATGAAAAGCAACAATTAAGTACCATATATGAAAAAGTAGATCCCATCACAACAGAGGAATTAGAAACTATACTTAAGCCATCTAAATATCATAAAGCACCAGGAAAGGATGGAATTAACATAGAACTGATAACGTGCGCATCAAAAAATACCAGAAGAATGGAAAATGGCTGAAATAATGCCAATATTTAAAAAAGGAAATAGAAATGAGTGTGAGAATTATAGGGGAATCAGTCTTTTAAATACAGGCTATAAAATATTAGCAAAGAGATTAAATGTAATAACTGAATCCTACTTAACAATGAACAACGGGGATTCAGGAAAGGCTGATCCTGTGCCAATTGCATCTTAACAATAAAAAAATAATACAAAAAAGAAGAGGAGTTAATTTAGAGACCCATATATTATTTGTTGACTACGTAAAAGCATTCGATAAAGTTATTCGGCAAAAGCTGTGTGATATAATGACTGAAAACGGTTATCCTCAACATTTAATTTTAATAATAAAGAAAATGTACAAAGGGACTTGTATTGGCATGAATAATGGTTTTAAGACAGAAATTATCAACCTAGGTATAAGACAGGGCTGCCCAATGTCGCCAACCCTTTTTAATATTTATATTGACGCAGCAGTGGCAAGCGCAGTTGAAAGTAAATTTTAAGTCAGGACGAACGATTCTAAACACAGCCCTGTTTGCAGATGGTCAGGTCATACTAGCAGATACTGAAGACAGACTACAAGTAGCTTTGTACCAACTCGACAAAATAATGCCAAAGTACAATTTGATTATTTCAGCAGAGAAAACGAAAGTAATAACTTTCATTGGTAAAACGAAAGTAATAACTTTCATTGGTAAATACCCAACGCGGTCAAAACTGCTCCTGAGAGACAAAGTGCTAGAACAAGTGAAATATTTAGCTACTTGGAATGCAATATTTCATATGAATATGATAGGGATTTGAAACAAAAGGTATATGCATTTCAAAACGTATGTGTCACTATAAAATGAACATTGAAAACAAGAAGAGATACTATATTGAAATGTTATAAAACTATGGCAGTGCCCATTATATCTTATGGAGCCGAGACCTGGACCTTGAACAGAAATGATAAAAGAATAACTGAAACAGCTGAAATGACATTTTTAAGGTACGTAGCTGGCTGTAGTCTCAAATATCATATTAAGAGCGATACAATAAGAGAACAACTAAAAATATTTAATTTAAATGACAAAATCAGGAAGTACAACATGAAGTAGCAAGAGCATATCTCCCGAAGACTAACCAAACAGGCCTTGCAGTACAAACCAGTTGGTAGTAGAGAGGTTGGAAGACCGTGGAGACGCTGGGAATATCCCTTCTGAGTCGAAACAGCTCTACCAGGCCTATCTTGAGGGTTGATCTAACGCCTTCGCTGACACTTGCGACCCTGATAGAACCAACGGGTTGAAGGATAAATAAAATTAATGAAACCATATGGAACGATAGGGAATTAGGGGGATGTAATTATCCTTCCCAGCACTCGCCTGGCGACCCGGGGAAACCCCTTATAAACCCCATGGGTCAGGAAGGTCAGCCACGGTAATCGAACCCACGACCTTCCAAATGCGAGCTTCACAAGGTACCATGGAGCTCGGTTTTCAAAGGCTAATGGGGCAGACGATTTCATCGGTAGTCTATTTTTAAAATCTCTGGCACTCCTAATTATTGGAACACTAATTAATATTCTCTTGTTTTACACGGCCTTGGCGTTAAAATTATTCCTGACTGCATTTTAATAATGAATAAGGCATTGCCATTATAGAAGCAAAACCACAAGTTGATGTTCAGAATATCTTGTAACTGAGAAGTTTTCTCGGCAAGGCAGCTCAAGAGCTGCATATAAACATGCAATTTAATTTATTTCCCGAGTAAAAAGGATTATGAATGGCAGTGACGCCATCCTAACAGCTGCAAAACGCGGCAGATTGCACAGCACAACGAAAACTAATGGGAGCTTTTAAAACATGCAGACTCCTGGAATGAGCTCAGACGTCTTCAGAGCACATGTCTAACCGCTCTGTAAACTAAGAGAAAGAGTGTCAAATCAGAACATATCTACGACAGTTATTTATTTGCTGTGATACAATATTTCAGAAACAGGAATGGATAGGTTTCCAATAGCTGGTGTTATTTGAATCGAATTTCCCTCGAGTTTTCCCGTGCTTTCATGAGAAGGTAGATATGACAGTTGAATCATTCGCAGGGGAATTCGCTCGAAGGCGTTCATCGATATCGACAGAGGACCATATGAGTATTTTATTCTTCCTGTAAATACACGCTCCAACAAGGCGAACGACAATATACAGTGACGATGGATACTCCCTTTTCTGGTTCATTTGAAATTAATACTTCTTTTAAAAGATTTCTCCAGCTGGAAGGTTATAAATGCTTACTAAAACTTCCAGAAAATACATGTATTAATCATGAGGTAGCTATTTGATGTAGGCCAAAGAACCTACGCAAATTTCCTTGAAAAGGAATTTCTTCTTCTCAAAAACAAAAAGCAAAAACGGACAAATAATAATTGCTGTTAAATTTATTTTAAGAAAGCAACGCCAATATTTGCTAGAAAGAGTCAAATAACTCTTTATACAAATATTATGGTACTTATTTAATTCAATGCCTATAACGATTGTTACAGAAGTAATAACGAATAAAATACGTAACTTAGAAACGTAACATAATACACCAAAACTGTGCAGGAAATGCAAAATTTTGAAAACAGGCAATTTATGTAAAATGGAAGGTTTTGTAATATTGTTACTGAGATGTTCGTTGTTGTTGTTGTTTGGAGTTTCCAGTCCTTAAGTTAATGGAGTTTGAAGCGTTTGATCACTATTCTTTTACTTCTCGTTGTCACACAGAGCATACAATATCAAGGCCAATATGTGCCGATTTACATATTTTTAAACGCCTGTTGTATGTATCATGTATACATATGCCCAGCAAAATGTACAGGAAAATCGTTTGCCACTTTTCTCACGATTAGCAATAAGTAGATAAACGATAAGAATTTTGTATGAATGATCTGTAAAATGCATTTTTTGTTCTTCGAAACGGTTCAGCCTGTTTCGGCTACAAAGATTTGCTCTTTCCATCTTTTTCTGGGTTGCCCTGGATTCTAAGTTCTTCTGGTTGGTAAGAATATGCTGCCATTAGTATTGAATGTTCTGCCATTTTGTTTAAAGCTCCACCTCCCCCCAGTTAGCTCCATATTTTGTTGTTTCAATTTATGTTGTGTGGTCCATGTTTCTGATATATAAATTATGACAGGGCTGGCCATTGTTTTATTTAAGCAGACATTTTAAATACTCTGTTTCATGTTACCGCGCTTTTTATTACTAAAAAAATATACATTTTTATAATTATAGACGTTAAAATTAAATTTTTAATAAGGTGTTACAATTATGGTTAATGGTCATTTCCTTGTACCTTATAATAAACTAGCACAAATTTCTTTGATCGACTGAACTATGTTTATACACCTAGGAAGAATGTTTTTGTTGCAAAGATGGAGATTTTCACGAAAATTGTTATAAATGACAAATATTTGAGAGAAACAGCTCTTTCCTTAACCCCTGGGGTCGCTCGGTTGGGGTCGCTAGTCTACTGAATCCAAGTTCGCGGGTTGAAATCCAGCCCACACCAATGGTTTTTAAGTGTAATTAAAACCGACAACCTATGTTAATAGATTTACTGGCATGTAAAAGAACTCCAAAATTCTGCTTACGAGGGCCTTGATATGATCCTGACAATTCACAGCATCATTAACAATCAAAATATTTCTTGGTCTCTTATTGTTTAGTATGTACAAACCGAGTGCATGAAATATTTATCCAACAAGCCTATTCTGATTCGCTATAAACAACTGTTAGGAAATCTGTGCTCCGACTTCCTATTGTTCGTGGAGTGACAAGCTCTGCTCTCGAGAACCGGACCTGTCAGTGCTGGTTTTCATAACCCTACTTAAGCTTTCACACGTCCCAACTATTTTACTTTCGAGAAACAAAGTGACACAAAGAATTATTACTCTTGGCGCACAATTAGGGCAGACAGGAAGCTTACGTAAACGGGGTAATGGGAGGTGTTCACCCTTGTACCCGAAACGTAGCTGCACAAATATACTGACGGAGTGACACAGCATGGACTCTGACTGCACACAATACGACGCGTCCAACTGACGTCACAATCAACATGACTACCATTGCAGAATATTTTGACAACCAAGTGCTGCCCACACTCGGCGCTTCGAAAAGCTTCTTAAATAATTACCGAGTGAGATGGTTCCGTGGTAACAGGAGAGAGGTCGCAGGTTCGATTCCCGCGGCCGACCTTTCAGCCATGGTTTTTTTTCGGGGGTTTCCCGAGTCACGAAATTCTGAGAAGGATAACTGTACCCCCTGAATTTCCCTCCCTCCATTATTTCAATCCCGTTTTAGGGATCTCTGCTATTCCCAGGGGATGGGTGGCATTGTAGTTGCCTGACCAGTGGCTGCTTGGCGAAACTTGTACCGAGATAAAGAATCTCCAGTGCAGGTTAGGGACCCTCACGCTACTTACCCGGGTTCCAACACGCCCGTAGAGCGCTTTCACTTCATCCCTTCCTTTCGGGGTCTGATACACAATAGCCTCAAAAGTAGGCTCAGTGTAGAATCCTCTCCGGCCACACTCTACCTTTCTACACCAATCTTTTCCACATTTAGAACATACTTTGAAGCTTTTCTGAAATTGCAGATACCTTAGGACTTAGTTTTTGTTTTAGCTTAGCTTTATCCTTAAAAATCGTGGAATAACTAGGCTGTGCAGCATTTATTTAAACAGTTTGCAGAGAGTGCTGTATAATTTTATCTACCTCATTCAACGTTCTTATACTGGGTGTCCCACAAAAACGACACCGACAACGCTTGGTATACTGTGCGGGATGGCAAACTGATCTGTTTTAAAAGAGGAACCCCTGGTCTACCTCTTACGGTTTACCAAAGGTCAACAAGAGTAAACAGGACTACATAGGCTATAGCCAGAAAATTCAAAATATACATTTCATTTGCTATAAAAATGTATTAAACATATGGCATTTTAATCAAAAGCGTTAAGAGCCATTTTTTAGAAAATCAAATTTTTCGAAAAATTTTCCACAAAAAGCGTAGTTTAGGGTGGAGTAAAACACGTTGGAATTGACAAAATTTAATGTAAAAAGATTGGTTCGTAAGGGCAGCACATTAGATGTCACCTACGTTGCTCTCTCCGAAAGTGATGTTTATGTACACTTCAGGAGATATGAAAGAAACGTTCTTGACCATCTCAGAAATGTGTCCACGTGCGATACTGGCCTAGTGCGTCTGCAACTAGGTCAATGTTTTTCCCACTGTGGCTATCACTCAACGAACCAGAAACAAAGTTTAATGGCCGAGTAATTTTGGCAATACAATCATTATCTACTGTCGATTTCTGTTTGGCAGACTTGTCGGGGAACTGTGCCAGTATGTCGTCACGTGACATCCTGACTGCTACTTTTTCCTGCTCTGCGCTAGTTCTGGCTTTGTAGATACTTGCTTAATAATTGCTGCATGCGGAGATAAGCCGGTAGGTATTCTGGGTTAGTGTTCTGTCTGTCTGTTATGAAACTGAGAGACGACCTTCGCCTGCGACTCTTCAAGTACTGGGTCGGGTCATCATCTTCGTCCTTCATCTTGAAAAGGCAAAGGCAACAACTGGATCCTGGGTTGATTCGTGTTGAAATATCTCACTCCATTCTACAGGCATATTATGTTAGCTGTCCCACTAACAAGCATGAAACAAACGTCTCAAAATAAATAAAGCTCGGACGAAACAGAGTACATGTACGAATACGTCGTTTGATTTACGAAATCACTTTCAAATCGTATGCGATAAACTCGTTTGGTACTACTTACGTTTAGGAAGTCTATCAATATTTAATGACAAAGTCGAAAAGCACAGCGTTAGAAGATACACCAAGTGATCGTCACGTGACCTATTGCGATATAGCTTTAAATATAGCTCAATTTGAAGAAACTATTTGCAAATATATGTAGGACTATACTTACTCTTGTACATCCTATTCTTGCACATGTTCATTTCTCCAACTACTTCATGTTAATTCCCTTATTGCTAACGTTCTTTTAGGTAAAAGAGGACTATGAGAATACAGTAAGCTTTAAGTTATAGTGAAATGTTTTAAGAGCTGGCTGCTAGGCGATGCCTTTGAAATATTACTTACGAAGCGGCACGCAACATTTTTATTTTTTAAAAGGGGTACAGTGAAAAAGATTGAGAACCCCTGGTTTAACCAATGGCAAACACACTTAGCGCAAACGTCAAATGAAAATAAACTAATAATGTGATATTTCCTTTTAATAAATTCAAGATGAGTTATTAGTGCCCAAACTTATTAATTTCGTTGTTGGTCTTCAGACTATATGTGGTATATTATTTATGTGGTCACCAACCAAACATCTGTTTGTAGTGGTGCCCACCACCCTCAGTCATTACTATTTCCGGTGCTAGCAGGTGCTGAAGTTGTTTTCCCAGGCCTGTCCGGCTAATAAATACATTCGTTTCACATACGAGATTCAGTAAAAACAATGCATGCATAAGCAGACAGATTTAACGTCTTACTGTGGGATGAAGCCGATTAACTCCAGCACAACCTTTCCAAGTGCGTGATTAGTGCGTCATGCGTTTGAAGAAGCAATTCAATGAGTTAACGAGAGAATAAATGTTGAAAATTACCAAAAGAATAACAGTTTTTCTGAGTGGTCTTATTAATCAGAATGTTCTCTTTAATTCAATGTGTATTGTATTATTGTGCACTGAATACTCGTGCTTTAACAATCTGACGTGTTGCACTCTTATTACTTTCTCTATTCTTGTAGATACAATCATAAAAAAACTGATTGAGCGCATTATTGATAGTCTCTGTCGGGCACAGCCTACTTGTGTCTGACAGGCAGGAACATATGGAATAGACTCAATAAACCCAGGCTATATGCTGGAAATATCGACTTCCGTAAACCGCGCTGCAACACGACGTGGAACTTAAACAAGTTCTGCACTTCTAATGCGCTTAATCACTTTTTCAATGGCTCTACAACTATACTTACAATCGCTTAATTTTGTCGTAAGTGCAAAGAGAATATAGGAATACAGTAGGCTTAAAGTGAGTCAGTTATTTTAAAGAGGTGGCTATGTGATGACTTTGAAACTTTTCTGCTTGCATGGCCAAGATAAAAAATGAATAACGACTCTCATCTCAGAAAAGTATGAGTGATGGAAAATTCAAACAACAAGAATATCTCCAACAAACAAACAAACAAACCAACCAAAGACATTAGCCATAAACTCTGTTTTAACAAGAATTACATTTCTTGTGCAGTAGGTTTTTGTCTCTAACGGTTTATTGCATATACGGAAGTCACCCATAGTGCAAAGGGTTTCTAGGACATTCCCAGAAAATCCAAGGTATTCATGAAAATATTTTAAACACATGTTTAATCAAAATCGTTGGAGCCATTTTTGATATTTTTTTAAAAAATCAAATAAAATATAAATAAAAAAGTAATAAATAAAAAATCTCTGAAAACGTATCGCTTTTTCTGAATCAAAATGTTTCTTTGGCTGTTACAATACTTTTAAAGTAAAGTATACTCTACGGAATCACTACATAACAATGATGGATGGTAACGACGATGTCTTTTCCCAATAAACAATAACAATAATATTATTTATTCTATTATTACCACCTTCACGAAAGTATGCACTAAGTGATATTGGCTGCATATATTTTTACTTATTGAAGAACTTGATTTCTGCTCTATTTCTTGCTTTTCATTCAATGGGTAGCGATTAATCTTCTAACCTTAAACCACATTACCTATCTAATAGCAAGAGAATGAATCTTATGTTACGTAGTTTATGTGTTATAATGGGCTGAGACTAGAAAAAGAAAAGAGTGCATTAAACTGTAATTCTTACATCTTGTAAGAACTCAAAGATCGTTCTGCAATGCAGAAGTAACGACTGCTCATTCAGGTGGCGCTGATTCAGCCCGGTCTGTGAAGCACAGCACTTAACATACTGAAAATGAGGCATTAAGACCTTAACTTACCTATATTTTCAAAACGCAAACTAATGCTATGTGGTAGTAAAACTTTCCTCTTAATATGAATGTATTTACAGAATGCACCAACTTCGCTGGCCTTGTTGGATGACGCCTGTCTCCTTGTATCCAAGGTTGCGAGTTCGATTCCGGTGCAGGATTAAGCAATGTGTTTAAAGGGGGATAACTTCTTATAAGTAGAACACTCGCAGGTCCTGTGGGATAGAATTCTGGAGCTGATACGGTCCTGCCATCGTTAAGTTATAAAAATAATAAAATAAAAATCATTATTATTATATAGAGTGAAATCTATTAAAGTATCAACCTCTTATCACTGTTTTTTAAACATCACAAATGGGGGAAAAGGAGAAAGAGAAAAGTATACTATAGATATATCGAATTACACAATTACGTTCAAATCTACTTTAATATACGAAGTAAAATACAAAAATACGGCCCTTAAAAGTTTCATATTCTTATTCAAAACGTACTAACCAATTTGACTGAAGCTTTGCATACAAACGTCATAAACCCTTATAGATTGTAGTCTTCGTTTTAGTTTGCTTTAACGGCAACATTTTAACATGAGTAAAATATGAAAATACTTAACTTCGTATGCAAAATAAAGTAAAAAAAGAGAATTGCTATTTTTATAATATTCAGATTTCTTAAAGACAGTTCGGAAAAAAGTAAAGTTTAAGTCTTTCCACCATTTTCGGAAACACAAGTAAATCCGCGTCACGTTTTCAAAATCGCTGTTGTACATAAAACGTTTCACGCTATTTTACCAGTATATCCCATTTTAATCTGCTGTGAAGACATTCAGAGAACACCCATTACTGCAGGGCAGATGTCTAATGTTTATATTTCCCCTTACCTTGGACAGAATTACGCCGGATTCTGTCTTTCCACCATTTTCGAAACGAAGGATAAACTCATGTCACGTTTTCAACGTCGCTGTTGTACCTAAAGCCTTGCACGCTATTTTTTATCCCATTTTATTCTGCTGTAAAGGCATTCAGAGGCTACCTCTTACTGCAGGATATATGTGTAATGTTCGTATTTTCCCTTTCCTTGCGCACAAAGTTGCATTTTAATAGACTAAGGCGAGATGCATTTCAAGACATGAATACAGATAGATATTTGTACGCCGGTCCTGAGACACAAGTAATAAAGTAAACAAAGTATTCCACATGGAAATGTTACTCGCAAGGTTTATGCAACGGCCGTTATTCTTCTCCAAGTGCACGTCCAATCATTTCTCCCTTCAATTTCCTGTCTTGCAGGTAGCCGGACTCTACGGCGAAACTGTGCTAATTGTAAAGGGATGATGGGCAAACTCGAACAAACCATCAATATGTTATATCATTGTTTATTCTCTGTAGACATACTCTACTGTAGCATGAAACACATATCTTTATTGCACGTTGTTACACCATGTGTTGAATTTTCATAATGTTAACTGAATTTTCACTTATAGTGATCATTTACGTGAAAATTCAGTTAACATTATGAATAAACATAAATTCAACACATGGGATAACTTGACTTTTAACAGATGAAAATCACTTATTCTACTGATTCTTCGTTAAAGTAATCCTACAATGAAAGCTGGTATAAATCGCGCAAAAATTGACATTTATATCTCCTGATTCCAAAAATACCTAGGGACGTAAATTAAAAAAGGAATTTTAACTTTTTATATTATAGATATCTATATATAATATAGGATAAAAATCCAAAATATTTCTATTTTTTATTTTAAAGTTTAGGTTTTTGGAAATTACTTTTCAGGACACTCACTTTTTCAAAAATGTTCCGCACTATGCAGTTTTTATCCAATTCTTCTGAAATTGTTTTTGCACATTCCAAGAATACAAGCAATTAAATCTGTTGCACGTTTTTTCTTTTTTTCCAAAGATTTCTGGGTAATTACCTTTTAAATTTACACAAAACGTCTTAAAAATATAAATGACATAATTTAAAAATTATTTTCTTTCGAAGTAATGCTAATAAAATAAAATTATATGACATTTGTGCATTATAATCAAAAAAAGCACATTAGTAAAATTTAAAGAAATGGTTGTTTTTTAAAATTGCATCATGCGGAGCATTTGGCATAGGGTAGTAAAATCCAGCTTTAAAAATTGGTAACTGGGAAACTAAAAGAGACATCATAGATACTGAAAGATAAAACTAACTAATGTTTATATGACAATATTAAAAATAAATTTCAGCTACACTGTTCAAAACTTTAGAAAATCAAATTTTCAGTGTAGCATCCCCTTAAACTCTAATAGAAAGTGGGGGACTAGTAGAATTCAAATTTATTGTCCATTAATATAACAAAATATACATGGTTTTGACAGATTACATTAATTTATACAAAACTACCGTTATATCAACTTCACTACAATATTTAAGGCCTCTCTCTGTAGCACGCTTTTCAAATCTCTTTCGAAACAACGCCTGGATGTTGCTCTAAATTTGCTGGCGGTTTATTAAATAGCATATTCCTACAATACTTTACTCCTTTTGCAAACAGGTAGCTGTATTTTATGTTCAATAACTCTGTGTTTTGTTTCTACAAGCAGCCATTCTGTGATAAACAAATTCAAAACACCTGCAGGCGAGGCGATCTATTTGCTTTATTTAACATCAGTAGCCTCAGCATCAGAAACTAATTATGTTGGCTCATCAAGGAATATTTACATAACAGTTTTGCCCATCTAATGCAGGAAGCCTTTCCTGTCAAAATGAGTTTTATTGGCTTTCATTTTTATTCAGTTTCACTTTGAAGTGAATGTTATTCATATTTGATTTAACTAGCTTGGCAAGTTTGGTGGAAAGCTTTGGGCGGAAAGACATCAAAATGGAGAGTTGGACAGGAAAGGCCGCAAAGGACATCGGGAGACAAGTCAATGGTCAAAGGCACGACCTGGACTTATAAGTGAAATGGTAATCATAGTGATTAATGCGCATTTCCCCACATTGCGATTCCTGTCTTGACCTGTGACAGAGCACGTTTGTCATCCAAACCAGTTCTTTCCTTCATTAATTCGAGGAAAGTACATCTAGCCTACTTCCACAGCATGGCGCCAGCTGTGGGAAACAGCATCACGTTTCTTCAACAATGTTATTTAATCCTTCAAGTATTTAATCCACTGGCAATAATTAATTTTCATCCACGTGATGAAATTTCAGCAGAAACAACACAACCCACAAGTGTTTTGTATTAAACATTTTTTTTTATTTGGTTCAGTTTTTTTACAACGTGCATTTTGTCCTGTGGGTATATTGCAGGGAGTTTAATTTAAAAAATAGCATGGATTTATATACCTATGCTTATGAAAGTAGTTTTAAACTAATATAATGAAGGTTTCATGTATAAACTGGATTGTACGTGGTGATGAAAGCGCTTTTCTTAACACTATGTTGGAGTTCTCCATATGCGCTGGTCTGTTCCTGGCTTGTAGCTTCAGTGTATGGGTATTTGGTTGTCATCTGAGCATGGGCACTTCGGTGACGTTGGTTTTCCAATTCTGTATTCAATTTTGAAAATGTTTCATACGACGAGTTTTCGTGCAATTGCTCTGTAATTCGTCCTGTAGATTCCAAAAATATAAACAAGTATATTTTGTTTCCCCTTCAACGATTTTGAATTACTTTCTGAAGTTGTATAAAACTTGAAAATAAAACTAGAAAATTCAAATGACGGAATTTAAAAATTATTTCTTTTAGACTAAGGCTAGTAAAACAAAATTATGGCACATTATAATCAAATAAACAATATATATATTTTTTTTAAATTGCACCATGTGGAGCATTTGTCATAGGATGTTAAATTCCTGATTTAACATTTCATAACTTGGAAACTAAAAGAGATATTACATTGAAATTTAAAACCCTCTAGTGTTAATATAAGCCAACACTGAAAAACTTTAGAAAATCAGATTTTCAGTTGTCTGTTCCCTTAAATAATTTAAACTCTGCAGAACATTTAGGTCAATGCTGAAATAAATATATTAATATAATTGATGACAGCAAATCATTATCGGTTTTCAATGGAGCTTTTGAACATATTTTGCTGAAATGGTTAAAATATTTATTGAAAAATACTGAAACTGGCTACTGAATTGTTCATACTTGTGCGTCATACACGGGTATAGAACACACGATCCTTGAACTACATGGAAGGCGTCCCATAAATCGCCTTCGCTGCACATTTCAAGCATTTAAAAGGGACAAGGCAAAGACCACCGGACAGTGTTCTTATTAGGACTCGCGGCATTGGTACGAGTCTCCACAAATGGCCTTAGATGCCGCCTCATTTCGCTTCCTGTAGTACTGGCTTCGTGTCCAGGCAAGAGGCTCTTATGTAAGTAGCTCAAGGGCAAGAATTTACCTCGCCAACCTTTTTCAGCAAAACAATCTGTCTAAAACAATTACAATAACGGTTGAGCATTTAATCGATTTTCCACATTACTGAGGTGATTGGAAGGCCGCAGTTTCGATCCTTGCATTGGTCCTTGAGTCACTGCTGTAGTTACAAGTATCTGACGCTCCAAGTCCTCTTATAGGTTAAAAATCAATGAGAGAAAAAAAGCGTTGCACTCACATGACTTTCTCTACTCTTGTACTAACTATTCTTACGAACTTTTGTTACTCTATCTTCTTCATCTTAGTCGAGATAAACATTTGCAGAAATTACCTTATTGCCAATTTTCTTGTAGGTGCAAGGGGAATATAGGGGTATAGTAGGCTTTAAGCGATAGTCTTTTATACCTGGTCGCCATGTGACGGCTTTGAAATTCCATCATCTTTGCACGGCGAAGACATAAAACATGAATGACGACCTTACATTTCAAAGAAGAATAAGTATTGCAAAACACACAAATAACAACGAATATCTGCGAAATAGTTATTCCTTCCGGTAGCCCTGGATAACAACAAAATTTAATTCCCTTTCCAGCTGCAGTTGTTTATCCATAAATTTTCTTCAATATTTCTTATGATTTATGTCTGAATTTTCTGTATCCAAGTAGCCGCTGGTCCCCATCTCTTCCTCCTCCTTTGTGGTCCCCATTCTATTCTCCGTCGTGGTAATCTCTATTCAGACATACATTTCGTAGCCCTTCTCGTAAAGAAGTTGTAAGGATTGGGTTGGACTCGACGGGGCAATGGTTCCCGAACGTAGGCAGTTGCTATGAAATGTCGACTCCACAGAGATGTCGATAGTCTTCCTAATGGGTTAACGTGCGTAAGTGGAGTATCCACTTGCGTCCTGAAGAGAGCTAGAGGGATGATATATAAAATAGGCATCATCGCTAATGAAAAAGATCCACGGAGTTTCGGCTCCCTGAGTTCCTTGGGACAGAGGGGTTATTTATGTCCACACCATACGAGTTGGTTTTCTTCCACAAAATCGATAATCGAACTTTTGACACCTGTTTGCCAGCAATCTTTTCATTGTGATTTAACTGTCCATACTTCTGAACCATATATCAAAATGCTTTTAATAATTGTTTTGAAGATTACCCCTTAAAATGAATTTACTGCTTCCTGTTCTGTAAAATAATGTTAGACCAGGTGTGACATGTTCATTCTGGGCGTAAGTAAACACACTTCGTGTGAGGTAACGCTGGATTTTGCTACTGCCAACGTCGATTTAATGGGCGAGCGATGGTACTGTTGGACATGACGTTAAGACTAGACTTGTCTTTACAGGAACATACACTTGGCTCCAAATCAAGTTCTTGGTACACTGTCGGAAGACGAGTGACTGGGAAAATCCTACCGCAGATTGCCGTACAAGGCATCCTGCCTGATTTATTTCAATCACATAGCTTCACGATAGTTCGGACTATGCACCGTGATCTTCCGTGGCTTAAAGGCACTTCTTGCTCACGCCAAGGTCATGGACATGTGAGTCATCCGACGTGCTTGTTATGCACCTTCCTCCCCTATCTGCTGCATCATTTGCAACTTCCAACACCCCTTGTAATTTATTTTCTTCCCTCTTGACATTTCTTACTGTAGCGACGCTAAAACATTTTGCGGGGATTATAAAGAAGAATAAGGCCGTCAACTATAAGGACAAAAAAGGCTGGTTTGCAATGAAGGGCCCACCTTGGACCAGAAAACCATGACTAAGAGCAGTTCCACGCACAATTAGCCAACATAACAGATATTGCTAGCATTTGTACAAAGCAGTGATTTATGATATGGCATATCGTGGGGATGGAGATGGTACTGTTTCTCCATGAACTTCCCTCCAAAGATGTTGCCAATATGTACATTGAGGGCTTGAAACTATGCTGATATCATACTCAGACTAAATTTAGTTTTGGAAAGCCTAGAATGAGACTTAAAGATGCAATACCATAACCAGGATTTGAACCAGGATTTTCTGATCTCCATCCGGCCGCTCTATCCACTAAGATATCGTGGTCAACATCAATCTCCAACTCCCTCACATTTTCCCCAGTAAACCACACAAGGAGATCTTAAATTATATGAGATAACATACCTTAATGGCGACTTACCATATTGTACATACTTAAGTCCCAGGCTTCTAGTTTAAACATCTGTAAAACGTCCTTTAATCGGATACATTTAGTTTTATTTATGGACGTCCTTAATGTTTTATGGTTCTCAGCGTCCGATTCTATATTAGGCGTCAAGGAGGCCTTTTTACGAGGTTTTATGTTCTTTTACATGCAATAAATCTATATTTATTTATCTACTATAGATTTTTACGGACGAAAAAATCAATCACCCTCCGCCGGTTTTGAACACGCGACCTCACGGAGCGGTTTATATTGATAAAGAAATATAAATGTCAATGCCACGCCAGGTTTCCTTATTTTACCTGATTCCTCCACTGCACTTAATGTGTCTTACTCTTCCATTTTCTTCGTTCCTGAGCCTGCAACCGACCTGTGTTCATAGGATGAAGTTTAAGTGCCAAACTTTTGACACCAAACCAATACGAGACGGACTCATACAGTGGCTGAAGTGGACCGTCGTTACAAAGCATGCCTTCCAGCCACTCAGGTGTATCTTTCCTTACTTATCCCCTTTCGCCACTCACCTATGCATGACCTTCGTTCTCAGGCTAATGCGCCTGCATCGGACTTCACTTCAAATCAATAAGATATTGGTTCAGCTAATTCCGGTGTGGAACACACATGAGTTTCTACCAATATTAAAAACAGAAGAAGACTATAGGAAGCCAGAAGAATCAGCACATTTCCGTGTACTCGACTGTACTATTCGTTCATTACAAAGAAAATTTTTAGCTGTCTTGTGCTTGGATAGTATTTAAGGCATTTTGCATTGTGCATCAACATTACATAGAATTATGTGTCACACTCACAGGATTTTCTCCACAGACTCTTCTACAAAATATATTTTCAAAAGCTTATTATTCTATCTACTTCTTGTTAATCAGGTTTCTCTCCCTGCATTTAATTTATTATCTGGCATGTTGAAACGATAAGCAAGACACCCATTGCATCAATGTTATGCATTGTGATGTTGCTTATTATCAGCATAGCATGGTAATTAATTGAAATGAAGATTTTAATTATTCTCCTAGTTATAAATGTAAAGAGAATTTTACACCATCGCTGTTAAGAGAAAACAATATCATAAAATAGTAACATCTTTTTCTAAGCCACAGCAACTTGGAATATCGATATTACTTCATTGCTATTATGAGCATGCCTATTTTAATGATCCAATTATGCAGTATGTTAATACAAAAGCAAATGTTTATAAAACTAAGATTGAATAAATACCATTTCACGCATGCACCTGTGGAAGTGGTGGAAGCTTCGCAAGACATATGCATATCCCTCTTATAAATATTTTCAATGTTTCTATGAATTATTAATGAGCATTATTCAAGCGACACTTTGTGGATGGATGTTTCATGTAGATGCAACTTCACCTGAATTTGACAGATACAATTGACATGCCTACACGTTTAAATGACTGCCATCACACAAATTCGAGATGAAGGCAAAAATAGGTATGAGATCAAAGCACGATATTTATAGAGCAGCATGGGGTCTGGAATATGTCTGCTGGCTTCGAGAATGCATTAGACCTTGAGGATTACCTCGTCAAGGTGAAGAGCAACTTGAAGTTGATGGATATCAGCGCAGCCTTCTCCCATACATACCTACATACACTCAAGCAACCAAAATAGATGGAGCAAATGCATCGTTATTAATTCTCAAACATTTCACTGGAAATGTGTGTACGATACATCATGCATATTCAAAATACACCCTGTCTCAAAATCGGTTACACATTCTAGGCACTAAATGGATGTATGTAAATGATAAGTCCAACACGGGTTGACGGATCACCATGAAAATTGGCACATCTAAGTATTTTTTTCATACAGAAGGCTTTTATGCTATCCATCTTACTACGCAACCTATTACATTCATATGGTTTTCTCTACTCACTTTTCTTTTACGTAACGCATTCACGCGGTGGAAGTAGCAGAGGAGTTACATATGCATCAAGTGATTTTTAAACACCACAAAGTCACAAACCGTGTTATTTTAAAGCTAATTTTCCTCTGATTTTCATTTGTTCGCACATTTACATTTTCAAATTGTTCCATATTTACTTTTTGGTATAAATCAATGACATTTTATAATTGTTACATTTCCTAGTTGAAAACTAGCTACTATTTAACTGTAAAATATTGAGGCATTTATTCTTTTAAATTTATACTTTTGTAATTCCTACACCCAGATAGAAATCAGAATTCATGTGACCAACCGCATTGGAGGACTAATTATTTAAATAAATCATAAATAAATATTAGTTATCAATTACAATAAAACACGAAATTAATTTTTCTTAAAATGTTCAGTGGTGTCGTTTTTGAAGAATAATATTTATTCTGAATGAACTTTTAAGCAAAACATTAAAGTCTCCTGTTTAATATTTGGTTTCTGCCAAACTAAAAGGATAATTAAATTATCATTTCTAAAATTTATTAAGATATTAAATTGATTAATAATAATAACAATAATAACAATAACTTATTACAATAAATATCTCTGCAACTAATTTAAAATATGCATCAATTTTGATGTGCACACTGTACATTAAAGCATAATTGCTGTATTAAAATTTAAGTTAAATAGACCTGAAGTTGTGGAGCTTAGAAATTTCAAGATGGGAATTCTTAATGACGCACCCTTCGCTCTCATGACGTCAATATAGTACCCTTCTGCATCTTTGGTGTAACAAACAGTTTGGTGGACATTCTTCTTTTTAAATGCAGATGAACGTTGTCTGGCGACTTCGAAATTTACATTTCGTGGAGGAGTTCGCACTTTATTCTTGAAATTGTTTAAATGTGTGGGAGATGCATAAATATCACATTATCCCAGGCACACCGTAACCTATGCTATGTGGTCTTGAATATCAACCACTTGTGGTTTGATTGGATCATTAATAGATCCTTTGTTTACATTACCGGGTACCTCATCGTTACTAAACATATCTGCAGAGTTAGTTAAAGGTCTCGCACCACCTAAATAACTTTTAATAGCTTTTCAAGAAGTACCCAGAATAACTACTCCTGTTAAATTCATTACTGTTGGACTGGTTACTTTCCTTTCCGCGAGTTCTCGTCCCTTTTTTCATTGCACCATAATTTCAGTCCAGTCTTTCCGGCTCGAAGGAGCCGTTTAATTGTTAAGTTTGCGCTCTGTATTGTTGGCGTAGGTGCGGCGCTTTGGTCACCTGTCCCGGCAGGGGAGCCTGGTGGCTACATGACAAGAACTAGAGTTCCTAACTAATGTGTTCTCTTTTGTGCATACAGTATCGGCTTGTTCGTGCTATAGGTGTATAATTTCTGTGAGAATCACGGTTGAAAACTCTCCGAGTCCCGGCAGCAACACACCACTCCAAGTAACTCCTAGGATAGGACAATTCAGTAGCAAAAGTACACTTGTGGCGATTCCCTAGACAGCATTACCACAAACAGGATCGTTATAAATTAGTTATACGAAACTATGCCGCCAGTGGTGTTGAACCGAGAGTAGTGCAAGCTGTAATGCACTTATAAAGTTCCGTCTAACCTCAAGTTCTTTACTCGTGCATATATCTCCTTCTGGAGAGTACTCTGCGGTGCACTACGTTACGGTGAGATAATATCGCCCTTGTGAGTTTAACTCTCCTTGTGGAATGTACCTGTAAAATTGAATGAAAATCTCGAAAATACGCAAAAATTGCATAATATTTATGATTCTGCGCTGCCTTTAAGGCACTGGTGAACACAACATTATAATAGTCATTCGAAAGTTCTTTTTCTGTAAGTTTTTAGCAGTTGTCATTACTAAAAATGTTTCACGTACCGATTAAGTTGTAATTTTGAGTAAAACTTAATAGTACTTGCTTAAGAGTCTGACAAGGCTATTCATAAAATGTCACAATAACATTTTTTTATTAAATGTTTTCATTGCCTGATATTAATAAAATTTTAAATGTCAAAATATTATTCTTTTGAGGCATGCTTTATTCGAATGTTAAATAACTGCAAGGTGTGGTTGTTTGCAATAGTCTGTTAAAGGCAAAATAAAATTTATAATACTGTGTAAGAAATTTTTATTTCATTGGACTTAAACTGAGATTGAAATTATTTGATAGATAGAATTTTTACCATATTGTCTTCGTATAGAATACGAAGAGAAGGTAATGCAATATAAATTAAAAGTACTGCTGCTTGATAGGTGGAGCATTATAATTAACACAATTAAAATAATTAAATCCAGAACAATAATATTAATATGGCTATCCCCGTAGCTCATTCTGCCTGCCCTGTAAGACGTCCTGGGTTCGATTCCCGACTGGGGGTTGGGAATGTTTCTTTAACTAGGACTATACCCCATCCAGCCTAGAGTCTGGAAGTATGACAGAGTGTGAATGTGTATGTGTGAATTTAATGTAATAATTTAATCCAAAGTAAACCATAGCTAAGGAGCGAGCACCATTGCTCTTGAGCAAAATTGTTCCAAGAGGTTGATGTCTGAAGCCGCGGAGCTCGCTCATTGCTGTTTGCTATTTTATGAATCGTTGCCGTGTCGGATCAAAGGAGCAAATCTGAAAAAAACCGCAAGTTTACGTAGATAGGACAAGAAGTACCAACCACTAACAGTGATATGATCCATAGAATTTTGCAAGAACTCGCATACAGATTAGGTGTATGTAGAGTTGCCAAAGGAAGCCATTTTGAACAACTGAAAAACGTACATAAAACTTGAAGCTGGGCTGATGTGTTTACTTCATTATTCAATTAAATCTGGTTATACTTTGCTCACAATTTAAGTTCATTAACAATGTATAATGATTCTGTTATATGCAGAAGCGTACAGACACTATCAGAGATTGAAACCATCATAGCTTTTCTCTTAGTTTCGCCACTTTCCTAGGGTTGAACGCAATAAGTGAAACATGATGTCACTCATGTTCTCGCCAGGGTTTACTGTTACTTGCAACCTTCTATTACAAAATTCAAAGAGTTTGATCTCAAGACCCCAGAAGCTCGACCATACCCTACTTATGCAGAAGAAGGATGATAATGAGGTGATCGTGACATCCTGAAGGAAATAATATAACTCTTCCGCAGACAGAGAGGGCCCACACCATCACTACACCCCCGTGTAATTCTGCCAACGCCTTACCCAAGGTCAGCGTATCTTCGCCACCAACGCTCCCAAGTGAACTCTGCACTCCAGAGTGTCAGTATGCGTATAACTGTAATGTAGGCCTAATTACACGCGATTGCTATGTAGACCACTTACATAAATAGTAGCTTATTGGGTATCTGGTAGCCTTGTCTCCATTGATCATGTTCTGAACATTCCACGATTGTGTGGTTGGTGGTTAACAGTATGTTACAGTTGGGCGGTTGGCTCCTAGCTAGAAGTGTGGCCTATTCTGTCATGATCTTGCCTGGGAGGGGAATTACTGGGAAGATCTGTTGCAGCACTCGATATTACATCACAGTTTGCTTTTTCGTAGAACCAAACCATCCTGTCTTGCACTGTTGACAGAGCTTCCTTTTAACCCTAACATTACCAGGGGGAGGGTACTTCACACCCACCTTCTGTAATTTCTTAAATTCTGTCTTTTAATTTTTTTATTAAAGGCTTGCCGTTATTGTCAATCACTGTTTCTACTACTGAATAGCGTAAATGTTTCAAAATTTTGATTGTTGGTCTGTTTGAGAAGCAATGAAAGATCAAGGTGGCCATAACGCACTGTTGCATCAGTATGTAATTCATGTAAAAAGTAAAAAATAAATAGTTAATGTTAAATATTACCTCGATAAACATGACAAAATACAATACCCAATTTTAAAATAAACTTGTTTTAAAAATTGGTCAGGCATTTAGTCACCAGTGGTGGTCACAAAATACCCTCCGAGGGTAGTATAACTTTTGGATGGCTGGACATTGCTAAGGTTAAAGGTTGGAATATCATTAGGCTTCGGACGCGATTGCTGTTTCGTTGAACTTTGGCTGGAAATTGGTTACGTGCGCACTGCTACCTCGCCCTCCCCAAGCACTACCTCCCGTTCACACTAAGCGCTCGCTTGTAAACAGCGTCCCGTCAGTGTACTAGACGTGCACCTAACCTAAATGTATGTGCGAAGCCTAGGTATCATATACTCGGGTAGTTATGCTGGTTCGCTTTAGTGGATGTTCAATGGCTTCTTTTGCTGCCCGTTGCCTTGTATTCCTTTGTGAGGTGAAATCCTTATTAAAGACGCATGCATTTCTTGGTTGTCTGATTATATTTTGTGCTTTATACATGTTAGGTAATACTAGCATTATCAACAGGTTGTTACTGTATTCAACAGTAACGACTAGCTCATTATGGGAGGTGTGCCAATAATAGCAAATACGTATTTCCTTTAGCAATGGTATATGTATGGTATTCCAAGTAGCTGTGGCTTACAGAGAAAAGATGAAACTATTTTGTACTATTATTTTCTCTGCGCAACGAAGATGCAAAAACTTCATCATATTATTAAATATAGAACAAGTAAAATATGAAATTATAGTTACTATGATGTGCTGATAACAGGCTGCATCACAGCCTGTTCATCTGCTCAGTTCTCTCCCAGGAAGAAAATGCATGAAACTGACTCTTGCTTATCGATTCAACAACCGAAATACAGGGAGCGAAGCTAACATCTCATTTATGAACATATGAAAACACATACATGGACGCTGAATTATTTCATGATTTATTTCCCGCAGTGTATAATGCTAAAATCGCTAAAATACGGTCTTGTTCGTGCGACTAACATTTACTCGTTCCACAATTATCAATATTATCTACTTGTTGCATAAGTTACTACTGTGTTTTTGTGCATAAGCTCTGATTGTGTTTAATTATAAATTCATTTTTATATGATGCGTTGGAGTTGAGTGTAAGCGTTACCTTAATACTTACAAGAACTTACAAGCCATTGCCTAGAGTAAGATGTCTGTCGGAGTGGAGTGGAGTGGAGTGGAGTGTTAAATTTAAGGGCCCGTCGACAACAAGGTCATTTGGGAGCACAGGAACCTTTGGACCGAACAGACTGAACACCTGGAAGCGAGCAGTCAGCCCTATATCAGGTATGATAGCGAGGAAAAAAATATGAAATGCAGGCGAAATCGATGAATGGAGAGGTGATGATAGAACAATACACCGTGAATACTGCATGCGGGAGCCTGGGATCGAGCTCGGGTCACCTAAGTGATAGGCGAGCTGTCTAGTCCAACCCCCTCAGAGAAGGGAGGCAACAGTCGTTTTGACTGCGCATGCTCAGACGTGGCATCATCCCTACGAGCAATAGGTGTGCTGCAAATATCGCAGCCAGTGTTCAGCTCAGCGTTCTTGGTACGCCGTTGTAGTGTCTTATGGCATGGTTTTCCCTTCGAAAGTGCAAGCAGCATCTAAATCATAGATCTGTTCAAGAGGCCCTTTTGCAATGGTTAAAGATGGAACTCTTGGTACCAGACTTTAGGAATATTGTTGGAGCTGTATCATACAACAATTATTCATTTCGAACAGGACACTTATCAGATAACATTTCGAAAATAGTGATGACGATACTGACAACAACTGCTGAATCTGAAAGACGATCATGATCTTTCTTCAGCATACCATATCGGAGCAACGACTAAACGCCCTTGCAATCTCTCCATTGCGAAGACTACGGTAAACAACGTTGAGGATTTCAACTTCTAAGTTGTAGATAAATTCTGCAGCAGAAAACAGAGACGTATGAACTTCAGTTTCGTCACTTAGCACTACATTTTATGCCAGTATATATTGTGAATTTGTTTTCCGTTTATTTTTATGATGTAGTGCATACATTGGAAACATTTTACACAAGCCGCCACTACTAGTAACATGGGTTGATAAGCAGGTAAGAACTAGGAAGTACCACGTGTTGGTCCTTCCCTCAACAAGCATTCTGGAAATGATCACAGCATCAAAGAGCATTTATATTAGATACTTCCTAACTGGGCTGTTTAGTCTAGTCTTGTAGCGTTTAAAATCCCAGCCTCATAGCTACAGTACTTCAGCTTTCCCAGACGAGTCCTCAAGTCGATTCTCCTAATTGGCTTCTGCGCGTCGCGTTTTAACGAGCTGGCATCGAATGTGGACTCTGTGACAGACGGCTGTTGTCATCACCTAACAAAGACCTGGTTTTCGCCTTCTCGTGACTGACCCACTTGGCCTTGCACTGCAGAGCATCTGGTATTCTTTCTATGTGAAGTTCAGTGCCCAGTCTCAGTACCAGTTTCATCCACAGCTTTTTGTGATGCACAGTGCGGCAGGCAGGCAGGCAGGCGGATGTTTAAAATGCCCTTATTTGTGGCATGTAGCTCTTGTTTCTTTCTCTGTAGAACCTTGAGGAGCTATCGCGAGTTTTAAAAACCACTTTGTTTAAGAAATGATACTAGCAATTCCTTCATTATACTTCTCTACCACGTGCATAGTAAGCAGAGAAGGTATTGCATTGCACCCAACAATGTGATACCGAGATATCACTGAAACGGTAACTAACTAGTAAACGGTAAGAGATAAACAAAATCATATTTATCTTATTACCCTTCCTGTACGGAGGACTGACACACCCCTAGGACTTGCAAACCAGTGCCTAGGGTCAGATGCCTGTTGGGGAGAAGACGAATCTATGGACCAGACAGAGTGAAGACCAGGAAGCGGGTGGTCAGCCCAGAACCAGGTATGAGGAAGAGGATGATATGAAATGTAGGCGAAATGGATGAACAGAAAGCTGATTGAATTTGAATTTTCAAATGCGTATATTGTAATTTCACCCATTCATTTCTGGTGGCCATACAAAGAGGACGGATTGTCAAAGTCACAACATAGCAACCAGTTCTTGCAGTAATTTCTACAAATTTGTATCTGGATTAATATGACATTGACCGAAGAATAAACTTTTCAGGAATAAGTTGTTGAATAATGAGTACAGAAAGGTGTGAATATAACGCTAGATTTTTTTTTTTTTTTTTTTTTTTACTACTTTAAAAGCTTCAGCCCCAAGCTTAGTGCATCTTTTAAATTCTCTTGTATTTTTTATAGATGTTGCATTACATTCTGGAGTAATATCGTGGAGTGCAGAACCTTTCAACCAACATTGCCACAACTGAAGAAATTCCTGAAAAGCAGCTCTAGCTTAAACTGAATATTTCTTTCAAAAATTACTTTACTGATTTGATTACTTCTATGGATCTAATGTTTGTGGAATGTTAGAGGTATTGACTTCACCCGACTTCCTACAGCATCATTGTTGGCAGTTTCTATTCACAAATTCACCATTCTCGTTATATTTGGCTGACATTATTACAGGAAGAAGATTTACCAGTCTGGTCTTCCGTAATTCCTTCCAATGAATGGTAAAAATAATGTGACATTAAATACTGTGTGCCAATAGCTCAAATTTCCACTATGCTGATGTGATGGCCAAGAATAGATTACGTTCGCGCCGTCTGAGCAGCGAGACTGAAGGTATTCATCATTCGTCCTTAAGATTCTGGGATTGGGCCAAAAGCCTGACCCTAGCAAATGTGGGCTCCAACACCTGCCTTAGTGAAGGACCCAAATTTTAGTGCAGAGAGTGACGTGAAACCTTTATATCCCGAATATATCCTGGCAAAATGCTGACTATGAACTTCTCAAAGTCTTCCGTAAAAACAGTCAGATGTCAAAATAAACAAGACAAGTTTTCTTGAAGCTTAAACAGCCTGAAGGATAGCAATATACTACTGCCAAGAAAATCATCTTCAATTTACAGCTGAATCATCTTTAAGGGAAGCCCTGAGCTTTAAGTAGCAAAAACAGCTGAAAGCAAAATTAACAATCGATTGCGACTCAGTGATGCCCAACATGTTCCGCAAACATGTAACGTATAATCACATTACTAGCGAGGAGCGAGCGAGCGATATATGGCTTCTCAAAAGGAGCACATCTTTGCCGTCTGGCGGATAAACAACTAAAACAATCCTCCTTACACTTTAATCTCTCTGTGTCTTGCAATATAAAAACATATCTTACTTTTTTCCAGTGATAAAATGGAAAGAAAAAGCGAAGGCAGAGACCGGTAACTTTTTCGTTTTTCATAAGTATTTTTCCTTTCTCTAGTGCTTACCTAACAGTACGTAGAGGAAGTATTAAATTCACTCAAACATTCGCTACCGCGATTTCACTGTAAATACACGTTTTGAGACCCCCTGAACTAAAAAGAACAAGTGTTTTTAATATGTGTGAGCAAGATCTCAAAAACGGAAAGTTAGTAAAATGCCAAACTTCGTGACTAGGGATAACCAAATTATACTTTAAATGCAATTTTTTACTTTCTCTAAAATGGATAACGATTTTGATTAAAACACCATACACTTAGGATATTTGTACGACACATGAAATGCATATCTTAAATTTTGTGCGGATACCCTATAAAGTACTTTAATTCTGAATTACTTCTGTATAATTGGTAAACCGTAAAAGAGAAATAAAATCTTATTATATAAAAAAACCTAGAAAAATTGATGTTACATATATATCATGTCGTATCAATGGTTTGCATTTTCAAATAGTTGTACTTTCCTCATCTCAAAAATTGTTATTCAATTTTTTTTTCGTGGTCATGCAAAGAGCATAAAATTTCAAAGTCATCATGTACCGACATCATATACCAACGTGACTATTGATTAATCTACTGTGTTCTAAAATGAAATGTTTAAATGTCAATTTAAAGTTAATTTGAATTAATTAAAGCCGGTTCCCATGATCGCGTTCGCTAAAAGTGACTAGCTTGGATGTTTCGGGCGCAGGGGATTGTGGGTTCGAAACACGCCTTGGCCATGGGTGTTTGTGTGTATGCAAGTGTTTGTATTCGAGATGGTAAAAAGAGAAAACAACTAGAAAAAATGCAAAGTGGAAAAAAATGATCAACTATATTCATTTTGATCAGCCACATTCATTTAACCTAAACAAAAGAAAGTTTCGAGAAGAGGTGCACGTTCCATAGAATTCGCTGACGCTTGCCAAAAACGTGAGCGAGCCGGAAAGAGGAGAGAGTTGGGTTTTAGTATGTGCTGCGTATAGTCAGTGTAAAGGAAGCCACTTTTTAGTGAGTGAATTGTTGTGGTTGTTTGTCAAGCGTTTTATGTCAAGGTTGTGATAAGACAGAACAGCTCTGAGTTGCAGGATCACGACGAATAAAAAAGATAAAACAGAAATGTGTTTTAGTTATTTATTTATGTAAACCTTGGTCCGTTATTGCTGTGGCGCTGAGGGTTAATTTTTAGTTACTCGTACTATGAACGTAACAGGCATAAGCTCAACTATAATATTCATTATAAAGTACATTTACAATCATTTCCAAACCTAACTTATAGACATGAAACAAACAAAAATGACAAAAATTATGAAGGAAAAAAAGAAAGAAAATAACAATAACATTGTACAATCAATTCTAATTTTAAAACTTTATACTAAACTGTGTAATGAAATTTTTGAACCCAGTTTCTAGCGTGTTGAATATGTCTATATCAAAACAGTGAAGACTGTTATATAAATATAAAACTATTTAGAGGTGAATTTTTATGAATTTCGTATTTGCTCCTGAGGTGAAAAATAATTTCTTGGATCTACTTATTTTATTTGGCACACAAAACAATTTGGCTATCTATAATAAAATTCAGAGTAAGATTTTATACAAAAATATTAATCCTGCAATATCACTTCCAGCGATTAAAGCTTTAAATTTAAATGTTTTTAAAAGGGCTTCGTAATTTGTGTACGTAGGGTAACTCCAGTTATTTTAAATATTACATATTTTAAAAATTTTGATTCTACATTTTCTATCCAATTGACGTGTTAGTATTCCAAATAATAAATTCATAATCAAGATGTTGTCTAACAAAGGAGTTGTAAAGTTGAACTAACGATTTGATTACGATTAACATTATCTTTCAAATCTGAGATTTGATGTAAGATATGCTCCTAGACCTTTATTTTCTAACACTTCAACGAGTGGTGTCGCAAATATGTTAGAAATACATTTTTTTTTTTTTTTTTTTTTTTTTTTTTTTTTTTTTTTTTAAGCTGTTAGTGAATATTGAATGGGAGGTTGCTTTGCTCCATGTACACAGAGACTATAGTCACATTGAATTTCTAAGCAATCTCTGACACATAATTTAACGTCAGCAAACGTTGTTGGAGTGTTTAACGACATTGATCAAACACAAAAACAATAGAGGTCCTAATTAAAACTGCGATTCAGTTTTATAAGAGAAACATAAGCTTTTGTAAGAATAGTTTGAGAGCAGAGAAAGTCATATGAATGCATTAACTTTAGCTCTGGACTAGATGTTTCCCAACTCTTGCATTTGCAACCTAGAGGACGCACTAGCATACATTAAGATACCACCAGAAGAACGTCTCCAAGCTAAATTAGTGGAGAGATTGCAGAGTTAATTGCTGGAAACTTTAGGATGAAGCCAAGATCGGAAGTTACGACCTATCATTAATGCACAGACAGAGCCATTCGTATTAACCCAAATTCTGGCGAGAGTAGGCGACATTAATTTCCGCTAAGTTAAGTATTCCGAAAAAGAAAAAGGCGTAATCTTGAGTTCCGTTACAGAAAATGGTAGTGCAGTGCAGTGTCTCCTACCTGATGATGTTCATCAAGGCTGCTGAGGTAATTCATATTCCGCACATGTCAGACGGGCTGCATATCCTTCTGACAATACCCACCGCCTACCTGGTGCTCATAAAGCCGTCATTACAACTTTTATGGGCGTTCTGACCCTGGCCTTCTTCCGGTTTTATAACACTCCATGGATCGTTCATTGCCGCTAGAGTGAACCAGGAACAACTGTTGATTTGCCAGATTATTGTTACAATTCTGTGTAGTGTAGTCCTACTCTAATGTCGTCCTCCGTGGTTCCTGGGTAAGATGCCAGCCTCTGGTTCCCGAGGTCGCAGGTTCAAACCCGGCGGAGGGCGTAAAATCCTTAACATAAGTTCCTTCGGAAGGGAAGGTTGTGTGTTAGATTTACGGCACGTAAAACAAACCCAAGCCTGATAAAGAGACCTCTCAAAAATATTAAGCGATCTTTCACAGTCAATATGGAACCATAGCAGTTGAAGGGCATCCATAAATATAACTCAATTTAAATTTCCCACTCTAATGCTTTAATGGAGATAAAGCGATAAGGCGATAGAGTTCAAAGAGCGTGTCGCTATGTGATGGCTTTCAAATCAGGAGAAAGAGAAAGGAAAAACAAAGAAAAATAAAGTAACAAAATAAAAAACTAATTGCGATTTGTGAAAAGTATTTGAACTTCAAAGCAATAATATGAATGAGGGATATCTTGAAAGTGGTTAACTCAAAAAGGTGCTTTACGTGCTTTAATAAGCAGTGCGAGTTATGCAAAAGTAACTCAGAATGAAGAGAACTTGAGAGGTTATTCCCAGAAAATACAATATATTTTCATGGACAAAATGGAATGTATATGTCAATCAAAATCATTAGCCATTTTTTAGAATTTCAGATTTTTCGAAAACGTTCCCGTGCAAAGGATGGCATGGAACGGGGAATTTTCTTGAAAATGTTACTGTCGGATCCTTGTAAGATGCTGAAATTAAGTATCAAGTTTGGTATTTAACCAGCTTTCGTTTTTGACCTATGTTACACAGAGAGAGATTTTTTTTAATATAAAAAAACTACTTATTTTCGGGTTCAGGGATCTCAAAACATAGTGTTTCTTCTACTTTACGTGATAACCCTTCCTGTATGGAGGACTGACACCCTAGGACCTAGAGTCAGACGCCTGTTGGGGAGCACAGGAAACTATGGACCAGACAGTGAAGACCTGGCAGCGGGTGGTCAGCCAAGTACCAGGTATGACAGTGAGGAAGAGGATATAAAATGCAGAAGAAATTAATGAATGGAAAGGTGGGACGGAGCAGTTGGTGGAAACCAGAGAAAACCCGTTCAGACGACGCTTCGTCCCCCACATCTGGGTGCCCGGGATCGAATCTGGACAGCCTTGGTTATTGGCGAACGGTCTAACCGCTTGGCCACTGCGCCACCAACATATATCTCGATGCCGAATTTTTTGGCGGAACACGTTACTTAGCTTACTGCATAGCACAGAAAGGAAAAAAGATGCATATTGTATACTGATGTCAGAATACAAAATGAAAGGAACAAAGAAAGGAGGTGAGGTGAGGCATCGAGGTCCTCGTCCAGTATCACAGAAAAAGTGGAATCACGTGTTTAAAAGCCATCCACTAATCTTGCTCTATACCTCATCTGGACAACCCTGTTTTAGCACTGAACCACCAATTATTTTAACTCCCAATGGCTTCCTCTGGAACATTAAATGTCGCAATAAATTAGATAACTGCTCGGCGTTTTCACAGAAGGAATTGCTACATCGGATCGAAAGCTGAGAAAAGTTTCTTTCCAATTATACCAACTATACTTCTTGCTGTTCCCAAGGAAACGTGTGGTCCTAAATTGTTGTTTAATTAAAAATATATCGTGCCCTCTTGTCCAATTAATATTTCGTTAAATACCTAACATACCAGAGATCGCCTCCTTTTCTGTTATTTCTTCTCAGCTGTTTCAAAACACGCCATTTTGCACAGAGCAGAATTATTGTATTCTATACAAAAATTCTACTTCGAAAATTCTGGAAATAAAAGTTAAGTACCCTGAAAAGCCCATCGTCTCCACGTGAGTAATAGACTTCGTATTAAGTCCAGCGTTTCCAAGAATGCACGGAGATGCTTTTTATGAAGTCGCACCCTAAACAACCCTGTAATGAAGGGAAGAAAAAAAAAAAAAAAAAAAAGCGCAATTTTCCTTTCTCTTAACACCCAGCTTTTTTGGTGTTTATACCTAGTCCAGCTAACGGGTAAAGGCCAACTTGCTGCTCTTCTTTCTCCGCCAAAGCGTCCTTAATCGAGCTAATTAAGTAATATGACCTTCAACCGGTTAGCCGGGACTGCGTCAAAACATCAAGCAGCCGCTAGGGATTGCTTGGGTAGCAAAGGCTACGACAATAACCACTTCTGATTCACATAAAATCATTACACTTTTAATAGTAACAGTGTGCATTACTGTATTTTCGTCACAGATTGAAAACAATGTTCAATGGTTTGGTTTTATTCATAGCGTACATGATTACCTTACAGATTTACAGGTCTAACCAATAAAGCAGCCTTCAGGAGCAACCAAACTGAATGCTGTTGGCACCAATATCAACCTAATGGAGAAATACTCGTGAACAGTTGTGCTAGCATAAGCTTTTAACTTTCCCGAAGAATGACAAGATGGGTGACAGGTCGATGGCAGCGGATTTCTCTTCCGCTCTTCAACCGAGCATGAAACATTATGTAGCCAGGAAACTGATCTAGCTGAACAAAATTCCCAAATAATGCGCACCTACTGGAGACTTGTGAACCAACCAGAGCGACTTCTTTTTATATACCATCCGGTATAGCACCTTTCTAAATTATTTTAAAGCGAAACTAAGTTTGATATGCAAGAGAGAACACTAACCTTCGGTCCTAATTAGCTTCTTTGACAAACCACAGGATTTCCAGCTCTACTAAATTCAATAAGATTGCAGTACCTTTTTTTATTACTGCTACTATTATTACTAGTATTATTGTTGTCATCATTGTCATCTGTTTGTCATTTAAAACATGAGCCCCAAACTTGCTCTTACAGAGTTATTAACCTCAAACATTTGTAAAATGCTCTATGAAATACTCTGTATTTGTAATGTAAAGAGCAGTGGTTACAGATTTTATCCATACAGGTAGAAAATACAGGCACATGATAAAAAGCGACGCTGGAAAGGGGCTGTAATATTTCATCATTCCCATCGGTTATAGCGACAATAAAATGGCCACGAGGTTATTACGAGAGTAAACTCAAATTAAACATTAATGAACATAATTGAACTCGGCCAGCTTTACATCAATGCACAGAATTTAATCTGCCACCACAAAAAACAACGAGGCCAGCCAATGTTAACTCTAATCTGACTAAAACATCGGCCGAGTACTTGCGGAGTATCACATTTAAAATAAATGTAAATTGATTGGGGCTGCTTTGCCTCCGCCCCCATTAGCTCTCCCTGAAAAAGATACTGCTAGAAGCGAACGAAACTGAAACATTCCTCGAAATGTTACACAAAGGTATCTAGAAGGCCGTAAGTTTAAGATGAAATGTATATGTATATTTTGAATTTTCTGACTATAGCCCATGTCGTCCTGTTTACTCTTGAGGAGTTTTGCATAACTGGTAAATGTAAGAGATAAACCAAATCTTACTATCCAAAAAATGCAAAACTCCTTAAAACACACTGCTTTTTTTTTTCCTTCAGTCTACTGTATTCCCATATTCCTCTTGTACCTACAAGGAAATCAGCAACAAGATAACTTCTGCAAATGTTTATCTCTACTAACGCGAAAGAAGAGTTTGTAAAAATACTACACAGCATGTGAGGGCAATACGTCAGACTTGTTCTAGAAAGTTAAAATTTGCTGACTGGTTCATTACATGTACTTTATCCTCCGGATTTTTTCTCACAATAAATACACAAAAGGAAACGCCCACTTCATTTATCTAGTAAAATTTTTTCTGCTTCTGGTATGCAAAGAAAGCATGGTATAGCATTTTCACGACAGATGTTGATATAAATGTCAAGCCCAAGCCTGAGCTTTCTGATTGCTCAAGAGATAAGCGCAACATCCAAAAGACGCAGTCTCACTCACCACTTGAGAAATCTACAGGAAAGTTAGCCGGATCATACAGCCAACGGTTTCGCCTCACGGAACACGAGTAATGGCACTTTCTTGTCGTCTTGTCGCCGTTTCTTGAGACTTAGAAACTGTGACCTTTCAGCAGGGACTCGTTTTATGGCCTGCAAGTCAGTATTAATAAAGCTTCTTGTTTCCGTGAAAGCTAGGAGGTCCAGATTCCCCAAATTTACAAGTCAAACGCAGGATGCGCTGCAACTTGGCTTCCTTTGCTTCTGAACAGCTGCTAGCTGCTTAGAAATTGAGACGACTCTTTGTTCCTTCCCTTTATGCTGCGCCTACTCTCCCTTTGGGATTTATTTTCGTTGCATGAGATGTTTTTACTTTATTTCTCTTCTGTTTGTTTCCTTTTCCTGAGGTTTCTGTTCTATCGGCTATACCTCAACATTTCATAATTTATGTTTTCTGCTGCAACTATCGTCCGTAAGGCAGAAGATACTTTATATGGAGATCAGTCTTTGTATATGTTCAACTTGTTGAAAAATATTTGATAAGATTCAAGATTGGACAAGGCTTGACAGTATCATGAATGTGCATTTTCATCTTTTATCAGATTAAAATATATATTTTTTTTTTTGGGGGGGGGGGGTTGGTCAAGGATCATTTAGCCATCTAGATGATGCATTTCTATTAAACACACACACACACACACACACACACACACACACACACACACACACACACACACACACACACACAATTTTATTCATACTTCCAGGCATACCATACATAACCAGGAGTACAAAAGTCATGCGCTCCACCGACCATGGCTACAAGGGCCGGTAATCCTTTAGAAGACATGCTAATTTATCTTGTATAAAGAAATTTACTATTGGTATCATGGTATAACCATTTGCGATAAGATATGTATGTTCATTTAATACTTGGCAAGCCATGAGGCGTATCGGAAAGAACGTGAAACTGTCCAACTGTTTATGCGAGCTTAAACACGGCGAGACAGTGTATGTACACTGTTCAGATGCAATCTTATCTTCAGGACAGCAACGTCTCATATATCGGCAGGCGCGAGAGATCATCTATTTGTGTTTTATCACTGAATTTACCCCAAATTACTATTATTTCTGTGCTCTAATAAACAAGATAAGCGATCGTAGCGCTCGAACAGTAAAGGTCAATACGCCTCGTCGCTTTATCAGAAAGTACGTAATTAAATAGCATTTTCACATATTATGGCCCAAGAAATCAAGATTATGATTAAGAAATACAATGGAAATATATAACACTATGTAACATTGCATTAATACATTTTTGTATTCTTAATTCGGAAATCTGCCTGGCATTTTCGTATGTACATCTTCTTCGTCCTATGTGGTAGTGCATAGAGCCCACATGGGCCAAGTTTCGTCAGCTTCCATATCCTTTACCCGAGTAGCCCTTTTTGTTTACTTTTCGCTTTCAGCCACGTTGGAGATTTCGTGACGCTGGTTGCATTTCACTTTAACATGCTTTAGAGCACGTTCTTATTTGCATTCAAGGCTATGAAGAACTTCAGAAGTATTACAAGTAAATTGAAGAAAATTTGCGGAGTTGTGACAACGTATGGAAAGTTTAAAATTTATAACATTTTGATTGTGTACAAAGAAACAACAAAAATTACTCTACTGTGCTTGTGCATACGTGCATTCCATTCATATGCATGATCTCTGTTTATATCTTTTGTGACTTCAATTAATTACCGCCCGTTATTTTAGGCTCTGCCCTTCTTCTTTTCTTTGGTACTTGCTTGCCAGCGGAACAATGCTCATTACTTCAGAACTGTCAATAAAAGCTGGCTTTTTAATGTTATGTGGGTCTGTTCTAATTACCTTTCAGATAATGTTCTAAAAGCATTTATCAAAACTATGGTACCTATGACACATACGGCGTTTTTCGCATTACAAGGGTGTGTGGCGTGAGAAATTAAGAAGTAAAGTTTGAGGAAAGAAAAACAAAAGAGACATTTCTTCTAAGTGTACTTTACATGAGTTACAACGCTAACAAACGAGAGTGCAAGAGTTGACAGCCACTGAGGCGAGTCCATTCATTAACTTAATTATCGCACACGCCCCAACTCCGTCTTCACGTGTTCCTTCATGCCATACGCAATGATCAACGTACTTTCCCTGCATTAAACGGACGTGAAAGTAAGTAAAAAAGTCCTACCTCCGTCACAAGAGATACTCCATCATGGCATGAGATGCTTACCTGCAAAAAAAGTTGAAACAAGAGTTAGTATTGACAGCTAAGTGCAACGGTATACCTACTATAATAAAAAAAGAATATAGGTTCAGCTTTTATTATAAGTTTTTAATCCATTTTGGCATAACATGAACAGCAGCATCATTTGCATATACATTTGTATTGTATGTTAAGTTTATTTGAAATAATTTAAACTAAGATGGATTTAGAAGCATTTTATTGCGGATCGGCCTTTTCCACAATCTTTAAACTAAAAAGAAGAAATGGAAAGGTGAAATTAGAAAAACCAGATTCAGGAAGAAAGGTCGCTAAGCGAATGTAATCTCCTGCCAGAGTGCAAGCACTTTTTTATCCAATTAAAAAAGAAAGTTTATGTAAAACCAAAGGCGCTTGAGACAAAAAATAAAGAAAAAAAAAGGATCTCTCAGTTTTGCTTCTAAAATAGAACCATGACGAGCGTAAGAAAACTTTCTTAACGAAGAAACACTAAAAGCGCCAAAACTTTTACGCGAATCTCTTTCAAGAGAAAAGCGAAAATTTAACGAGCACGGTGCACGTAAAACATTATTTGCTTTAATGAACACAACCACGAGTTATCTCTTCGTATCTTTTTGGCAAGGCAGGGGCAAAGAAATGGAAATATGAAATCTTTAGCACGCAATCATGAGTGATATGGGTGTTCCAGGGTTAGAAATAACACTTTCCAACTGTTCCAAATAAACAATAACACAAAATATAAAAGGAATGCACTTGTTTATCTTAGATTCAAAACCAATTGTGCAGGAAAATGTGTGAATTTACATTAACACTACTTACAATTCTCAAATCTTCTTACCCATAATAAAAAAAATTATAATTTACAAAAACTCAAAACACGCTTTTATAACACACCGAACTAAAAAGTAGAAAATAATTGTTAAGGTTGTAGGGTTTGTTCATTATATTTCAACATTTTGTAATAATGTTTAACATAAAAACTAATTTACACTAACAAAATAATAATTTTTATTGTTAAAAAGCATGGGGGTCTGACATCAAATGTTAAAAATAGTTCATTGGTAGCTATTTATAAAAGTTAAGATATAATAAAAATATTTAAAACGCACCCCACGTTTTTTACAATAAAATGTATTATTTTGTTAATATAAATTAGTTTTTACTTTAAACTTATTACAAAATTTTGAAATATAATGAAATAGTTGGCTTTATATCGCTGTAAAACAAAATCTTCATACTTAAAAATTATTTTCTACTTTCTAGTTCGATTTGTTATAAAAGTGTGTTTTTTAGTTTCTTTTAAACTATAATTTATTTTATCCTGCTGATCCTGGTTAGGACTTTAGGACAAAGTTATTATATTGTTTTGTCATCGGTCCTTGACACGTGTGCAAAATTTCAATTCAATCAGACAACTTTAAGTTGGTGAAAATTACGTCAAAGATTCCGTTACATACATACGTACTTACAGGTGAAGCTAATATAAAGGGTGTAAAATAGAATATTGATGAACGCACGCTAAGTAACGTATAGGATAATCAATAAATCATAATTATGCTCAAATATGTGGTAATGTACACATGTACAAAACTGGGTATCAACAACCTCACATCGAAAATGCATTATTTATGCACGAATTGAAGCTGGTTAAAAGCAAAAATAAACAAACAAAATTGTAGCAGGCTACGTGCATCAGTGACTGAAACCCATTCACAATTGCATTGTTATTAGCATTTTATACATCATGCGTTAAACACACGATTAATTAGAATTTAAAGCATATCATTTGATAACTGGTCTTTCCTATTGGCCATGTGTAGGCAGTAATGTAGAAAGTTGAATCCCACTTGGAAAATCATCCAATGACATATCCGGAACTCAAACAACGGATCTCCGTGATATTCTTATCGTTTGAGCTACCACTGCGAGTTACTAGAGTGCTCATTAAACCTTCTCATCCGATTTAGTATCCCAATAAGCCTTTAAGGCGATCTGGAAAACTCAAGATATACCTCTGACTCAATGCTTTTGTTTGGGATATTTTTTATTTTGCTCATCGTCATCATAGATAATTTGAACAGAACATCTAGAAAGCTATTTTTTTAGACAGTAATACACCTACTTTCACTGTAGGTCACTGTGATCGCCGGTGGTTTTCTTTCTCGCCTTTTAGACTTGAATTGTTCAGATTTTAAACCACAGAGAAATTACGTTTAAGCAAACTTTGGATTTAGTGTATGCTTTTCACGTTTCTAAAATTTTCCTATGAGGCGAAGTACCTACTGTATTGCTAAAAATACATTTTAAATGCCTATTTTTAAAAATGAGAAAAAGTTTTCGATATCCCTGAGTGGAAAAAAATTGCATTTACAAAAATTTAAAAATAAAACAATTTAAAAGTACTCATTTTCTCTGGATATTGTATTAAATGTTATGTTAGAAATAATGACTTTCAAAACAAAATTTAGAAACTTGCATATTGTGTCGAATGTGCGTTGTATAGGAATAATAATTTAAGATTTCTAAATTCCGAGTTTGAATCTCGGTGAGGGCGGGCTATGCGAATAAGGGAGTTTCTGTTGGTTTCCCTTATCTTGAGAAGATAAATGGCGGCTTCATGGAATCTAGGCTCATTTGAGCATCATTTCATTCATACATAGTCCGATATCACCTACTAAACTCCATCCAGCCTTGCATCCACACCTTGTATCCCTCCGCGATAACCTGGTATTCGTATCAGCTGCGACCAACACAAACAAGCACCACGTGGACTCATGCCTCATGATTATGATGCAACAGAACGATATTTACTCTGAAGTTTTAGGAATAGCACTGCTATCGCGTTACACTCGAGGAGTATTTACCAGGGTTACCATAGATTTTGAAAACCCACAGATAATCGCCAATATTTAAGGTACTATATTTTGTGGTGTGCTTTGGTTTCGCGCGAATCGCAGGTTAGTTATTGACGACTTGTGTTTACATCAAGTGCGGATCTAAGTGTAGAGCCATTATAGGTTAAACGGCGTTAAAATTTAACGATGTCAGGCTTTCTGTCAATTAATGTGAAATGTGTTTTGTAATAATCATATAGGTTTCATGTAAATAATCCCCAAAACTGGATGTTTCGTTGCGTAGAGATGAGCAGCGCATACGTGCTAGGGTATGTTATTATTTCCACTTGCAAGCCCGGAACACGGCAATTTATGGTAAACTGTGTTGAAAGAGGGGGCTTATTACAGAACATGACCTGGTTAACAAGGACCTTGTGAATATTGTGGAGGCATAAGGCAATGTCATTAAAGGAGGATCGAACTCTACAACCTGGCAGTACCAGGCACTTGACGTGACGTACCGACCCGTACCACTTGGCCGTAATTCCCAAAATGTGCACCCGGATCGAGCGGAGCCGACTGGCTTCATCTCAACCTAATAAATCATTAATTATTTTCTGCATTTAGCTTATATTCACTACGGTTATAAAGTAGAGAACGAAAACGCAAACATCGAGCCAAGGTAACGCGATAAAACTTTGCGAGTCTATAGATCCACAAAATTCTGATGTGTTGCACTTACATGAAATGTCTCTACTAGTACAAACACTTATTCCTTCAGGTTAATCGAAATAAACATTTGCAGAAATCATTTTATTGCTAATTTGCTGGTAGGTACAAGGGAAATATGAGAATACATTAGATTTAAGCGCGTCAAATCGCTGGTCACTGTGTCATAGACTTCGATATTCTGTCCTCTTTGCTAGCTCAAGAGATAAAACACTGAATAGCGACTTCCCATTTGAGAAAAGCATTGCAAAATTGAGGGAAATAAGAAGGGATATCTCCGAAATGGTTATGCAAAAATTGTGTCTTTCAATGACGTCGATTTTGTGTGTAGCAAGATGTTGATTATCTCTTACGATTTCTCTCAAACGTCAGTCAGAGTGAAGAGAACGTCTGAGAACTTCCCTGAAAATTGAAGATAAGCATTTCATTCGTCATGAAAACACCTGAAACATACAGTATTCTAATCAAATTTGTTAGAGCTATTTTCAAAAAATGTTCCTTGTAATAAAGGATAGCTTGGGGTGGGGAAATTTTCTTGAAATCTTTGCCACATCCTTGGAAGATGTTCTTGTATCTCAACCAGTTATGGTCTTCATGGACACCACGCTCACGGACATTGGATATTACATGTATTTGATAGAATCTTGATACCGAATTAAGTGGAATGGAATAGTTCCCCTTCTTACTGTAAGTACTTAGTAGAGAAAGTAAAAATCAAAATCAGGTGTTACATTCACATAGCAGTTCGCAGATAAACCGACAAATTTTCATAAGTAATGTCATGAGTAATTGTCAAGGATATCGCCTATGAAATGTTATTTAAATGCTGTATCTTAAAAGAAACATGAAGCAGGCACACATACATCGCGTCCATTAGACGGCCTACAATATTATATTGATGTTATAAACTTTTAACGAGTTAGCAATGTCAAGAGTTGGATTATCTGCTGTTAATTTATAATTTCGTCCAACACAAAATTGTCAAAGTGATTCCAAACATACTTCCTGTTGTATTCTGTATTCGAATTATTTCATCTGTTTTAGCATTAGATGGTTCACTGAAACGACTGTCAGCTATTTTTGACACTTTAAGCTAGCGGCTCAGTTGCGTTAATTTAAGTAAACTGTTGCGCATCTGTAGGGCAGTGCAGCTAGATTTTCTCACCTGATAACATAAGAAAAGCAGAGGAGGTGATAATGAAATCTGATAAATTTTCCGCGAATGAAGGCTGTCAATGTTTGAAAATTGAAATTGTTATGCATATGATTGATTTCATCCAAGTCACGTCTGAGTGGAGTGTATAATTTGTCTCAAAATGGAACTGTAAAGAACGCTTTAGGTCGCTGATTGATGGAGTTAAGTTCATGGCTGTTTATAAGGCAGTTATACGATAAAAATAATTTTGTTTTCCTTTATTTCGTGCCATAACCGGCTCTATAAACACCCATGAACTTCCCTCCGCCAATCAGTGTAACGTAGTTCTTCCCTTCCAAATGTTTACAACAGGATTATTGTAGTTTGAGACGGATTATAGAAATGCTCTTTGGCAATCATGGGATCTCAAAATGAACTCTCAGTATCGATTCGTGGAGTGGATAATATTATCAGTGCTTATTCGACTGTGGCGTATCATCAGAGTAGGAACGCTCTCATTGGTAAATTGCGAATGAATCTAACACAACAACACAGCTTAGAGCATATTACAGGGTGACGTTGATGTTTACACACGCCAGCCAAAGCTGCCCGTCTGATTTGAGTGCACATCACAGGATATTTAAAGTAATCTCTGCTTGACACGAGAGGGCAGGGTAACTTCCGCCAACGCACAGCAATCATGGACACGCAACAGATTTCACAGCTGTATCTCATGCAGCATGACGTGACATTGCACCTGGATGGCATAGGTATATTAGCCCTCAGGTAAACAGTCTTTGATCATCATCTACGGTGAGCTGGACTAGGGAAAATTTTTACTTTCTCTACCACACTGCATTTCACCCAAAAGTTCGATTTCGCCAGAAGTACATGTTTTGAATCCCACCCTCCAAAAAAAAAAAGTAAAAGATTCACGCACGCACGTCTATGTATGTATTTGTGAGCAACTCAAAAAAGAAAAGCCAGATAAACAACAAACTTGGTATTTAAGTTCAGTATCTTCCAAAAATATGACATGATGCCACACCAACTTTCTTTCAGACGGAAACGTGGCGAAAAGTTCGATCTTATAAAAATGGCTCATTTTTTATTAAAATACCGTATATTAAACGTGCATATTTACATGAAAAATAAAACGAATATATTGAATGTTCTGGGAATAACCTTTTAAGTCGTCGTCATTCGGTAGGAATTTTGTATAATCTTGTATAACTGGTATACATTAACTATTTACCCCCTCCCCCGTGTGGAGGACTTACACCCCCTAGGACTTATTAGGCTAAACGTTACCCCTAGGTCACGGGAGACCACATAGTGGTGTCTGTAGGTCGAATTCTGGAGTAAACCAACAATCTGGCTGCTTTCTTTCTTCTTTTCTGTTTTTATTTTCCTTGTGATATGTTGTTGTTAGCTAATGCTGAATTTCTGACAATGAAGTCATTAATCCTCTTGCTCTCCAATATTTTTCACTGATGGATGGGGCACTAGAAGTGGCCGGGCATATTTAAAGGTGGTCTTGGTCCATTTCCTCTTGCAGATCACATAGAGGACAGAGTGGTGAAGAATATATCCCAATTCTGTTTAAATGTTTTGCCATTCCTTGTGATATACCTCTTCACCAGGTAGATAATGGCACAAAAAATGCATACACAGAGTAAAATAATCAAAATATACGTACAGATGAGGAACGTGACTATACATCTAAGGTCATCTGTTCGACATCACAGTGACTGAATACGTACAGAACAGTAACCTCATAAGCTCCTGACGAAATCAAATGAACAAGCTTCTGGGCACAGGAAGTAGGCTAAGCAACTGAGGCATTTATCATCAAGTTACTCAAGCAAAGGGTACAGGAAAGCGACAGCACAATTAAGGTGTCTAAAACACACATACACACACAGCCCCCCCCCCCTCCCACACACACACAACAATGTACATCAAATGTATGTCTAAGGTCCAGATATTACAGTGATGTTAAAAATACTTTCCCTACTTACCAGTAGAGAAAGTAATAAACAAGGAACTTGAAACTCGTTCCTTGTTTCTCCTGTAAAATTACAGATGTTTGTCAACTAAACCAAAGATAAATTATTCTATTAAGCGTGCCAATACATTGTTTCCCCTACTATGAAAGGTTCACGCAGAAGAATGATGAGAAGCCCTAATTGGTATACTGGTCAACCACCCAATACTTGCTCGGTTCTCCATTCTCATTTCCTAAATGTTGTGCCGTACTGAAATCAACAAGCCAACAACAACAAATATTTTAAGAGCGTAAGATTTTCAATAGCCGGAAGCGACACTTTCACTAATGGAAATAATTGGAAAGAGGTAAAACCTAACTGAAATTGGTTTGTCACACCAGTCTTAACTAAGACAAGCGTTCTGGAACATTCCAATGTGCAAGAATAATGGAGGCCACAAGTGAAACAGCAAAAGGGCACATGTAAAATGTTGCTACTTTTATTCCTCTTAAAAGAATTTTGAACTCCAGATGGAAGCAACTTTTTCCATTTGTATCTTGAATTGATCTGCAAGCTGGGAACTTCACCTCCCGAAACTTTGTTTTTTCGCTTGCTAGCTTATGAATTTATGATGTGGCATCTGCGCGTAAGATTATCACAGCGATAACTGAGCATTTTTACAAACATCAGCTCTAAAGAAAGAAAAACAAAGTTTCTTTCGCAATGTTTTCTTAAAATACACGGCTTACGTTAGTGAGTTTATCAACATTTGCTCTAGGAAATAAGAGGCACATGGTTTGTTATTTTATTATAAAGATGGTAGCTTTGGATCACGTTTGCATTTCTGGATTTACGTCATTCGCAGCTTACCAAGTCCACTGCTTCATTGCGAAATAAGTGCTATATTCTAATGTTTTTCTTTTTTTTACTTTCTCTACTGCGTAATATCATGTAGGGGAAGTACTGTATTCAAACCAAAACTTCTATATCGAGAAAAGTATTTCTTTAAATAAAAAAGAAAAAAAAAAAAAAAAAAAAGAAACTGTGTGTGTGCGTGTGTGTGTGCGTGTGTGTGTGTGTGTGTGTGTGTGTGTGTGTGTGTGTGTGTGTGTGTGTGTGTGTGTGTGTCAACAGCATAACTCAAAAACGGAAAGTCGGTTAAATACCAAACTTAGTAGTTCAGCATTTTCCAAGAATGTGGCACTGAGACTTTCAAGAAAATCCTACCCAGATTACTCTTTACATGGAACACTTTTTTAAAACGTTACCTTTCACAATATTTTGGATTTTCTCGAAAATGCCTCTAACGATTTTGATTAAAATACTACATGTTTAAGATATTTTTATGACAAATGAAATGTATATATTTAATTTTCTGGGGATGTCTTCAGTAGTCCTATTCATTCTGGATGTCTTTTGCACACCTGGTAAGCTAAAGAGATAGATGAGATCTTACTACACAAAAATGTAGATCTCCTTAAAACACACAATTTATGTGAAATACTTTTCTTAGTGAACCTACCGAATTATCACTTATTATGTGTTTGAATTTTCCAATAGTTGTACTTCACTCAAATAGGAAGGAATTCGTTTTCTGTCCCGGACTTGCAAAGAGAATAGAACGCCAAATCCTTCACACAGCAATCAGGTCTTAAACGATCTCACTATAGTTAGGCTTACTGTATTCCCCTATTCCCATTGTAGCTACAAGAAAATATAATAAACTATTTCTGCACATCTGTATCTCGATTAACATGAATTAGAAGAATAAGTGTTTTTAACAATAGTATGCACAAGAGTAAAACTAATATGAGTGCAACATATCATATTTTCTCATTTTCTCCCTTCAATGTGCACACGTACTTGTGCAACCGTTTCCTTACGTTTCTCAAAGTTCCTTTCCTCCGAACTGCGTCTATCCTTCACCTCCACCTTCCTCAAGAGTCACAAACGATTTTTACGTAACAAAGGACAGTCGCAGAAAACTAAAAAAATCTGATTTTACTTTCACATGGAATTCTCTAACCACCATCATTTATTATAATATAACTTCTACAAATTATTCTTGCTAAAGCTTATTTTTGTATCTACTTCAAGTTAATTATGATGAAAATATGTCTTGTGTCATTACATATTCTTATAGATACAAAGGCGATGGCGATAGTCAAATATATAAACGCGCGTCCCCTTAATATTATTTCCATGACATCGCGACAAGTGAATAGCGAGAAAATTATAAAAAATAAGTCGTTGAAAATTAAAACTAATATTATTGGATATATCGGAAATGGCCGATGCCACAGAAAAAAAATATTGGAAATATATTGTATTTTCTTAAGATATCTATACTTTTGGGTTGTAAGTTTATCCTTTTTAATGTTTTACCCATAATGCAAGATTATACAAAATTTCTTCCCAATAAAGTAGACTATCCCTTGAAAATTCATATATACATTTTATTTGTAACGCAAATATGTTGTCTACAATCTCGAATTCGTCTAGTATTTCCAGACTCTACGTCGTTCTCCAATGATGAACTTGTCTCATTTGTATCGCAACAATATTACTGTTGTTCAGCCTTAGGCCTGTGGGCCTTAACTTCTGGTCAACGCCATCTGGCGAGCGAAGCGAAAGCTGCGGGCGTGTTTCTTTTGAAGATGGACCTGTATTCATACAGTCAGTGATCAACCTATTAGTCGTTGCTTGAATCAATTTCTGAAAGCGTGGACGACAAATCTCACATTCCTAGTCTTTCATGCGCAACCAGTAAGGTAGAACAATAGACTAAGCGTTGTTCTATTGGTGTCAAATTAATTATCAAATTTATTACAGAAATAAACAAAAGAAATAGAAAGTAAAAAATGAGGAAGAAGAAAGAAACATAGTCTTTAATTCATTGAAGAAAATCTATCCCAAGTTCGCGCACTTAGCTAGCAAATTGCCCATATTTTCCCAGTTCATTTGATCAGCCAGTAGTTCCCAACATGTCAGTCTCCTTTTATAGCACAACTTAAGAATTTTTGTTTGAGTTTAATTGTTCGTTGGTTCTCCATCTGTGTGCATTTCACCAAAAATGTGCCCAGAAGTTATTTAATGACCAATGCAATCCTCTTCATTCTTGGCGATTTTTCTACAATTGGTAAACCGTAAAACACAGACAAAATCTTCCTGCACAAAAAATGTAAATGTCATTAAAACACCCTATTTTTGGTGAAGCAACCCTTTCCGAGGTACTCTGCGATACATATATATTACTAGTATGAATGTTCAAAAACTTATGCAAAGAGAGAGCAATTTCAAAGACATTATATAGCAACCAGCTTTAAAAGATTTGACTATCGCTCAAAGCCAACTGTATTACGATATTCCCCTTGCATCTACAAGAAAATTACTAATAAGGTAATTTCTGTAAATGTTTATCTCGACTAAAATTAAGAGAGAGGAAGTAGTAATACTTTGTTCAACAGTATAGAAAGCCACGTGAGTGCAACTCTCAATTTTATTCAAGGGACCTCAAAACTGTATTTTCAGTGACATCTCGGGAATGAATTTTCGGGTGGAATATCTTCTCTGCCTACTATGTACGTGGTAGAGAAATAAAAAATTACAGTTTTGAAGGGCGGAAGGGAAGGAGAGAGGTAGAAAGACAGAGAGGGAGGGGGAGAGAGAATCCTATCGAAGTACCCCTCAATACAGAACGCATTGTCATGTGACCAGAGGAGACTGCAAGGATTTCCTTGCCAGGTGTCGTTTAGAGATCGCCTGACTGGAGTTGTGTTATTTCTCCGGCCACGGACAAATGTTAGAAGCCACCTGTCAAACTGGGCCCTTGTGTTACGCGCAGTAGAACCCAGATGTTGCACCATCCTTTTAAATTTTAGTATCCTACCTCGCACATCTGTGACAGTTCTGATATTTTTGTCCTTATTGTTTAAATTATTTCATTTGGTCATATCCGGTAGTTTGACCTGAGACACAACGGAAGGAGTTGATCGCTTGGTTTATGCCAATGTTTAACATTAAACACCCTCACATTCACTCCCACAGTTATACTCCTGGCTCCGTCAGAATAAAGAACGACTGTATTTAAAGAAAAATTCCCCTCCCCAACCAGGAATCGAACGCGGGACCTCTAGGCTGCAAAGCCACTCAAATGCAGAGGCAGTCAGTTCTTATTTTATGCCCATTTAAATCCAGTTGTTTAGGAAGAAAGTTCACTTTTCAGAAGTCGAGGATCAACTTTTGACTTGCAGTCAATACCAAGTGAAATTAAAAATTGTTAAATGTAAACTTCCAATAATGATGTTTTATATATAATTACTAGTATTTTATGAGGTGTTTTAATAACTGAATCAAGTTTTCCCCAAAGATAGGCTTCACTCTAAACAGTCTTCTAATTTCTTCTCTCTTTCCTACTAACTCCGACAGCTTTTTTATTTTAATATTGTCTACCTTCTTCTCCCCGAGACTTTTTCCTGTCCACGATTCCTTGCAGTATATCTCTTAGTATGCAGTGGCTTTTCCTCTAAAGTCTTGAACAGTTTCCTCTTGAAAATCAGTTTTAGCACTATTGTTCCTTCCTGCTTTTTCTTCATACATTTAGAAGACCCACCCAGTTGCCTCACTTATTCCCAACATTCAAAATTCTGCACTGTACATTATTTCGTATAAAGTGCTTCACTAAAATCTGGTAGCCGCCAAATTTAATGCTGGTTGGTCGCTATTACAGTTCTCTTTCTTGTTGTGCAAATAAAGTTTGTGGGTGCAAATGTTATTTATATCATTGGCCTTACAGAGTGATTTCAGGGCATGTTAAACTATACAACACCGCAAGGCGTGGTAGGCCTACGATTAGATGTATCGAGCCAGCCGCCATTACATTTTGCGTTTACCGTAATTGTTTTCTTGTACAGACAATATTTCCTTTCATTGCAATTTGTAACTCTTCTTAACTTCTAGATAACGGTTTCGTAATACTCGAAGGCACAGAAACATTTTCTCTAGTTTCGAGATCCCCCCCCCTGTATTTGAACTACGTGGTAATAGCCGACGAAACTCTTAAAGGATATCTTGTGGGTGGTTGGGTGAAGGACAGTTAGTATTCTGGGTCTCTTCCCTGTTGTAGTATTTAACGCCCGCTTTTACTACTACGGCACCACAGGCGGTGACACTGATGACACATGGAATGAAGATGGAGCACCGGTGGAATGAGATGGCGGGGGAAACCGGAGCACCCGGAGAAAACCCGCCCTGACGCCGCTTCGTCCACCACGAATACCACATGCGGGTCCCTGGGATCGAACCCGGGCCGCCTAGGTGGTAGGCGTGCGCGCTAACCACTCGGCCACGGCGCCGCCTCTCTTCCCTGTAGTTTACCATCTTGTTTCGTCCTGTGTCCACACAGGCCTTAGTACTAGGCAACTGCACTGCTGCTGAGAGCACAGATGGCAGCTACAACACATTCACAGACACCTTAGAGCTACGCAGCTGTAACCCTGCGTTTACAGCCTAAAACCAATTAAATTGCTGTTATGATTTTCCCTGTTTTCTAAAATGTTTATATGTATGTCTTACTTGAAATTACAGTTGGAGAAAAGTACATGCCAAAAACTGGACTTTTATATTAAAGACATTCACAGATTTATTTCCACTAAATTCTTGAATTACACGAATCAACGAATAAAAACAAATCACCGCCTATAAAACTTTTGTGTGTTGGAGTAGCACTTCATAATACAAACATTTCAAACATTTTCGCTTTATAGAGAAGTTATCAGTTTTTATCCATTTAGGTTCCGCTTTTACCAAGCAAGGTTGCACTGCTGTAATGCGTGGACTCCACTCGGGAAGTCGTGGGCTCAAACCTCCGGTACCGACCAACCTTACCAAGGTTTTTCTCCTGCGGTTTTACCCAATTGCTGGACGAATGCTGGGTTGGATGGTTTGACCCGCTAATTTTCCCGTCATCCCTTTCATAACTAAAATGCACTTCGTTTTTCTTCACTACCATACATTGATCACCCATCCCGGATATGTTATCAATTTATGATCCAAAATTCCCTTACTCCTCGTCACGCTACTGACCCAGGATATTGTCTTTGGAACTGTAAGTACTACAAAAAGGAGGGTGAACTATTGAAGAACTGCTATTTGTTTTGTATATCCCGGTTGATGAGAAAAAGAAGCATTAACTTTGCTCGCGCAGGTCATTGCTATTCGAAAATTCTAAGAATGAGGAACCCGCCGTTTATTATGAGGAAGTAACAGATGATTGTTCCGCCTCCACTTCTGACACCCACCAGAGCAGTTAATGATCACTTGTGCCCCGTTCTAATACTATGTTTACAATCTGCGAGACTTTTACTTGGAAAAGCCAATTTTTGTTCGCATATATGTATGTATATGTGTAGGTTCACTAGGATTAAGGATTGTCATGAGAAACAACAGCTTCTGCAAGAGTGTAATTTTGGAAGTACTAATTTGAAGAGGCGTGATAACACGATGTCCAAAGATTTCTGCTTCGACTCCAGGCTGTTTCTGGAGAACTTTCTAATTTCTAGCATCCACTCCATAGCCTAAATAAAATTCTGTGGGAGAAAATCTCAGCAACTGGCACAACGGCGTTCAGTGTTTGGTGTCCCTGGTAAAGTAACAGTGCAGCAGCCCAAGTTGGTTATTTCCCTTATGTTAGTTAAGAAATGTGAGTGCTAGGAAGCAAATGTTAGTTGAAAGTGCCAATGCTTTGTCATTACATAAAAATAACCTAACATAAGTTAATAAATGGTATTAGAGGTATGCACTATGAAGATAATTTTGAATATTTTTGCTTATTTTCATGTTAAATGTTCATTTCAAAAATATCTTTGCTTTATGCGCACGACTGCTGAGCAAAACTTTTGAAATTGTTACTTTTGTGTTACTTTTAGACCTCCAGTGTCTTATACGAGATAATCTGGTAAACCTACGCTATTTTAGCAATTAATTTGAATTGGTTGACTAAATTTTAAAGCACATCATAAATAAAAGCACACACTACTGCGTAAGTACAAAATATTGTTAGCTATTAACATTAACAAGCTCTAACTTAATCCCTGAAAGCATATGAACTGTGCAGTAGTGTTTTCTGGGAAATGGTGTCCTCTCGAACATAGAGAAGAACAAGAAGAATGAAAAGGGAAAAAGTGTATCCTATTCATTAGTGCACGCTTCGCCAGTGATTAAAGTAACAGTTTACAAATTACATTGGGCGAAAGTAACAGTTGTGAGAAAAGTTTAAGAAATGGAGAAAAAGAACTTGAGAATTTAATGCTGTAATTGTTTATTTATTTCAAGAAGAATGGCTTAATATTAAAATAAATTCTTGAGTAAGCACTAGTGCACTTGGAGAAGGTTTTGCTGCTGCAAAATAGTAAAGAATTGGTTACGGAAACGTAGATGTGAAAGAAAAAGTTTCTTAAATTCAAAAGCTCACATTGGATAAAAACAAAATGCACATTGAGAATATTGATAGTATATTGACTTCATCAAAGAGGACCGAGGGAAATTAATAGGCGTTCTGCAAGCATGAGGGCAACTGAAAGCATAACTGTGCCTATTTGGGATTTAATAACACCGGAAAGTGGACATCACGAATGCTGACGCATGAATAAAGGCGAAAGACAACTCGATTTAGTGGCTCAATGTCAAAGCCAGGAGATTGATCACCTTGCAAAATCAGGGACTTGCGCTCTCAGACAAACTTGCAGTTATTATTGTTTGGAATATTGGGAGAATCTTAATGACAATGATACATTATCACGCGCCTTATTACAGATCACTACGCCGTTAATTGCCAAACATTCGGAGAAGGTAACGAAGAGAAATGAAGAGGGAAAACTCTCAGGTGAAATCCTCTTTCATCAGGAAAACGCTCCAGCGCACAAGACCTTTATTTCCTAGTGCCATTTAGGATGTTGCTTTCGAAATGATGACATCCACCATACTATATCCTGACTTAGCTTGTTGCCGGAGCTGATAGAAAGTATTTGGTGAAGTAATTGAGGATGGCTGTGTTATAGCAGCAGTTATCAATTTCCTCTAACATTTAATAAATCTGTGTTGCACTCACATGACTTTCTCTACTCTTATACTAACCATTCTTACAAACTCTTATTCCTATATCTTCTTCGTGTTGAGATAAACATTTGTATAAATTATGTAATTATTTATTTCCTTGTAGGTGCAAGAGGAATACGGGAATACAGTAGGCTTAGCGATAGTCAAATCTTTTAAAGCTTTCAAATTCCGTTCTCTTTGCACGGTTAACATAAAAATTGGATAATGATGTTCCATTTGACAGAAATATAAGTTCTCCAAAACTTACAAATAACAAGGTATATCTCCGAAATGGTTAATGCAAAATATATTATATTTAGACATAAATTGTGTGTTTTAGCAAGATCTACATTTTTATATAGTAAGATTTGGTCTATCTCTTACGGTTTACCAGTTATGCAAAGGCCATCCAGAGTAAATAGGACTAAAAGAGGTAGAGCTAGAAAATTCAAGATGTTCATTTCATTTGTCATAAGAATATCTCAAACATATGGGATTTTAATCAGAATCGTCAGCTATTTTCAGGAAAATTAAAATTTTCGAAAAATTTTCCATGTAAAGGGTAGTTTAGGGTGGAGCAACTTTCTTCAAAATATTCTTATCGCATCCTTAGAAGACATTAAGCTTAAATACCAACTTTGGTTTTTAACCAACTTTTCGTTTTTGAGTTATGCTGTCCACAGATTGACAGACACACACACACACACACACACACACACACACACACACACACACACACACACACACGCGCGCGCGCGGACCTTTTTCTTTGGATTCAGGGTGCCTCAAAACATATATTTCCGGTGAAATCTCGACATAGAATTTTTGGGTAAAACACAATACTTCCTCTACTTTACAATACGTAGTAGAGAAAGTAAAAAGATGCTTATATCCTAAAGCATTGGGAAATAAGGGTCCCCAAGAGCTTTCTGATTGTCCTTAAAGTATTGGTGAAATTAAGAATGGCTATGTTATATAGGCAATTATCCATTTCCGCAAATAAACACAATTTGATTTCTCTGTTATAAACAACTAAATCTCATAAAGAGGTGCTTCTATGCTGAAACATTGGGAAATGGGTCCACGAAAGCGTCCTGATTATGTTTAAAATATATTTGTTTCTATGTTAGGAGCAATAAATATTTAAAATTCTTCATAATGTCGACTTGAGGTATAAAATCTTTTGTAGAACAGTAACAAAATATGGCGTAACAACTTTCGAACAGTAACGAACATAAATATATGAACCAGACACTCGAAAATAATGCAGCAATTCTAGCACACACTAATGCAACTAACTGCACATGATTGTGCATTCGAACTTTGTCCGCAAAAGGTCAATAAGAATTATCCCCAAAATTGTGTATTGTCCTTCATTCGATAGTTTATCTGTTGCACTCATAATCCTAAGAATCTTTTATAGATGCAGTATCTTATCTTATCTACCACGATAAGACTCTAAATGAAGAATAGTTGATACACCCATTGATAGAATACATTCGTAGGATAAGTATGTGTATATGTATGTAACTAGAACCCTCCATAAGTAATCTTCAACGAGAAATAAAGAACCGTAATCATTAACATCCATACTAAGATTTTAGAGCTTAAGTGATATGTTGCAGCTTCACACCTTAATTTTATTGATGAATCCATCTTTTGATGTTCATCTAGGTTAACAATTTCTGCAGGTGTTTAACTTACTTTCATTCAGTGAAGACCATATCGACTTAACCTGCAAGTGACAATAGGTATATTCAACTCATTATTGCCTTCGTCTTTATTTTTGTCCAATAAACATTAACCTTGTAGGTTGAAGAAATCAACGTCCAGCATTTGGAGTCAAATAATATTAGTACCACTAAAATCTTAAGCTTCTTTCCCATCAATGTCGTTGCTATAAGGTAAAATAATGAAAAATATTACATTTAACTTTAGTTAAAAATAGTCAAAAGGATTCACAGCAATCTTAAACTAAGTACCCGGCAATCAATTCTCAAAACATTAGAAAGTAGCTGTGAAACATGAACAGATTGAATTTGTTTTTAGAAATATTGCATTGTAAAAATTTTCAATTTGCCCTCATAAGTTGTTTTTATAACCTGTACGTCAACTAAAATATTAGTGACATCGCCTACACCTTCACTTTTTTATGAATGAGAAGCAGTTACATGACTAATAAATTTTATTTAGCATGTTTACATAATACGAGACCACGGTGAGTATCCTAATAAGGACAGCAATGAATCTGGTTACCGAAATGATTTGAATACACGTATGCTGTTCGTTGGAATAACCTTCAAAAGGGATCTGCATTTTTAAAGCGAGATATAGTCACTCTAACACACTAACATACTTATAATTAAATAAGAACCATAATACTTTATGGCAACCTTCATTAGAAGTCTGAAGGTCACTACCAACTAACCCATTTTGTTACAAATTTAGAACCTGGTGTAATTTATCTAATTCAACATAACATTCAACAAAATTAATAGTTAAAACTACGCAAACTTCTGCGTTCTTTGTACTCCTATAACATTCAATTCCTGAGACGTATCACATGCAAATCAAAGAAAAACGAAGTTTGGCCGAGGAGAACTATTACACAACTATGACTTTGGAAGGCCTAAATTATTCATTTTGGTTCAAAAATTTAATTATCTCCGATATTTCGAAGAATCCTTTTCCTGCTGTATCATTAGATTTGTCCTGTATTAAATCACACAATCCCAGAATTCAATCCTCAACATCATACATATTTTATATCTGTTAATGCGTTTGGAATTAAAGAAGACAATTTATAAAATATTACTGAAAATATCACCCTTCTTTCCCCTTACATTTTTATACTCTAACATGCTTCTCACAACTTAATTTTAACACTGGTATTGTTTTGAAGTTTTCAGTGTGGCCAAGTATCAGAAATTGTGTTGTAACCTGTTAAACGCATTTGATTCTTCACATCCTAATAGAAAATAATTATGTGTATATTCATTTATCGTGGAAAAATGCTTATGAACATCTAAAATTGCAATATGTTTATTTAATAAGTTAACTAATCACCCATTAGTTAGCATGTGATTTCAGTACAAGTTCAAATTTTGTAGATAGTGCATTTCAATAGCTGCAGCTTGTAGATTTCCAACATTTCAGCTTTCTCCCGTTAACAGGAAAAACTCGATGTTAAAACCTAGGATTGGCAGAATCTTTTGCCTCAAACTACACAGAACGGGTTAAGCTGGAATCTTGAATCATACGGAAAATGTTATCAAATGCTCCATTTTGATAAGAGATGTCGATGAGGGATTTCGCTCTTTTTTCACAAAAGTATTCCTGTGAAATAAATTATTCCCTAATTTACTAACTCACTGTTTCGTAATTAAACAACGCTGACGAACTACTGGATTGTTATTTGGAACACAATTCTTTAACAGCTGGTAGCAGAAGTTCCGGAAATATTGAAAGGAAAACGAGGAAACAAATATCACGTACGGCACGTGAATCAGAAAAAAGATGCAACACCCAGTGGACAAGAACGTTTCCCACGGAAGAACTCGGTGTATAAACGAGATTAGTTACAGTTCAATCAGGCGCATCAGTAAATGAGATTTACCTCTGAAATGCAGCGTAACCTCCCACTTTCTCAAAATACCGCAAATATACACGCAAAGATCAGGGCTAGACGTGTTTTCAGAGAGATTAGCACGCCTTTGTACCGATGCATTTCAGAAATCCTTAGAACAGGAAAAAAAACGGCAAATATGTATTGCATTCTTTTACAAACTAGAAAGAATACAAAAATACAATAGACTAAAGCGATAGTCGGATATTTTAAAACTTGGATTGCCTAGCGCTGGCTTTGAAATTCCAACTCTATGCAAGAACGTGAGAAAAAGACGAATAGTGACTTGCCAATTGAAAAGGTAAAAGTATTTGAAAATTCAAACCAATAACAAAGACATCTAATAGCTAATTCCATTAAAATATTTATTTGAAATTAATTGTATGCTTTAACCAGATCTAGGAATATATTTTGTATAGTAAGAGTTTGCCTCTCTCTTACAATGTACCTGTTATACATTTAGAATGAAGAGGAGTTCGGAGGCTATTCGCAGAAAATTCAACACATCATCATCATCATCATCATCATCATATCATCATCATCATCATCATCACGGTATAAGCCTTGTGGCTCGTTCCGACTTCAAGGAAATTGATCGGACCATCTCATTCGTGGCCTGCCAATATTTCTTCTACCTACAGGTAGAAGGTAGGTTCTAGCTACCTTGTGCACTATTTGTGGTGTACGGTCCTCGGTCATTCTCTGCACATGATCTTGCCATTTTTGCCTGTATGCAATGATTGTTTCATTTAGACTCTGAATTTCCAATTCTCTTCTAATATTCTCGTTTCTTTTCTTGTCTATGAGTCTATAACCTGCCACCTGTCTCAGAAATTTCATCTCAGCAGCCTCCACTTTCTTCTGTTGTGAGATAGTCAAGACCCAGTTTTCACACCCATAAAGCAGGGGTGGGATCGCCATTATTTTATACAGTTTTAACAAAGTTTGACGATTAGAATTTTTCAAATTTTTTATTGTGCCACATATTGTTTGGAATTTGTTTATTTTGTTTTCTATATCTCTATTGCTGGTATATGATACAATATAGCCAAGATAATTAAAAGAAAATTCAACACAAGCACTTATATTTTATCACACAAATATCTTAAGCTTACCTATAATGTCTTAATCAAAATCGTTAAGGCCAATTATGAGAAAATTAAAAATAATGAAACTTTCCCCAAATAAACAGTATTTTTGAACAGCATCCTTGGACGCTAATAACCCAAGGCGCAACAGCTCTTTCCAGGTCAAGGCCAACCGCTCGGCCGCTGCGTCCCCCACCTCTGACCACCACAGGCTTCATGGGTAGGGTGCAGTAGTGGAGGGTGGTCAGCGCCCTCCCGGCTGGCTATGCTGTCTTCGCAACCAGGGCGTTACTTTTCAATCAAGTTAACTCAATTGGCCCCTCAGGGAGGTAACGTGGCTGAGTGCACCCCGAACCAGTTCTTCCAGCGGGAGAAAGTCCACATGCCAGTACCGGGAATCCTACCCGGGTCTTCGCTTGGTAAGCAGCAACGCTATGGAGACGACTTCCTTGGAAGATATTGAACTTAAATATGAAACTTGGTATTTAACACAATTTTAGTTTTTGAAATATGCTATTCTCTCTCTCCCAGCACCCTCTCTTTCTCTTACAGACGTGAGAGAGAGGGAGAGAAAAAGGGAGAGTGAGGGAGAGGCAGAGACCTTCTTAAAATGGTTTACTTATTCAGGAACGCTCAAAACGTGCATTGCCGATGAAACCTCGGTATCGAATTTTTCTGGAAATGCAACTATTATTCTATGGGTACGAAAGCAAAACTAAAAACAAATACTTCCTAGAGATGCCCAGTATAACCTTCATAATAGCGAAAGTTTTGCACAATTTGCACGTTTTAAACATGAGATTGTAGGAGGTCATTTGCAATGGAGATTGAACGCACGCACTACGTAAACACGAAGGTTTGCCATTTGGGATTTAATGCACTCATTCACGATCATAAAATTAAGAACACTGTAGAAACATGCATATGGTAGAGAAAATACTTTTTTTCGAGATAGTGTTTTTGATCCACTTCCAGTTCATGCTGACATGGCTGAAAGCTGAACTTCCTGTTTTCAGTGCTGGCAACCTGCGTGTTTTCTCTATTTTACTTCACATATTAATCTAGATTGCCTGACTCGACAAAGGACAATGCTTTGGTTTCAGATTGCCTTGTATAACAACAAAATATAATATAAAGTACCAAGAACTTGTAAAAGTTAATTAAACTGGAACCAAAATAACATGCAAATTAAGAAACAATTTTGAAATGTTGCAAACAAAAGAAAACAAAGTAAATAGTCATTGTTATATAAATAATTAATTTGTGGTTATAAATACAGAAACCAATAAAAGCTATTTGGAACTTCTGCTCTGAAGTCGTCAGCTAGGATTTTAGGTATGATGGTTCCTACAGCTACCAATGGTGCTACCACTCATGCTCTTGATGTTCTGTATTTATATTGTTTTAATATCCTGTAATTATTGTCAGAGTTATATTGTATAACTTTATAACAGTCTACTTTGCCTATTACCATTGGAGTCTCATTCACTTATTGGTAGTCTTGTAGCTCGACATCCTTTGGTCACTATATTTAAATTTTTGGTGTCAGCAGTGATGAAAAAGTCTTCCTCTATTTTCTGGCAGAAAAAACTGTCCAATGAATCTACAGAATAAATATTCATGCAGACATGTGGATAATTTTTACATGTAGGTACAAAATATGTATAATTAATCAGAAAGTGCATAACTTCTTTAACAGTGAAATTTGGTGCGAGTGCATTGGATTGTAAGTACTGTCCAGGAATGTGATCAAGGACCACAAGTCTGCAGAATGAATAGTGGCTAAGCTGTAACGCGCTTGGCTCGCATTCGGGAGGTTCCAGGTTCGATTACCTTCGGGCGGTCGTGGGTTCTTTCATGATTTCATCGGTTGGTAGCCGAATGGTCGGGTGATTTTCCTTAAACCACGGTTTTCCTGTCCATTTCCTACCACCAACATTGCCTTATATGTATTTCCGGATTGAAGGACCAGGTGACAGCAATTTGTATTTTGCACCAAGTCGGTGGAATTTGCTAAAGAGTTTTCCGAGGCGTTTGGTGGTTCTGATGCTCCCGCAACCCCCACCCCTTGTGAGCTAGCTATATTGCTACGGAACCAATAGAGTGCACGAGGATTAGACATGCTAACCGACAACAGGATGGGCTTCATATGGAATAGTTAATGGTTCCTTCCTTAATAACGCACTTGGTTCGGACCTGGCCGCCCCTAGGGGCTTCACCTCATCCCTTACACCCAGAGGTCACGTAGTGAGCGCTCCAGTTACCGGTGGCCTCTTTATTTTTCTAATGACTACCCCTAATCGGATGAATGCAGTTCTTCACAATGAGCATCCAAGGTATATTATCCAACGGGAAATGTATATTTAGCATTTTATTGCTTCGCCTGAAGGGAGCAAATGCTCATTTCTAAAACAAATACGAAAGTAGTATCTGTTGATCATCTTCTGCCATACTTTTCAGAGAAACTAACTGGAGGTACAAGAGAAGGTTATCTATTATTAAATGTAACGAGTTTGTAAAACTGCATATTAATGCACAGACGTGCTTTCTAGCCTCTTTTCGCCTCAAGATGTGGCCTAAGGCAGCGGATGCATTGATGCAGCGACAGACAATCCGGAAAACGAATCAAGGCCTATGCTCCAGATCCGCACGACTGGTTTGCAGATGAAACGTGAGTTGAACCACTTTCCACCGCAACATGTTCTTCCTTCATTGAGGCATCTTCAGTTTCTCGATTCTATCATTGTTCCTGCAACTAACTTCTGTCATCAACCTCTGAGCAACTGCTTTTCTACATTTATTCATATATTTGCTAACACTTAACAATTTAGTTTCCACGTATGTCAAGAGCAGAGTGGAAATTTATAGTAATAAATACCAGTTTTGCATATCACTTTCTCTACTATGCCTGTATAGAAAATTCAGGGAGGATTGCATTCCACCCAAAAATTCCATGTCGAGATTTCATCTGAGCTACCTGTTTTGAAATCCCCTGAATCCAAAAACCTTACTGCTGATTTTCTTCTAGATGCAAGGGAATATAGGAATACAGTAGGCCTTGAGCGATAGTCAAGTCTTAAAGCTTTGAAATTCCGTTCTTTTTGCTCAGGGAAACAGATAAAAATGTGACCGACGATCTTGCAATTGAGTAAAGTTTAAGTACTGCAAAACACACAAACAACAATGAATATCTCCTAAATAGTTCACTCCACAAAAATGCATATAGACATAAATGGTGTGTTTTAAAAAAAATGTACAGTTTTTGTATAGTAACATTCGGCCTATCTCTTACGGTTTACCAGTTATGTGAAAGTCAAGACTAAATAGGATTTCATGGACTATAGCCAGAAAATTCAAAACAATTCATTTTCATTCTTACACTTTTGAGAAAATCAGAAGTTACGAAGGGCGGCGCCGTAGCCGAGAGGTTAGAGCGTTCGCCTACCACCTGGGCGGCTCGGATTCGGTCCTAGGGATCCGCATGTGGTATTCGTGTTGGATGAAGCGGCGTCAGGGCGGGTTTTTTCCAGGTTCTTCAGTTTCCTCCGCCACTCATTCCAGCAATTGCTCCTTTATTACCTTTCCAATCATCAATTTCGCCTGTATTTCATATCCTCTTCCTCATTATCATACCTGGTACTTTGCTGATCATCCGCTTCCAGGTCTTCAGTCTGTCCGGTCCACAGGTTCCTGTGCTCCCCGACAGGGTCTGACCCTTGCAACTAGTGTGCAAGTCCTATATAAGCGGAGGGTAATCGGGCAAAGAAAAAAAGAGAAAAGAAAGTTTCGAAAAATTTTCTACGTAAAGGGTATCTATAGGGTGGATGTATTTGCTTCAAAATCTTCGTGTGCATCCTTGAAAGATATTAAATTTAATTACCAATTCTGGCTTTTAACAGACTTCTTGTTTTTGACTTCTAGTGTTCAGATAGACACAGACATTTTCTAAACATGCTCTTTTTGGATTCAGGGGGCCTAAAAGCACACATTTCCGGTGAAATCTCGACATGGAAATTTTGGATCGAATACAATACTTCCCCTAGAAAGTAATAAACCTTCGTATGTGGAAGCTATATAAAAATAAATTACACACGATAGAGAAAGGTCATGTGACTAACACATCAGATTTGTATATGCTAGGAAAGATATTCGCCAAGCATTTGTGCCTCTGACGGGGCTCGAAACCCACGTTTGCGAACTATTGCCGTAGAGAAACTTCGATCATGGGGGATAAAATAACTTGTCATGCTAATCAGGTAAAAATCGAGCACCGTAGAACATGTGCCAAGATTGTATTGGCATTCATAACAAGTGACACTCAACTTTCGAGAATCTGAAAGCGTTGGATAGCTGAGGAGATGGCGTCTGTGGCTTTAAACCGTCTGGACAAGGTTTCATTAGCTGTTGATTCTTTTGCACGACTGGTTTGGCACAAAACGAAAAGTTGGACCACTTTTGCACCTCCAGGTGGTTGGCTCTTCCAAAGGAAGCAAGTACAAGGAGCTGGTTTGTATTGCCGTGCTTTCCTCAATCCAAATCAAGGGTCATTCAGTGCGGATAATAAATGTAGCAGGTTTGCCGAGGTCCATTCCAACTGTCCTTCTCCATGCTAACCACAAAATTGTCGGCCTTTCTCTTCCCCTGACGAGATACGCTTACACTGACAGTCTGATGTTTTGCAGCACTAACTCGCATAGTTTAGGAACGATTCTCTTCCGGTTACAACTAAAGGAAGGAAGGAAGGAAGAACGACAGAGTCACTGTCTCAGTTATTATTAGACGAGGATTCGTACAGAATACTGTCTTGTGTTCAAGTGTCAACATTTTTACTTTCTCTACCATCTACCTCCAAAAAACAACAAAAACAAACCTTAGAAGAAGGTCTCTGTGTACATGTATGAAGAGCCTTTGTATTAAGAGTATGACTCATAATTTCATACTTGAGTAAAATTGTTTATGCGGACCCGGAAAGCAAAACTTCTTACAATTTTCTTTTTTGTGTTGGTAATAGTGTCTCACTTTCGGAATATATTTTAGACAATTTATAACTAATAACAAGTAATAATCAAAATAAGCCTACACAATGTTTTGTTAGGTTAGTTTTATTTTTAAAGCTCGTTAGCCAAAAGCTACACTTTTTTTTTTTTTTTTTTTTTTTAACAGAAAAGTACATTTTTCTCTAAAACCATCAAACTTAGAAAGCTTAAATTTACTCCAATAACCTGTTAGTGTTAGATACACGTTTTAACATAGTAGTTTAAAAATATATAACGAATAAAAAGATACCGGGTGATTAAGCACAAAGCTTCTATCCAACATTGTTTCCGTATTACGATTTTAGTCAATGCTATTACGTATAACTCGCAACGTCAGAAGTGGCTAACGTGCGAATGCGGAAACTTCTCCCAATTTACACGTTACTCCGTTCTTGACCTAAAACGTTATACTTCATTATGCACACAACAATAAACATCTACAAATACATCCCTTTTAGTCAGACAAGTCTTCCGTTATTGTTATTGTGATTGTTATTGTTATTGCTATTGATGTTGAGGTTATTATTATTATTATTATTATTATTATTATTATTATTATTATTATTATTATTATTATTATTATTATTATTATTATTATTATTATTATTATTATCATCATCATCATCATCATCATCATAATCATCATTATCATCATTACCATCATCATCAGTATCATCATCAGTATCATCATCAGTATCATCTTCATTATCATCTTCTTCATCATCTTTATCATCATTATCATTATTATTATTATTATTAGCTGTTGTAGCTGGATCAATCTAGTCGTAACCGTAACTATTGTACTATATGCAGCTCATGCTATTTAACATTTTCAGGTTCTATGTTAAACTAACACTTTGTGGACACTCAAAATGTATTCTCAGAGCCGCTACTGGTGCAAAACATCGTAAGTTTTCACGACTGGAGTTTTTAAACCAGTATCTTAATGTATAAATAGAATACTTTAATAACTCGTTATTACATTACTTCCTTTTGCTTTGTTTTAAATCCCTCCTTTACTCAAGTGAAGAGAAACGCTCTATACACATTTAAATGTTGGTGGAGTAGTCAGCAAAGACCTTTATATCACTCTATGTAATTAAAGAATGTCGGGGAAGAAAAGTATTTGATGGGAAGCGCCAGAAGCTCGACTTTTTTCAGAGCGAATGAATTGAAAACAGAAGTTTCAAATGAAAGAAAAACAACTTATAAAAGCGCAGAAATCTCTTTACACTCCAACAGTTTAATAAATAAATAAAGTCCACTTATTAAATAGCATAACACTGCCTTGTTTCCTCTGGCTTTAGCTTAGATAGCGCGCTACAGATTTATGCTGTTATCAAAGGAAAAGAAATGCAACTTTACGTTCAGCGTGACAATTGCATGTTTCAATCCTCGACAATATCCATAAATAGGTTGAGATAGGTAGCTTCAAACTAAAATTTTTGGAATATTTTGGTTTCCTTTCGCTCTTGGACGCCTTCAGCATCTCCCCGAGCTTCGTGGTCTAGACTTCTAGAGGATGTATTAAAATTAATTGCCAAAATTCGGTGAGAAAGGAAATGGTAGTAACGACGTTCAAATGTTAAGTTCGCAACACATAGCGATTGTAAAAAGTAATGTTGACAAGACACGATGAAAAACTTTTAGAGAAGAAACAAGAACAATATTGATAAAGATTATACATAAAGTGAGTGCATCGAAAGATAGTTGTATAGTCAACCTTATAAATGTAATGAAAAGTTTCATACATTAAGAAGTTTGAGTTTTTGTAAACTAACCTTTTTTTCATTAAAAATACATCTCACAATTACTGTTTCATCGTCATCGCTGTGAGTGTAGAAAGGAATCTCTAAAGAGGAGCAACGTACTATAAAAAAACACGACACAAATTGTTTAATGTATATTTTTTGCAAAATGATACAAAATATATCGGATGGTCCCCTGACATCAGTTAGTAAGTCAATATCAACTGAAGCAAGATGGTGCTTCTGTATGTACTGAGTACTAGATGTTCTTTTTTTTTTTTTTTTTTTTCAGCTAATTTATGAACGCTACATTTATTCAACTTGCAAGAAGTATGAGAGATTTTGAGCTTCAAACCGTATTGTACGAACAATAATGAATAAAACACTATTTTGTTTTGTTATATAATACATAACTTGGTTTTAACAGACATTTCAGGCATTTTAAAACTAAGAGTAGCTTTACTCCACTGCCCCGATAGAGGGGTAGCTATGTTACGTCACAGTATATCTCAATGGCCCTCCGCCTAGGATGTGACACACGACTCACCCGTACCTAGTCTATTTTTTACGTAACAAGTCCTGTTACAAACATTTTGGAGAGAGAAGACACGTCACCTCTCATATGCAGGCTATTGACTCGTCTAAAAAGTGTTACAACTTGCAAGAGAACCAAAGTTGAAGAAAATCTCACTTAACGAAAGTTTGGCTCATTCCCCTGTCTTCTTCAAAGGTTTGTGATAGATCTCATCACCCGGACTACAGCTGAGCAGTTTTAAAATATTCAAAAGTACAAGTTCTTCTCTTCTTGCCTCGCAAAATCACATCCTCATTTTTTTCTTTTATTGGGAATCGAACCCGAGTCCTAAGTTATCTCCACATAGAACAATAAATGAATCTTCTCTTGCTAATACATAACCAATATTTTTCTTCTGTAATCTGTGAATCCATAATGTAACTGTTGAAGTAATCTGTCTGGATCGCTCTTTTGTTGGTGTTAAGGGATTCGTAAGCTTTGACCTTTTTCAATAGTTAATATGTTCAGCTCATTTCTTATAAAATTATTGTATTACCCGCTAATATACGTAGGAAACATCAAATTAGCCTAGAGAAAAGTAATATTTCAAGGGTAAGTATAATTTCGATACATTCACAGTAACATTTGTACACGAGTGTTTGCCCAGAGAATTTTTATTTTATTTCTTTCTTAAATTTTGAAATCTATTCTGAAGATTATATACATCAATAGTAGGCATGCATCATTCATAAATACAGAGAAATGTGGTTAAAACACTTACGAAGAATGGATACCAACAGAATTCCTAATACTGTCCTATTCTACGACCCAAAAGGAAGAAGAAACCCAGGAAGACTGAAGAAATAGCCAAATCAATATGGAGTCGGAACGGATTAAGAAGTGCAAACCGTGAAGTAGAAGAGTAAGCAAGGTTAAATTAGTTTCATTTTAATTAGTTTCTCGTTTTATGGCCTTATTTTTTCGTACTTTTTTCTGTTTTTCCTGTTATCTGTTATGTGTTTTACATATATACACAATACACACAAACACAAGCCCGAAGCGGGATTCGAACCTGCGAATTTCTGCGCGGCGCAGCACCCAAGACATACACTTTAACCACCACAGCTACGAGGACCAGTAATATGTTGAACAACCGAACGAGATAGATCATTAAAAGAACACATTGATTTATCAGAAAATAAATAGAGGGTGGTTGTAAACAAACAAGAAAAATTCATACCACATATTCAATACTCATTTAAATTCTGCTATTATTCCAATTGTGCTTCAGGAGTTACTCTGAGGACGGACGCATAGTTAAGAATAAAACCTATACATTTGGTTATCTTTATAGTATACCTAAGGACATAAATGGTATTGAAATATATAGAAATCCGGAGTACTTGACCTTCGAGGGCGAGTGGTCGCGGGGCGCGCCCAGTCCTTGGTATCGTATGTCAACTGTTCGTGGTAACTCCCTCTGACAACTGTTCTCATATGCTGCATATTCATTGCAATTATGTTTTATTTTTTGTTAAGAGGTATTCGAACGAGTAAGCAGATGGCCCACTTGTCCTTCAAAAGTTATCATTTCATAGTATATAACTGTATCACTGAGGGAAGCGTGTTAATAGGGTCCAGGGAAAGCAAGAAAACATGAGAGGATGTCCAATATATTCTATTTCTAAGATTCTTTTATTGGCTCATATCACACACATTGTTTTAGAATGATCGTACTTCAAAGAAATAAGTATTAATATTCAAAACTGTTTCGTATGAATAAGTTTTAGACTAGACCTGAAAATAATTAATCTAAAGAAGGCGATAAGGATGATAAACATGGCTGTTTTATTAAGCTTGTCAATTGATAGAAAGGAGGAAATAAATCAGTTTGATAATCGAGACAAACTTTAGCGGCAGAAAAAACGGAGAAAGTTGCCATAACGACATTTTTATTTTTCGTGGTATTACAAATTGGAATTTCCTCTTTCAAGTTTAGGTTTGCTCTTCAAATTGGTACCACTTCCAAACACGAAGAACTTAACCAAGCAAAGCGATTTTTGCTTTGTAAATAAACCACACGAGTTTTAATTGAAGAGTATTTTCTCTGATTGACACTTTCTGGCAAAACCATTTTCTCTGGAACTATAGAAGGCAGCTAAATTAAATTTTGATATGATAAAAAATATCTTGGTGGTGTTACTGATCTACGAGTGTTAATAGGTCAGTTGGTTGGGTGGGTTTAAAAATTAATTGCTGATACATCTCAATAAAACACCTCAACTTTTAAATAGCTGCTGAGAAATTAGGTCATGGAATTAGTAAATTTAACTTTTGTGGATAGGACTTTAATCTGCCTTTAAGTATCAGCATTTTTATCATTATTATCATCATCATTATTATTTAGTATTGATAGAGGAATAAAATAATACCTATATTAATTATATATAAGAATACATAAGTAACGCCAATACAAACACCAATCACAGAGTAAGATCATAAAATTAAGAAAACTGTACAACGCTGCAGCCGACAATGTAGTTCTAACTCTGGTTTTAAATATAAGTATATGGCAAATTTTTAACCTGAAGAAATAGGTTAAATAAACTAAGAGAGACAATATAAAAACATTTCTGATATGCTAGATTTACATAAATTACGACTATTTATTGTGAAGTATTTATAAAATGAGTCACAAGTTGTAAACTGACTTGCCACACACACAACAGGCGAGCCAGAACTATCTTTGGAGCTAGTGTAGGTGTATTGGGTTGAATGAAAGTGGTTTACAGTGTGTCTGTTGCGAGGTTCCATAAATTTGTCCACATTTTATTTTTGTCATCAGATAAGTTTTATATGCTGAGGTGTGGTTTCCCCATAAAACGTTAAGCTATAAACAAAATATGGTTATTCGTGAAGTTGGAGTTACATTGGAGCACAGCATAGAATGGCATAACTATAAATAGAATGGATCACAATATTATCTCCAAAACTGTGTCTACGTATAAACCTATAGAACAATGGGATTGATGAAAAGAACAATTTAAATAAAAATCACCAAATATGACCAGACGCAACAAGTTCTAGGGTATAAACAATAACGTTATATTACCATCATCATTATTATTACTATTATATCTATTTTAAAACAATTTTATTCTCATTAAAAGTGTTTGAAAACTACTTTTCAGTGTATTTTATATTACATCTCATTATGTGGCTTTTATTTACTTTGCTCCCCAAACAAAGCTGGGTCCATCCACATAAACGTTCACTGTTGGTGGGTGAAGAAACGGACGTAAGATTTTACTGGAAGCACTGCGTGTGGTTAATGAGAGTAGTACGCCTTCATTTACTACAAGAGTTCTTTTTCCGTTGCTGTCTGATATGGTGTGGTAATTTCGACAGAAGACGTATTCTATTTCTTTAACCGCCGCTTTGAAACAAGTTCCCTGAAGGAGTTACGGTTAACTCAACCGTCTTTCCGCTGCAATGCAATAACCTCACTCACTACTTTTACTTTCTATGCTACATATAGAAGGGAAGTACTGTATTCCACCCAAGTATTCGATGTAGAGATTTTATCTTAAATATATGGTTTTAGGACCGTCTCCAAAAGCATTTTTAGAGAGAGGGCTGACAAATGTGTGTGTAAACAATGGACTCTGAAGTCCTAATTCTAACTAATTTTTGTTTAAATGGTAAATCGGAAGAGATCTACAGAATCTTATAGAACAAAAACGCAGATTTCGTTAAAACACTGACCTAGCTGTCGACGGGCCCTTAAACCCTGATCACTCACTCACTCGTTAAAACACAGTTTATGCTAAAGATGTTTTGCCTAATAACAATTTTAGACAGGTTTCTTGTTACCGGTTTTAAATTTAAATACATTTTCTCAATTAGGAAGTCGTTAAAGAAAATAAAAAAACGGAATTCAGAGTGCAGAAATTACCTTTCTAAGAAGAATCAAAGGCTGCACAAGATTAGATAACATACGAAATGAAGATACCAGAAATGAATTGTATATATTTTCTGTACGCGATAAAATTCAACAGTACAGAAATAGCTGGAAACAACATCTATCCACAATAGATCAAACAAGGCTTCCTAAATTGGTATACCAGTACGGACCATCAGGATTCAGGAACACAACACCCAAGAAAAGATGAACCGGAACAGGAGATTTGCCTAAAACATCAAATGGAGGAGGAGGAAGTCGTTAGTGGTTCTTTTATGTCCTGGGTATGCAAAGAGAATGAATTTTCGAAGCCATCACACAGATAGCAGCTCTTAATACCATTTCTACGGAATTTATCTGGATTAATCTGTTGTGGATACAAGAATAAGAGTTTTAAATATTATTTTGTACAAAAGTGATATAGAAAGTCATGCGAGTGCAACACATCCGACTTTTTAATAATATTTTGGGATTGTTCTTTTCATATTTTGGTAATTTTTCTTCATATTTTGCGTGTGTTTAGCCCTAACCACTATGAACGTGATGCTGCCGTTACCGTTAAGCCAAGCCTGTTTCCGTTGCAATACATACATCACGAGAGAAGAGATTTTCGGCAGCGGCTAACTGAAAGTGATACTCCCGGGTTACGGTCAAGACAGCTGCCATGCCACGCCTGTATATGACCCACAACGCTCTGGGTTGCTCAACCTTTACCGTTCTTGATTTCCGAACTATGGAGAGCTGTTATTATAAAATTAAATGAAATAACTGGTTAGGACTCCGATCGCATCCAAAGATATCTCGCGTAATGCTCCAGCTACAAATTACACGCCTCAGTTCCTTGTGGGATGCTGTAATTAAAGGTGCAGAGAATGCCCGTGGAACTTTCCTCGGCCTCAACGAAAGTTAAAGTAGTTGCGAAAATCTCGTACGTTCAGTTTTAATGGGTGTCTTCCAGCGAACAGTGTTGATTAGACCACCAGTGTTCTGTCAAGACCACACTCTCTCTGCTTCGCTCTCTGCTTTACCGAAAACTGGTAGTTTTTGAGCACTAGTTTACTCACTCTTTCCAAACAGCAATAAACAGAGAAAGTAAAATGTCCACGATACTACGATTAAACCTTTCCTTTCCTTTCAATGGAAGCTAGCAATTAAAATCCTGTTGAACTTTTTCCGCTTGATCATTTTTCCTTAGTGTTGTACTTTGTGAGTGCGCGCGCGTGTGCGTGCACATTAAAAGGTTTTAAAATTTTCACCCAATTTAGCCTGAAAAATAATTTTCACTGCTGTCTTATATAAACATATGATTTTAAATTTCTAGTTCCCAAGTTATTAAATTTGAAAGCTGAATTTAATTACCTTATGACAAATGTTTCACAATGCAATTTTGATAACTTTTGTTTTTAAATCCCATGACTTTAGAATGCTTGAACGTTTTGTCGGAAAAACAATGAAAAACAAATAAGCGTTTCTAGCTAATCATGAGGAATAAATCTGCACAATGATAGCTTTTAAGAAATAACAGCTCTTCGCGAATATATTGCGTTTTCCTGAAATGGTTTTGCTTTTCTGTTGAAGAAAACAAATGGAATAAGCATTTTACACACACTACATATTGTTTTTTCCGCACATGTGTGTCTGTAAATGTACCAAGGATCCACATCAGATGTTTGCGACCAAATGGTAACCGATATTTTGGACATAAATTTTACTGCGAACGCTTGATCATAAATCTATAAATTATTTTATTTCTTCATTCCTAAACCTAGGAATATGGCACATACAAAATAAGTTTAAATGGACTTTAAGCTTAACGAAGATTAAAAATATATGATATTTTTAAAAAAATAGAATGCCTTTATCACTTCAAAGTACGTACTGGGTATCTATTTTTCTGCATTTCCAAAGTAAAAATAAATTTTATAAAACTGCTAAAGAAATATTGTACTATTACGATTTTGTAAGTTTCCTAATGTGACGCTTAACTGGACCTGCACAAACTTTATAGCACGTGGAATTTTAAAACCGGATTTTCTGGTAATCTTGTTTCTTACGTTCTTGAGCTCTTAAATGTTTCTCCTGATCCAGGATTTGTTGAGTTTCTTTCAAATTTTCAGTACCAGTTTTGTAGAAAGAAATGAAGCCATCGAAGGAGTATTTTCTTTATATCAAACATTGTTTTGTATTTAGGGGTTTATACTAAGTATAATTTTACTCTAAAAATCCTTTATAATAAAGAACTATATTAGAAAGCAAACTGCAGAACTTAAAAGTTCCGGAGTTTCAAGATTTTCTAATGGATATTTCATATTTACTTGTTTCTAAGTTATTTATATTACTATTTTTAAGATAAAGTACACAGCACCATTTCATTTGGTTCCTTTTTACAATCATGTTAAAACCTTCGACAGTAACTTTAACTAAACTGTTGAACTTTGTAGAATTGAGTCATTTAAGAGAAAGAAAACAAAAGGAAAAAATCAAAATCAAATAAAACGCAGTTATTTAATCCGTATAAAATAAGAAAAGTACATACTTCAGGAAATGCTACTGGTAAACAAGCTCCTGATTGGAATTGCAAAATACACGGAGAAGACCCAAAGCACAAAGGCGCTCTAGAAAGGATGAAGGATGGCAGTAAGAGCGAGAGATAAAATGTATCTCCAGCAATGGGGTCAGATGATGCTGGTTTGTAGACGCCTTATGCTCCAATACGACTTCTGGTCCATTCTGTATGAACATAGAGAAAAACAAATCTCCATTTGACAGTCTGTTCCTTCGCCTGGAAGATATAACTTGACAAGGGTTGGCAGACTGCCATCCTGGACATTTAACTGTGAAGCCTGAAATTAAAATGAACAAATATCGCAAGATCCAAGAGAAGTCTTTGGACATAAGCAAAGAGAACGCATTAGAAGGATGAGGTTATTTACGACCATGCGTCCCCCACCCTTTGTGTGACATAAACAAAGAGTGGTATGTATGTGTGTGTGTGAAGAGGTTAGGTTGTTAATCGTATTCGAGTAGGGCAGGCCACAGCTGCCTCATTACAGGAGGCCATGTGTAGATGAAGTGTTCTACAAGCAAAACAAAACAAGGGGTCGGTCTGTAACACTCAACAAGGATTTCTTCGCCTGAAGCGTCATGTTACACTGCAGTACCTACCGCGCTCGAGTATTTCTCCACTGCTGGGGCGCAATGCTTTGGTTATTACTGTCTAAACATAATACGAGATGGAATGGACATATCACCATAAATGAGAATGTGTTCAATGGGCACTGAAGTATAGCTATTCTTTTTAATTGTTTATTTAATATCGCTTTACCGAGAAAGGTGGCACTGCGTCCCGGAGGTCCCAGGTTCAGTTCCCGGCAACCCTCCGCTCTAACCCATGTTTTTTTTTTTTTTTTTTTTTTTTTTTTTTTTTTTTTTTTTTTTTTTTTTTTTTTTTTCCGGGTTTCCTTAGGTTGCTAGTCGAATGTTCGGCTGGTTCCTCTTCTACCACGACTTTTCTCTCCCTCATTTCCTGTACACATTACTACCTTCATTGTCAACTGTTTCAGAGTTTTAGGACCAGGCGGCAGTGAGTTACGGCTGGGCGGTGGATGTGCGCCCTGTAAAGGTTTCCTCCTCGGCGTCGAGTCACGACCCGCCTCCGTGTGGGCCTCACCAGTGAAGGCAGCAAAGGATTATGGTCTGGTGGGTGGGCTCAGGTGGCTCGGATGCGTTCAAACGGAAACGTTAGACACCCCGTCCGGATCTGGGGTCACGGTAGAAGCTTAAAGCATTACGTGCGGCCCTTACCCTGGTTCCGGAAGCCCTCCGTAATATGTACCTTTACCTTTAATATCGCTTTCCCAGCTAGTTGTTATCTTCAAGTTATCCATATGTAGGATTATAAATGTTACAACAAAATATAAAGTAAAAACTAAAGTAAATAACAAGAAACCAACAGTTATACAAGTTTTAAGTAAGAAGATTACAACGCGTTACAAAATATATACAAATTAAACAATAGATACTATTAACAATAATTATACTAGATGATTGAGCGTACTCGGTATTGAAATGCTTAGTTAATCAATTTAATCACATTCTTTTCATACGTGTATTCAACACAATTATAATAGAAAATTAATTTTCAGGAGACGTAAAATTAGTCACGTATAAAATGTCCAAGTTTACTAATTAAAATAATATTAGTAGAACGCATTACTAAAACTGCCAATTTCTACGGTTTTCAATCGATTTCGCTACGTTTTCTTGTTTATAATATAAAAATAGCGATGAAAACATATAGACCACAGTACGCAACAGAGGGCTGCAAGTGATTCCGACTCATCAGAAAAACATTTTTTTTCGAGTTCTTTTTTCATAAACTCTAAAATTCGAATTTGGATTCAATACTTTATTTAAAATTATTTTTTACGTTTGTACAGGTATAGTTTTACCTCGGGAGAAAATAACTTGTAAAACCTGCTATTGCAGGTTCCTTATTGCTATAAAATCTTATCCCATCTAAACACTCCCTGATAAACAAAAAATGTCTAAAACTTATAATTTCACTTTTCAGAATGTACATGATCATTTTCAGGAAAAAAAAAAAAAAAAAACTGGATGAAAAGTTAGGAATATTCTGGCTCAGCATAAATGCCAAGGTAAACATACTTACATAGCCTACGATATTTTAAGGTGTAAGACTGCCAAAGGGCGTTTTACTCTACTGCCTATAGAAGTAAGTTTTCAAAGTTGAAATGGTTTCGCTGAAACGTCATTTCTGCGATATTTACACCGAAATTCAGTCTTAAAGTTTTCTTCAGTTACAATAAGAACACAGAATACCGGAAAAAGCAAAACAGAAAAGCAACTGAACGTTGGTACTATATGGGAAATAAAAGGAATCCAATCTTGGGTAAACTTAAAAAGAAACACGGAACAAATCGTTAGAGAACGGGTAACAGATGTTTACCTAAAGTAAAACGGAAATGTCAGCCAAGAGGAAAGAGTGTACCATTCAAGTAATAGAGGTCAGAGGTCCTGGAGCGTGAATTAAGGTTAAGTGTTGTCTTTCGTCTGCTTGAGAGTCGAAATGTGCAGCCACACCTCAACGAAGGGAAAATAGATCCAATAAGGGAAGTACATTTGTGCGTCATTCAATTCGTGATTGCCACTTTGAGAACTGTAGTTAAAGGCTGTACAATTTCGGTTAAAAGGCTCTAAGGGACTTTGGTATGGTTTGGAAGGCACGCAGCGCTTCTCCAAGTTTAGCAACTGCTACCTTCCTAAATAATCAAGACTTTTCTCATTTAACATAACCTAAATTGATACAAATTACGTCACATAATTTTCAGAAATGTTTCCTCCTCAGGTGGGTCACTGCGTGCTTTGGCACAGTACCTGTTTAGTGTTAAAAAAAGTTCTTTTAATCAGAGATTGTCTCGAACATGTTGAACAATACCTTACATGAGATATTGCACTCACATTAACCGTTAAAGTTTTACATGCAAAGAAGTGCATATTCTTAATTGAAAATAAGTTCTACGCAATTATTCACTGCAGATAAAATATTTATAAAATACATAAAAGATGTGATGAATGAGAAATGGCATGAGAAAGTCATACGAGTGTGGACAATTACATTCTAAGTACTGTTTTGAACCATGTCTGTTGTCCTTATCTCCTATTAAGATTATTTTACCAGTGTCTCTTATGAAATGCAGGCGGGATGAATGACTGAAAAGTTGATGGAACAAATTGTGGAACTTCAGACAAATCATTTACAGATTTCTTTCTGTTCGATCTTCAGGTTTTTTAATGAAATTAGTGAAATTGTGCTCAACTTATCCTGAGGTGTATAGCTTAAGATTACCCGACATTCGCCTTCTCAGGATCAGGGAAAACCTCGGAAAAGAATCTTGTCCGGATAACTCAGCCTAATAGAGATTCGAACTCGGGGCCTCTTGAATGTGAGGGAGACACGCTATCGCCACACTAAAGAGCCGGGCTTTTCTTCAGGAGTGATTAGAATGTGTTCCTTTATGATGTTAAAACCCTTTGCTCTCCGATTGCTTGACAGTTGACCATGTAGCTACTGAATACATTATACCTACGATCCCAAGTATCTAAACCGTACACTTGCTTCATTATATAGCATCTACAATTATTCCAAAGTGCCTTTTTTATTTTCTTCCGTTAACTATAATGCTACTATGACTTTACTATGGCTTTATCAAGACTCATAAGACTCATAATGAAGTAAACAAATCGTGCAAACGAGAGTAATAAATCCTTGACCCTGCGGCGAAGATATTGTTTAATGATGCATGTTTAGTATTCCTGCTTTGCTGTGGTGTTATGCCTGAGCGATGACCATTGAGAAGAGAAATTCAGCTATTGTACCTAATATCGGGAGCAATTTTGTCTCATTTTTTTCTTCTCCTTTCTTCTTATAGACGAAGAGCATAATAACAGCGTGTTGTTTTTCCTTAGGACAAAGAAATGTTCAGGCAAAAGAAAGGAAAAGTGCAATGCTCTGGTTACTTTTCAGCTCAACCCTTTCTCTGCGCAGATCCTCATTTTCATATTCCACATGGGGAAATACACTTCATCTTCTGTCCTAATTCTTCAAGACACAAGTCGGGAGTTCGATGATCCTTGAATACTCTAAATTTGATGTGACAGAAACAAACGGGGATACAAAATGAGCAATGCATCCGTAAATTTTGGCATTTCTCTTGTCCTTATAATTTGTACTTTCATGCCATACATTTAGTTCTTAATATGAACCATTTTGAAACCACTGATGGCTATTTAATTGGTCCTAAAGAATTTAGGTAAAGAATCGCATTGAATGTTTAGCCCCCACTTTTCTCACTTTCTCTCTTTTATCATTTTTTCACTATTAAAAATTCTTGTTGTACCAGTTCTATAATTTGTCAGCTTGAACTTTTCGGAATTTTGGACTTAAAACTGATTATATAATAAAGTAGTTAGCAATATCAAATAGTTTCGTTAAGTTTAATTCTCTTCTAAAGCTCACATTGAAAATATTGAAGTCCAATACATGTGTACATTCTTTTTCTCTTAAACTGATTACATTTATGTCTCAGGAACCTCTCCTGAACGCGCACCAGCAGTTCTCTAGACGTATTGAAACAATGGATCTCTATAGAATAGTAAAAAAAGTGTTCTTTAGGCTCTGGGGGGGATTAATAGGACGATCGACAAAGCAAATTAAAAATTTGAGAGCGATAGGATAAAGGCTGGTTCACAACCACCGACAACGGTAGCGATATCGGCAACGAGAGTTTTGAAATGCATGCATTCAAACACGAGTGTTTACAACCAACAGCAAACCTTCCAGGGTTCCGGGAACAGTAAGCAAGACTTGGCCAAGATTCAATTTTGGTGTTCCCGTTAAGGGGCATTGCATATTAAATACATTAAGCGCATATTAAATACTACTACTACTTCTTCCTTCAAGGTAGAAATTCTTCAAGATGGCCCTGACGTAAACGGCCGCTAGAACTCTCACTAGTCACAATTCTGGGAAAATAAAACCAGAAGGAATTTTATATAGCAACAAATAGCCTAAGATGCTAAAGGACTGACGCTTGCTGTTTTCTCTGAATCGAAAATAAGCAATAGCTTCGCGTTTACTCTTCACTTTATCGAAATTTGGCATTGGTTAACCTGTTTTTATGTTGGCGGAATTGGAGAGCAGGTTAACATTTTTTCATTCGTCAAAAGAAATAAATGACATCCCAATGCGCAATATCCTCCATCTATTCCCGTTGCCGTTAAAGGGCTGTTGTGAATCAAAATGTTCATGTTGTCGTTACTGGGTGGTTGTGAACCAGTCTTAAGCCGCAGGTTACCAGAAGCGTTTCATATAACCACATCAAAAATCATTTATACATTGCCGTAAGAACATATTAATTATGATGCTTGGCAGTTGGTAGAACACCCGTCAGCAAATATATCGAATTATTGATTACAGATTTCGATGCTATCATACAATGCATGATTACGAGCTCACATCAAATATTTTCTTCAATGACAGTTACCTTGTCTCTGTATTTACCTATTCCACGATGGTAACTCTAATTGTTCCTATAGTTAGCTCAGCTACCACTAGCTTGGTAACGTCAGTAACCTTGTTTAGTTGGGCAGTAAAGCTTCTTTTCAGGTGCGTAATCTAATAAGAAACAAGCGTTGCTGTCCGTTTGTCCACATGAAAAAAAAAAGTTCTTAACCATGTGAGGTTGAGACTTTATATATAAGGGTTACAATAGAATTATTAAACACATTTCAGTTCAAAATTCAGGTAAGATAAGATTAAAATTCTTTGAATTGAATTTACTACTAATATTTCCGAGCTGAGGTTAAATTCTGCAACTTTGTTTAAAAGAAATACTGCTGATTAAGTGTGTGTGTGTGTGTGTGTGTGCGCGCGCGCGCGCGCGCGCGCCTGTGGGTGTGTACGTGTGTGTGTGTTTCATAGCACACTACAGAAACTTTTTAATGATTAAGAGCGAAATATAACCTAATAATAGAATCTAGTCGCAAATATTAACCTGTTACAGTCGCTGTGTGTTGTAATGGTTTGTCCTACTGGCATGTAAAAGAACTCCTGCAGGACAAAATTCCGGCACACCGGCGACACTGATGTGATCCTGGTGGCAATTGGCAGCGTCGTTAAACAACAAAATAATTAATCAATTAATCTTCCTTGCCACTTGAGAGAATGGGGTTAGATTCTGTTCAGAATATTAAGCTTTTAATCTACCTTATTACGCCTTAAATTGTTTTAAATTATTTTTGAAGAATTACAATCGACTGTTGGACAATGGCTTTTATTTTTAACTTATTGCCATGAATTCACACTATTTAAAACATGCCAGATATAGGACATTTCAGGTTTTGCCTTATGTTCACATATTAAAACAATACAAGAGCTCCATCAAAAATAAACGAAACCTTCGAGAATCTCAAAGTTACAAATCACACTAGCAGACAACCTAGTCGAATTACATTTACAAAGGCAGATTTACAAAGTACAAACTTTATAATGATGTAATGGAAAGATATTGGTCATATTGCTGTTATTTAAACGAATAGTGAAGGTGTTATACAAACAATGTTAACAAACGCCATATGAACATTCATGGATGTAAAGAGTAAAATAAGACTGAAAACTTAAATGCCTTTGCCAGTATTTGAACCACGACTTTAATGGTTCAAATCCCGCTACGTCACTGAAGTTTGCAGTCTTATTCTACTCTTTCTAACCTTGCCCTACACACGTCTATTATGTGAAAGAACAATTAATTCTATTCGTGGGAGTAATTTGTTCGAAATCGATAGACATTTAGCAGTAGTTTAATGGCAAGTGCTTTAAAAATGACTTTCAAGAGTTATTTTCTAAAATGTCTAGGTACTAAATACAAGAACTCAAGATAAAATGTTGGGTATCACTTGAAATGTAACACTGCATGTACGTCTCCCCACCCCGCCGCCCCATTTGTAGATATAATTCTTTGGTCAAATCTGGGACTTTGGTCAACTAACCTGTTGACTGTAGGTCAATGTTTGTTAAGAAATATTAGGAAACACGTTCACTACCACATTCATGCTTCCAGATTCTGTGGATGGACTTACCCTGACCAGCCGAGAATCCAATCTTGGACCTCTGGATTGAGGCTTAGATCTTGGTTCTCGGTGTCACATCCTAAATTTGTGTCAATTAAACGTAAATTCTTCTAAAAAAACATGTTAGCTTCCAGTTGATAAATCTGCCTTGCAGAATCCATGAATTCCCTGATTAGAATTTCTAATTTGCAATTATTTAATTTTGTAGTCCCTATCCAAGTTCCAAATTTGGACTGCCTTAGCGCTAGAGTGGTCAGTATTCTGACATCTCAACCCAGAGCTCCCGGCTGGGGCGGGAACTCCTCTTTAACCAAAATGAGTACGAGTACGTAGAAAGGGTAGAATGAGACTGAAGAATTCAACGCCATAGGCGAGATTTGAACCACGGATCTTCCGGTATCAGTCCGGGGAAATATGACAAGGTTCGAAGGTTTCCCCGATTTAGCACCACGGCGTATGGAAGATCTCTTGTACCTATGCCCCTTATGGGAAGGAAGGAGGTGGAAGCAGACAGAGAATGGTCGGTCTTAGGTGAAACGACAGCAGAGCGCAGGGCCCCTACACTTACAATGCTTAGGGCCCATTATGGAAAATGTTACAAATGTTGCTTAAGTAAACAGCATTTATTCGGTTAAACGATTCTGTGTTATAAAAACCTTTAACTTTGGCCTCAGAATCACAAAAACGTATAAAGCTTTACAGTAAACATAATGCAATATTATATAAAACGTTTAATCCTCTAACAAATTCTCCTTATATTTACACTGGAGTTATAATTCGTATCGAAATGGCTCTAAACAAGTTTGTCTATTACATTATACGATTATATGCTTTCGAATGAAAGGTTTTCTTCTAATACTATGTAATAAACCGCCTTTCTTGGATGGCATTAAAATGTAATTACATTTCTGTGAATTTGCACAGCTTCTAAAATTTGTCGAGCTCTGTTACCAGCTAATCTGACCACGTGTAGCTTCTGATGTGTGTGAAACAAGCAAGATGGCTAGCGATTTAGTGAGCCATCTGTCATAATCGATACTTCCCTTTCAAGCCGACGTGTCGCTGGTTATAATTATGTGCAGCCAGTTGCATGAATACTGCCCAGTCATTGAACAGGAGTAAAGAGAGGGAAAGAAGGGGAAGTTATGAAGGCCTCGTTAAATAATCATGATACCCTTCCTTGCATTTTCCTAAATTTGCTTTCTGTACCTCAAGTAACAGCCCCTAATATGACTGCACATGAGAGCTATATGAAGGAACTGTTTTTTAAATATCCTGAATTTCTACAACAATAAAGGACGTGAACATGAATATATCATGTTAACATTTTTTAACTTTTCATTTAAACGTGCCTGCTGTACGAATGGGATAAACTTTTTTTTATTTTACGACGACAGCAATTACCATCGCCTAAAATCAATATTATGGACGACGCTGAAACGGTTCATGGAAGTGCAATGTTTACGGCTACTTGGAAGTGAAACTTGTGTTCGTTTCGCACGTGGTTCACCCAGAAATAGAAAGTGCTAACAAAATTGGACATGGTTTCGGCAGGGTGGACCTCTCGCACTGCTGGTAAAGAACAACAACACGGGCTAAAGCGAGACGTAACGCCATCGTTGCTACCGTCTACTGTTATAGGAGGAAATCCGATTTGTTGAGCTATATGGAGTATTATATAATGTGTGTATGTAGTTAAGGTGCACCAAAATGAGATTTTCGGTGAAAATTATAACATTTTTCATTACTTTCTCTAACTACATATCTAGAGACGACATTCGACTCCACCCAAAAATTCGATATCGAGATTTCGATTCAGGTTTTGAGGCTTCGCGAATAAAAAATCAAACTTCTTAGAAAAAGCTCTCTGTGGCTCTAATGTCAATTACTGGCAAGTTGGTAGCTTAGTCGTTAGAACAGCAGCGGAAGATCCGTGGTTCAAATCCCGGTTGTGGCATTGCATTTTTCAGTCCTAATTCCACCTATTAACCAAACTTGGTACTTAAGTTCAACATATTCCAAGAATCCCTCAGGAGGACTTTTAAGAAAATCCCTCCGCCTCACTACCCTTTAAATGGAAACAGTTTCCAAAACGTTGATTTTCCCCAAAACGGTTCTATTGATGTTGATTAAAATACCATATGTTTGATATCTTCATGGCAAAAGAAATGTGCATCTTAAATTTTCAGGAAAGAGCCCTGAAGTGCCCTTCCTTCTGGATGATTTTTGCATAACTGGCAAACCGTAAGATATAGACAAACTCTTACTACACAAAAATGTTTGTCTTTACGGCACACAATTTATGTTAAATAACACCTTTTGTGGGAATTTGCGAGGTAGTTGGTTTGAGTTTTCAAATACTTATACTTTTTCAAACAGGAGTCCATCGTTTTTTTTACTTCCTGTCCATGCAAAGAGAATGAAATGTCAGGGCCATCACATAGCAACCTACTCTTAAAACATTTGACTAGCTTAAGCCTACTGTATTCAATTGCATTGTACCTTTAAGGTATAACCTGTTCGAGGTATAAGTGCAGATGTTTGTATTGATAATTAAGAAGCGTGTAATGAACAACTTTACATCAATATTTATTTCATTTGCAGACTAATACTTTTAGTTAATAAGGGTAATATGTTTTCGGGTTGGTTAGTATCTCAAAGTAGGTCTAGTACACACGAGCCATGCGTGTTTATTTTCCACGAGAGCACGTAATCGGTTATTGCGAGGGGGGAAGCAGGGCGAATTTTCTGCAAATTATCCCAAAATTTTGGCCAGCAGTTCAATTAGTGAAGGTGTGAACTCGTGGAAGCAAACCGGATGGCCCATACTGACAAGTGTTGTTCATTTTGTATCCTTACGACCGCGCAGAAAACACCAGCTGGTAAATTATGTGGTGTTTGAGAGAAAGGTGTTAGAGAAAAAGAAATAATATAGTGAAGTGGATATATATTAGGGTACCAATTAATAAATTATCTGCGCTTGTACTGCTAACAGTCTTAAGTAATGAAACGATTTCTACAAACGTTTATCTCGATTAACATGATGTAGATAAAACAATAAGACAAGAGTGAGTAGAGAAAGTAACGTGAGTGCATACTTTTTTCTTTACGCCTTTTAGAATCCACCTAATGCGGTTGTAATGTCATGCTTAAAGGTAAACAACAACTTCATTAGTCAGTTACGTGAGTAGGTAGAAACTGGAACGAGGTTTATGATCATTCTAACCTTCCACTCATAGTCTAAGCGAAGACACACACACTTAACAACTATTAGATGCACTCGACGAGAGTAACCTTGCAAGGACATATTTGTATCTACTTAACCTGTCGTGACTGGAACACTTCAACTGGGCATTAGTCGTTGTAAAGTTAGTATTCAAAAGCCATCAGCAGATAAGGTAATTTCCTGCACTATAAAACTGCAAAATATGAAGAAATGCTACGCAGATAAATGAACAATTGTAATAAACAATCAGCTAAAATTAGTGTATAATGTGGCAAGCCTAAGTTACATTCATTAACGAACCTCCAAGTTTCATGGCCCTAGGTAAAAGCAATTAGTTAAGCTAGTGCAGCCATGTAATAAAGTTTATGATGAAATCCACTCAACCTGAATATCTATGTGTACCTGAAAATCGGATGTCCTTAAGTGGCAAGGCGAGTTTCTAGGATCGAATTATGAAAGTAGAAAAGGAAATCAAATTCTTGGAGTTTTAGTATGACATATAGTAACAGTCGCGTTTCAGTATGAATTAACAGTTTAACCCTCTAATGCAGTGTTGCCATTTAACAACATGGATGTTTAGTTTTAAAATATTCTAATAGTATTTTTACTTTCTCTACTACGTGTGGTAAAATAGAGAAGTATTGTATTCCACCCGAAAATTCGATGTAGAGATTTCACCGGATATATGTTTTGAGGCCTCATGAACCCAAAAAAACACTTTTAGAAAAAGGTGTGTGTGTGTGTGTGTGTGTGTGTGTGTGTGTGTGTGTGTGTGTGTGTGTGTGTGTGTGTGTGTGTGTGTGTGTGTGTCAGTTTGGACAGCTTAACTCAAAAACGAAAACTAGGTTAAAAACCAAAGTTGGTAATTTAAGTCTAATGTCTTTCGCATAGTTCACTGGAGCAGCCGGCAGCAGGTACCCCAGAATGAGACTGGAGTCCACGCCACAGTGTGACGCATTCATGGGTATTATTAATGATTGTCCATTTCATTAATAACTGTTAATACTTCTACCTTTCAGGGTACCCCTTGTATTCGTTCACTGTCGCCGTCACCGCTACCAAACAATTTTAAATACTACTCCTCACATTAAGTAAAAATCAGCGAATATATGCTATATTTCACAAATTTAATACTACTGCATTGTTGAAATAAACCGACAACCTGGCGTTATTTTAATTCACCCTGGTGTAGATAGATGTCTGCAGGCAGCGAAGAATTTGCGTAATTTTTCGATTAGTTTTATGGCCCATGTGTAGAACCAAATGTTCCATAAAGCGAAGGTCAAACACTATACGAGAATAAAATTAACTGCCTCATATAGCACCGCAGATGTCACATCTGTTACCAGCTTTATTTTCTCACCGTGGACATGGAATAATGAATCTTCCGCACTATGTCGAAGTTTACTTGTTTTGAAGCTAAAAGCTGGTGGCAAAATGTAAATGTACTCTTCGGTAGCCATTTTTTATATGTAATATACGCAAGCTAAACTTTAACATTGGAATTTCCCAGATTACAACAATATAAAAACACAAATGCAAGATCAAGATTTGTTCATAGTACAGCACACTTAGTATTAGGTTTTCTATAGTCATTGATGCGCGTGGCTTCCGCGACAATGTTTGATAAAAGTGGCATGTGTTCAAAACAGAATCTTAGGTCGCGTTTCACTATTATTTTACCGATGATTTAAAGAATGTGTATAGCCTTTACAAGAAAAAGGCTGATAGGTACATATTGACCTATTTCAATTCATTGAATTGCTGTTAACATTAAAAACAAAATTATTGAACACACAATTATTAAATGTAAAGTTTTAAGGAGTTTGTTCATTGCTGCATATTCCTAAGACTTCAAGTTCACTGCACTAACTTATTCTTTCCATTATGCAGTTTTTTTCCCGCGTTCCTTGGCTCTTGAAACTCCTGGATTTTAAATGGATTGAACTTTATATATTTCACGAATATAATGAAGTGATTTACCCAAAAAACATTATCAGATTCTTGTTGATCGTGCATGTTCACATTTTAAAGGAATGGTTTCCATGCTTTTTTTCTATTCTGATTCTCGTTTCCGTTCCTGTTGCCGAAACGCCTGCTTAAGGCATTTGGAAGGGCGAAAGCGAACTATCACAGAAGAGACATGGGTTGTGTAATATTTCAATATTAACTGTTGTGCTTTCTTCTCTCTTGGTAGCGTTTAATTGGACTTTTACTACATACGGCACCGCAGGCGGTGGACAGTGTTAACAAATGAAATGGTCCAATAATTGGGAAAGAAACATTCCAGGCTTAAGTTTAGGGTACCTTCTAAGCGCTTGCCAGTTATGATCTGGGAAAACCTGGGGAAGGGGGGGGGGACAAACCTTCAGACAGGGAGAACGGAACTACGGAGCTGCCTTCTCAAGTGCGTGCGTTAACGACCTCGGCTACTGCTGCATTGCTGTGACCACAAGATTTTCTGAACATTACTGACCTGATAATTTCATACGCCAGGCTTAACAAATCTATCCCAGAGGCCAGGACGGTTGAGGAAATACTCATCCCAGAATGAGATGCTGCAACACTATGATCATTTGCCCTTAGGTGGAACAATTCCCTTCAAGCAGCCATGTATAACCATCTAAATCAGTCTCTTAAGCTGATAAGAAATACTAGTGACTATTTTCCGAAAGCACCAGCGCCTTCTTTAAAACTAGGATTGTATCCTTCACTCACTATTTCTCTCTGAGAAACACTTCACCTAATATTTTTACTCTGTGATAAGTGTAAACGATTTCAAGCAATATTGAAAACATTTTCCCCCGCTTTCCTAGCTCAAAGGTGACTAGTGATTTAATGTGTTAAAATTATTTTAAATGTTCTGAATTTGTGCTATCATTAGTTTCACCATTGTTTAACGTTTTTACGGTTGAAAATATAACACTTTACAAAACAGAAAAACGCATTACATAATACTACAACTTTGTTGACGTTTATCATGTGAAAATACAGATTTTTGTTTGTGGATCCCAACTATCATTTGTTGGTAAATTATCTTTTCGGCCTTCTCCATCTGTGATGAGCTTTGCCCAGTAATGTTTAATGCGTTGCGCAGTATTTATCTCGCGTTGGGAAAGATAATAATGCAGAAGGTCGATTGTTAAGTGTGTATAGTCGTTATGGAGAAAGAGTTGCAACACATGTGCCTTACATTGTTCCATACATTCAAGATATTTAGGTAACTTGTAGAAAATCAACGTCCTAGATCCCTTTAAAATGGGGAATTTCCTGAAAAATTGTCCTTTATTACGCCTAAGAGATGTCTGATTTAAATACAAATACAGGCATTGTCCACACACACAGGCACACGCGCACACACACGCACCTTCCCGAAAGGTAGTTTCTTCCGTTTCAGGGGGCTTCAGGACGTTTATTTCCGATGAAATCTCGAGAAGTAATTTTTAGATTGAATGGAGAATTTCGACGGTTTTACAAATGATATGTACCCACGGACCTGACTTATTAGCCAAATCGCAGGAATTCTTTAGGGACGTTTCGGTATTCTGTAATACGAAGAGGAATGCTCGAGCTTGACTTGCCGTTTATCTTAACGGCATGATAAAGCAGCAACGTGAAATGCCACAACAAACTTTTCCACAGCATTACTAATGAGAAAATGATGAGGAGCTTGATATCTCCATGTCAAGCCGAGCTGTTTTGCTCAACAATGGTTAAACGTGTTATAAGTATTTATGGTCTTTAAACTGACATATTTTCACCTTAACGCGGTTGTCACTTCAGTTACGAGGACAACGCTAATTTGCTTTCATCGCATATATATTACTGTGTATGATACAGTGAAAATACCGGCCTGTCTCTCCAGAAATTTCCCTCCAAATAAATTAATTGGTACTACGTGTTAATATTAGACATTAAGGGATAAGATATACTGATGAATAAATAACGAAAGCACTGAAAAGAGTGCGCCACTAAATTTCTGAACATTCTATTTTTGCTACGCAGGACTTCGATAAAAAATTTTAAAAAAACACATCTATAGCAAACCAGTTGTAGTTCGGTCGAGAGTCGGCTTTCCAGTTCCTTACAAAGCGACCGCTTTATTACCGCAAAGCTAGAATCAAAGAGGCCGAGGCCCAGGTTCGATCCCAGGGACCCGCATGTGGTATTCGTGTTGGACGAAGCGGCGTCAGGGCGGGTTTTCTCCGGGTGCATCGGTTTCCCCCGCCATCTCATTCCACCGGTGCTCCATCTTCATTCCATGTATCATCAGTGTCACCGCCTGCGGTGCCGTAGTAGTAAAAGCGGGCGTTAAACACTACAACAACAAAGAAGCCGAGCTGAAAACGCAGAGCGGCCCAACTGTGCAGAATTAAGTATCGGAGATGAGTGCCAATGAATTGTTCTTTCACAGAATCCGTGTGTAGGACAAGGTTCGAAAAGTAGAATCAAGCCGAAAGAATTCAATGCCATAGCCCGGATTTCAACCAATCTTCCGGTTTCCGGCTGGCTGCTCTAACCAACTGAGCTATCATACCAACATGCAAGCACGACATTAAACTGTCCTATTGCGCTTTTCCCGTTAAACCAGAAGACCTCAGATTAATTTTGAAATGACAACCCAATGGCGACTTACTGTTGCATTTAAACGTCGGTGTTCATAGTTCAACCAAACATTAAGTAATCAATGGTAATTGCTATTTCAGGAAAATTTGGAAAGGTAGTATAGCTGAAATACGCAAGGTCATAGCCGGGATTTATTACAGAACTTCCGGAGAATTGAGATGAGATTTCTGTGTTGTGGGATTTACATTCAGAATACGAAAAAGTACCATGGATTGCCAAATTTTCAAGGTATATATTCTCTACAGTTTTGCTTTCGCTTTGCAATTGTACCTCTCGAAGTTATATTACTTAGGTAAATTACTTGGAAATATTCATCAGTGTCATTGAAGTGCATTTTTGTGAATCAGTCATAGTACGTTTCAATATAGCCTTGCTTACATTTAATAAACGGAACAGCAATCTGCAACTTTACATAAATTACAAAATTACAATTTTATTCAGCCTACCTTTAGGAACATTTATCTTAAAAATAGATAGTAGTTTGTTAATTCGTCCAGATTTCTCGACACTTTCAATGACATATGAATGCAATGCGATATCAAAAATGTATCCAAAATGAAGAGGACTTCAGAGACTATTCAATATATAAATTTAATTTGTCATGAATATATCTTAAACATAAGGGATGTTAATCAAAATTGTTAGAGCCATTCTTAAAAAAATATAATTTCGAAAAATGTTTAAGTAAAGGGTAGTTAAGGGTAGGGGAATTTGGTTGAATATCTTCCTGTCAGACCCTGTGAGTGAGTGAGTGAGTGAGTGAGTGAGTGAGTGAGTGAGTGAGTGAGTGAGTGAGTGAGTGAGTGAGTGAGGTTTAAGAGTCCGTCGACATTCGAGTCATTTGGACCCGAAGTTGAAAGCTAAAAGCAGTAAAGCTAACAAACCTAAGCTTCACAGTTAAGAGAGCTAAAAGTTAAAAAATGAAAGTTAAAATAGCAACTAGTTGAAACACTAAAAGGGTAACACTGTAGAATGTAATGAAACTCAAACTCCCACCATTGAAACTTAAAAAAATTTAAAGAGTGAAAGTGAAAATAGTAAGTACATAGTTAAAGCGCTTAAAGTATATAATAAAACATCATTACAAAACTTGTAAGGTAAAATACAAGTTACACTTGCTTCGCGAACCAAATTACAGCGACAAATCGCAGCACCTTATTTACAGGTATTGCCGAGAATTGAGCGTGACGTATTACCCAGGCCTAGGGACTGGCGCACACAGGCGTATCGTGGCATCAAGTTGAACTTAAATATCGCGCGCATGCGGATCTTTTTTCTAAAAATGCTTTTCCGGATTCATGGGGTCTCAAAACGGTATTTCCGGTGAAATCTATATCAAATTTTTGGATGGAATGCAATATCTTCTCTAACTACCATTTCTGGGATAGAGAAAGTAAAACATACCAGTGTGTCAAACACTTTATAAATATTAGTTACTATTACGAAATTCGAATCTTTAAACGTTTTAGAACATTACTTACATTATAAAAGCGTGTCCTAATGCTTAAAAAACGATCTCTGCATCACGCCATTGTCGTCTCAATATGGTTTGATTCAATATAGTATCTTACCTATGTCACAAATGCTGTTTACTTTATAACCAGTCATTAATTACAATCGCTAGTGCTTATCCTTGTTTCATATTGCGTTGTACCCCTTTACCAATTGCATATCGGTGACTCATGCATAGTGGGATGTGCGTGTTGTGCATAACGCCATAATGAACAAGTTAAGTTTAATGAACAAGTTTATATATGAGCAAACATTGTGTTTAACTCCTCTAATGCACTCAACGATCACATCGTTCTCAGTTGACGTTTTTCAGCAATTACAAAACACTCGACATATCATTTGCATCATGAAACTGAAATGCAGCAGCATTACATGTTTTCACACAAAAAACACGTGTTTGATTATTACATAAACACTTCACAGGCCTTGATCTGCAGAAGTACATGCATCATGAAACCTGTCTTGGACTGGCAGGGCAGAAGAGCTGCTCGGTTTTTCTCCATTGTTATTTAAACGCTTTGAGGCTAGTTTCTCCTCGCCAAAAAACCGCAAAGAAACTCTGCCTTCTACTTTTCCCTATCGGATTTAACAAATCAGTGTCACGTAGCCTGGGGAAGATAGGTCGATATATAAAAATAGCCTCGATAAAACTTGTTTTGCAAAGTTGGACACGTCACTGCTACGCCTGAGGGACGCCATCTTCCTTGTACGGAAATAATAACTTAAACAGGATGACAAACATAACCAACAATTGAAAATAAACAAAAAGGGAAGACATACATCACCAAACGTAATTTCCTTGAGTGCTTCATATTTGCTGACCTGATTCAAATACTCTGACAGAGAAAACAAACTAAGCCAACATTAAGATAGTCTGGCATACACAAATCCATATATATTCATTGTGTTCTGTGAAGATATTGTGCAAACAAACAAACAATAATAATAATAATAATAATAATAATAATAATAATAATAATAATAATAATAATAATAATAATAATAATAATAACAGGGTTGCCAACTCGTACGATAATTATGGGGTGTACGATAATTTGAATGTATGATAGTTCGACAGTTCGATACCGGCGAAATATCACTTTCAGTGGTTTGTCACACCAGCGAAATGAAACTAATTACAAATAGCAACACCACTTTTGCCCTCATGACCCGTCTCCAACCCATAAGCGTTTCCAAACCTACAAAGCTTCCTACCCTTTATCCTCTTATTGCCAGTGCGCCCAGATCTGGTAATCTCAATGAAGGAGGCACTGTTCAGAAAATTGATAAATGCAGAAAACTCGAAATAAGTGATATTCCGTGTTAAATAAAGAACATGCCTGATCCTGGCAGTTTCTCGAGTGCTATTAAACACATATCAACCCTGATGGAAATACTGATTTCAAAGAACTAGCGGCCTTTGCATTATCAGGGATTTCATTGCCACACAGAAGCGCTTCTTGTGAAAGAGTTTTTTCTAAGCTGGGTTTAATAAAAACCAAAATTAGAAACAGATTGGCACTAGATACGGCAAATGGACTTATTCTGTCGTCTCATCTTGTGAAAGAATGTGGTAGGTCCGAAAATCTGCAAGTCGCCGAGATGTTGAGGTTTATTTCAACAACAAATTTGTATAATGCTGCAACAGTTGAGGAAGATGAAGTTTCAGATGAAAAATGCGCGAAACATAAGTGCTAAAGTTGTAATATTGGTTGAGGTCATCAATACTATTACATTTTCTTAAGTGTTATACTGATATTTTTATTGTTGTAGCATTTGGTTTATGATGTACGATAATTTTGAATCCAAATTTATAATTTTGAGTCGCTGGTACGATAATTTTACTTTTAAACGTTGGCAACCCTGAAAAAAAAACAAAAACAACAACAACAACAACAACAACAACAATAATAATAATAATAATAATAATAATAATAATAATAATAATAATAATAATAATAATAATAATAATAATAATAATAATAATAATAATAATAATAATAATAATAATAATAATAATAATAATAATAATAATAATAATAATAATAATAATAAATTTAGACCGTTCGCCTGTCACCATGGGTTCGATCCCAGGGACCCGCATATGGTACTTCTGGTAGGCGGATTTTCTCTGGGTTCTCCGATTTCCCCCGCTAGTCACTCCACCAACTGCTCCATCATCACCTTTCCATGCATCCATTTAGCCTGCATTTCATATCATCTCTTCCTCACTATTATACCTGGTCTTCACTCTGCTGGTCCATAGGCTCGTCTGCTCCCCGACAGGCATCTGATCCTAGGCACAGGTTTGTAAGTCTTAGGGGGTGTAAGTCCTACATACGGGAGGGTAATCAGATGAAGTTGTAGAGAAAAGAAAATATTGCAATGTATTTTGTATGATATATTAAGATAAAAGATTTATATATAGACGCTGGAAAAAGAAAAGCATCGGTTCTGAAAACAATGCCGAACTATTATTCAATTTATTTACGGGTTCGTGAAACTGTGTGATAAGTTCTCTATTGTAGGATCAGAACTATGCTACAGTGTCCGTGCTGCTGTAATTGCGCGGCCAAGGTTTATGGCTGATGTTATTGCCTTTTGTTCTCTTGTACACTTTTTGGTCACATTTGGAGAGTCGGTCGGCTTAGTCACGGACCCAGGGAATGGCACTAACACCATTCCAACTCTATTGTTGCCTGTGAGACAAACGGCCACAATGCTACGCTTAATTATTTCCATTTTTTACGCTACAAATTAATTATTTTCCTCAATCTGCTCTCTTTCTTCATTGTTCTTTATTTTTCTGGTGCCCTATTCTGTTCATTCACCGGTATCGCTGGCCACGCTCGTTAACACAATTGTTTGGTAGCCAAAGGGTCACGAGTTCGCGTTCCGCCTTAAGCAACAGTGCATTTTAATCAGTTTTTTTTCGCTCTCTGACAGACAATGGCTTTGGGCTTAGTGCTTGCAAACCATCTCTTCTGTTTTTCTCGTGCTTTACTACTTTTAATTTCTCGTTAATTTCTCTACCAGGTTAGAGGAGGTAGCGCTTTCTACCCTTTTAATTCTATAAAGTGACTCCACAGAAACACATGCTTCTTGGCGCCGTGAATTAAAAACAAAGCATCATTAGAGTATGTGTATGTGTAGCGGCTCTAATTAAAAAAGTGGATAAGCACCATATTTAATACTAAGAAACGCTTTTAAGGTTGCCAAAGAAAGGTTTTCAAGGAATTCTCCCAATTCCACTCAACTTCTACGTGGAAATCGCACTCTGTAGGTGGATGGTAGGTCGTGGCTCGAATACCAGTCATGGCCCCGAATTTTTCCATTCTGATTCAACTTACCAACATAATCACATTTGCAAATAATTATTTCAGGCAATGTCAGTCCTCTATGCATAAGTATTTATTAAAATGTATTCTTAAACATACCATCATTATTATTAATATTAATATTAGGCATACCTGGTACAAATTATATTATTCACTTGTTCACATTGTAGTACTCACCTGAAACAAAGAGAAACAAAACATCGTTAAAAACTACAGTTTATATACACATTATTATATCAATATTTAAATAAGAAAAGATTTGATACCCATGTTTTAACTATATATTAATTTTCTTTTAACTGAAATATTTCTTTCTCACAGTTATAAAGAGCATATCAAAATAGAACCACCAATTGAACCGCCCAAACCGACAGGCGAGAGAGAGAGAGATAGATCAGAGGTAGCGACATACATTTGTTTTAATGTAAAACTATAGAAGCCGTATCAGATGATAAACTGGCTTGATTTACATTGGTACAGATATTTATGTTTAAGCTCTCAGGTGAATTTTTACTCAATTCCTATTAATTTACGTTAATGTTAATTTACTTTTTAATCTGTTCGAAGAAGAGGGGAAACGTAAGCGTACCCGTTAGTTCTTTAACTAAGTATAATTATGTGTTGAAGAAAATAATTTGTTTGTGACACTCATACACTGAAATTCTCAACATCGGGCAATAGTAAAAAGTTACATCGTCTAGAACAATGTGTTCCAGCTGAGCTGCTCGCTAGCGAGTAGCGACGTACTCGCCGCCTTGCGTGAGTAAGCCTGCAATATGCAGCACAGCTGTGTTCTAGGATAAGCTGCCGTCACGGCGCAGACCCACAAAGGGGAACGAGTGGGTTTGCTAGGACCTTCGCCCTGTGACGTATTGGCTATCCTACGCCGCTACTCCTACAGCCGTGCTCCGGGCAACGTTGCTGCGTACTCGCGTGTACTCATACTCAAATTCGTGGATTTGAAACCAGAAAAAAATTTCTACAGCACGCTAAAAAAAAATGTGATAAGTGATATATCAAGATGTTAACTGTGAATCAATCGTTTTGTTACCAGCTTTTATTCGATCAGCACATCTTAATTACAAAATTATTTCAATTCCATTGTAAAAGTTCAATTGAATAACAGTTTAGACTTTATTTATTTATGAATATTATTTCAGAGCAAATATGAGTATTTCCTGTTGCCATTCATTGCAATCACTCGAAGAATTGGGATCTATAAGTAGTGGCTGAAGGGGATAAAATGGCAAATCTAATTCTACGTCACACAGACTTCACCATTATTTTAACCACTTTTATTTAAAGAAATGCAGCAACATTTTAAAGATTTAAAACCCCACCACGAGAGAATAATTAAAAATTGGATACATCTAAAGGGAGTAATCCAAAGCACTAATACAGTTGGAGAATTTACGAACACTTAATTCCTGGTATCCAAATATCAGTAACACATAACCATAACCTAGAAAAAAAAAATAATGAATTTCAGTTCTTTGGATGTATTTTGCATATAGATACAATACAGCCATTTGACGAAAACTAAGTAAATTCCAAACATTATGTGGTGCAATAGAGAAGTTACATAGCAAAGAATTGAAGTATACACAGCTGAACTACTATAAAATTAATGGCACTTCCAGTTTTACTTTATGGCTCAGAAACAGTTATTGGCAAATAGATTTTCACAATGCGTTCTTCCGAAATGAAATTAAGGTAGCCCTCAAAAAGATCCCATAACGAACGTAAATATTTTAGCCAATTTATATTTTATTACAGTAGCAGATTAAATGACCGCTTCCGTAGCGCAGTGGTAGCGCGCCTGCCTCTGGTGCGGAGGACTCGGGTTCGATCCCTCCGGGAGGTATGGCACGGGGTGAACTCAGCCTCGTTAGGTCCCGGAGGGTCAATTTAGGAGCTACTTGACGGAGAAGTAGCGACCCCAGGTCGTGAAGGCCGCATAAAACTGGCCGGGAGGACTCGGGGCGTTGACCACGTCCCACCCTCTAGTACTGCACTCCACTCATGACGCCTGTAGTGGGCAGGGGTGGGGGACGCAGCGGCCGGGCGGCAAACCTTGGCCCTTCATGGGCTGTTGCGCTGGGGGTTTTGTTCTAGTTTTAGCGGATTAAATAAAGGTGCATAGGAATTACTAGAAATATCACAAGAAATGAACAGGAGACTGCCAAAACGCCAAAAGACAGTTGATGGAGGACGAAGTAAAAGCTGACTTTGAAACCGGCAAATGTCTCGCACAAACCTAATGCTTGAATGGATACGATGTTGAAACCTCATTATAGAAAATACTAAACTATTTAGTGTTACATTTCGATGAAAGTTTGCATTTCCATAACATTCTAATTGGAAACAAATTACTGCGTACTTTTGCTGCTTCTTAGAGAATGGACTACTGAGAAAGTTAAACGCGAAAAGCAGCGTGTTCCAAGTTCCTTCTATCTCGCATGTGCAATCTCCTAAACCTAATTAAATCAGTCTCATCCTGCAGCAAATTTCCGCTGTCTTTATCTACATCTGACGTGGAAATGGGTTCCAACTTCTTGCAACTTTTTACCGCGGCTAGCTCTTTCTACAAATATTTGGGGACGAGTTTATAATTGTGCCATTTTCTTGTAAATGAGCCGTGTAATTGAATACTGTTCTCATTCTCTTCGGAGCCTTGGAGCGAATAATTTTTCCGTGCTACAAACTCCGAGAATGCCATTCTTAAAGAAAAGAAGGGATAAACAGAATTTCAATAACAAAACACCAAAAATCTATTTACGAGACTTCGTTTACATGTGCCGTTTTAGTCTCACACTTTTTGCCTTATTTATCTAAGAGAAGTACGATCCAAAGATTCGATGTACGGATTTCACCAGATATACCTTTTAGAGAGACTCTTAATCCTCCTTAGAAAGTCACTTTACAGTGGAACGTTGATAATCCGAAGCTGAAGAGACAAAAACGTATACAAAATTCGAATTACTAAAGTACATTACAGGTAGGTACATTATATCCATCTCAAGATTTTCGATTGTCTCACTCTTTATCGACTCTCTATTTTCACTCGAGGAACTGCTTAAAATTTTCTGCTTATTCTTCAGATAAACTGACAGTGTTCTGTGGTACCCCGTATTTTTTCAAGAGTCCAACTTTTTTCTTCAGACCTTTTTCAACTTCTCGAATGACGGCGACTTTTTCCGCAAAAATTAAAGCCTTCCACTGGACACCCGATTTACTAAGAGACAGTGACGTTGCTTTGTAACACACTGAACAATAGGAAACTCAAGCAACAACTAAATGCTTACGTGTTTCAAACAAGGGTATGTTGGAACAGCTATAGAAGCTCAAGGCCGGCAGTTAGGAGAGCTATTGCACCCCCCAAACAGCATTCCAACTGCATTCTGACAAAACAACCTTTTTGCAGAAACACATTAAATTTCCGCTTTTAGATTAGTTTTCGACTGGCATTTCTGAACAAAAACTTCGAATTAAGGAAAATGAAATTGGAATTACATTTAATTTTTTACATTGCTTTAATACAAAATTCAAGGGACCAAGAAAAATCTTCGAATTAATGAAGATTTCCAATTATCGGAATTCCAGCATTAGAAAAACGTTGATATGTCTGCTTTGAAGAGCATAATTCGTGAATAAAGAGTAATATCAAAACCAAAATTGGTATTTAAGTCGGCCTTTTACTAGGATGTAAGGTGGAGATTTTCAAAAAGTTTACCATACCTCAAATGACACTTTGCTTGTTTCCCAGCTCCAGATTACCTCTAATGCTCTTTAATACTTCTAACGATGTTGATTAAAACGTACAAAATAGAAATCATACTACAAAATATAGGTTAAGTGACCCCAGAAAGTATTCGTCTCCACATTAAACCTTTATTTAGGTTACGAATGTTCCCTTTTTAGTGTGTGTAAATTGCGCCGATTTGCCACAGAGCGATAACTTCTCCACACGGCTGCGCCACACTCGCTCTTCGCCTACACTTCCCACCTTCGAAAGACTGGAGCCAATGCTGCATTCGCCTAGTGAGCAAACAAAACAAAGAAAAAATATCTTTGGTCAGATTGGTCGATCAAGGGGATCGATTACAGGACCTCCCGAATGCAAGCCACTTGGTGCATTCTAGTGCCACACCACATAATAATACGACTCGTGTAGTGCTGTTTGCTTTCATCAATTCAATATCTGCAGCTGGTAGGTATCATTTTACTACCAAAGAAAGTGAGCTAAAAACGCATGCGTGTCGAGATGCGTGTAACATGTATGTAGGTACGTATGTGTGTCAAGTGAGAAGCTTTCTACGTGACCAGGATGACAGTGTTCAAACGGGAGAAATTCATACCACGTGCGTCGTTCAAACACTCGGCGAGATTTGAACCGCAGGCTGCCAGATGGCGAAACCCACTTCGGAAGGTCAAGAGGTGCCAAGCATATGTTGTATATTTACTTTCCTTCTTTGTTCTCCAAGAGCTCTTTGCGGGGAACCTATGACTGATTAATGTCTGACACCCGCAGCATACGCCCGACAGAGGGTTTGTATTTATCCTCCTTCTGCTCGCTCTCGGTTAACAATAAATCAAACACAAGTATCCTGGGCACTTAAGAATACTTAACGCGGAGAATATTCTTTTTATCCGTGAACGGAATCATATAAATCTGACACAAAAGCACCCCAGTTTACTGACGTAGCAGAGCATGCGTGGAGTAGGAGCTCTTCCGAAGAATCGTAGATTGGGGCACGAGGAACAAAAAAGGCAAGCTGATTTTATAATCAATCACTTATGTACAACAACAAGCATTTCCCTTACCCTGCTAGTCATTGCCTTTATCGATAGATTCCCCTTTTTCCCACCTGCATTGCGCTACTCAGTAAGTTTATACCTCTCAGTGGAGGCAAAAGAGACGTGTTCTCTACGTCACGAGTACTAAGTTGGCTGACATTGAAACAGGCTAGAATCTCCCCACAAAAAAATTAGAGAATACTCCAATCCTTTTCGTGCCCGTTTGTATTGCAAGGTATCGCTTTCATTTTCTCCTTTTTCATCGAGAGATTACTTTACTCAGGAAACAAAATGAAGCACCTACTAGCTAAAATGAATAGATACATTTTGTTGATGATGAGGACTAAGCTATGTTTTTTGATATTATTTGTCAGACAAATTATCTAGTACGCTCAACTTATTTCTTCTCTCTCTCTCTCTCTCTCTCTCTCTCTCTCTCTCTGTCTCTCACTCTCACTCTCTCTCCCTCTCTCTCACTTTGGATGTGCAATACTTTGTTTGAAAAAGTAATTCGAATGATAAACATCAAATTATACAAACCATATTTTCTTTATTTTAACGTCAACCGTTCACGTACATTTATCAACAGTAATCTCATTAAGGTTTCCTATGTTATCTATAAATAACACTGAAACGGGATTGAACTATCTGACGATTAATAAAAAGTATATAAAGATTACAAGAAATAATTTCAGTAAAATATTAGTGAACTGGTGAAGCTAACTTTGAATATCTATGCGCAAAAAATGACAATCGCAAACAAATTAACAGATGCTAGGGAGGCAATAAGATGCTAGGAAAATGATAAACATGTGGGGTTGCAGCCTCGATTGGTTGAAACATGACGTCATCCGTAGCGTCTTATTGGTAAAAGGTAGTATGACGTGGAAATACCGCGATAATCAATTTAAACGAAAAGCAAGTAACTGCTACTGATCTACTACTTAAATGGCGATACGAATATAGGGCTGCAGCTTTGCAAATGCTTTCTGTTTCTAAGTGTATAATGATTCATACATTAGATTCATTAGATTAGATTCATAATATAGACTGCATAGACAACTGAAAGGTAAATTATGTAAAAGGTACCTAACTTTTTCTCGTGGGGGTTTCATAATTGTTCATCCTATAACATTATAGAGCAAAACCTCGTTTATCCGGAATAACTGGTACAGTCTATCCGGAAAATCGAAAATCCGGATAATGCGGGTTATATGGGTGATAAGCAAAACAAACTTCTTAAATCCTTATAAGCAGACTTGCAGCTTATGGCGATAAAAGTTATCTCGTAACAAAATTATGTACAGTAATAGTATTGGCCCGTAAGCGCTGCTCCGCTAGGGTTGATTAGTAGTATGTATTGTTCACAAGACATTAAACAATATAAATATCTTAATCACATAAAATCACACCATTTCTTAACAGAGAATTGATCCACAGTCTTCCGTTTTAAGGACGTGTGGCGTTTGAACGAAGTTCACCTGGAGTGGTATTGGGCTGACACGCAAGTATGCCATAGTCAGCTGGTGCGCAGCAACTCCAAATTCAGTAGCTATTTTCTTCAATTTTTCTCCTTTATCAATTCTATTAATAGCATCCAACTTAGTATTCATTGAAACCGCGATCTTCTTTCGCTTTGACGTCAGTTTAAACTTGTACACTGAATTACACTTCCAAATACTTTGACAAGACACGAAAACAATCCGGTTGAAACACACACCATAAACTTAATGGCACGTGCTGTTTGAAAACAGTAGGAAAACTGAGGAGATTGAGGGAGGTATCGTGACGGGTAGGGATCGAAGTCCGGCGCTATTTATAGCTGGTGAGACATACCGCGCCAGCACCGTGTGACACACTACTAAATCTTCCTTAAGCTCAAACACTACAGTACAGTACGTATTACCATAATTTATTGACACTTTACGCAGGAACCGTACATTGAATCAAACTAAAAAGTGAATATTTGGCGCTTATACTTACAGTTACGTTCTTGCTATCATAGTTAAATTTATTATGTAATGTGAACATTAAATTTTTAATATATCTACGAGTCTGATCCGGATAATCCGGAGATCCATAAATGAGGTTATACTGTATACTTAATTTAATTAAAATTGTTAGAGCCATTTTGATAGAAGCAAAAATGTATATTTACCATTATAGGTTAGTTTTGGATTGAAATCTTGCGTAGCAGCTTTGCAAATGTGGTATTTAGCCGATTTTAGTTTTTAGACAAGCATAAATACATCTTCTTCTAACAATGTATTTTTGTTAATTCAGGAAGCGCCTTAAAACGTGTATTTTCGGTGAAATGTTGGTGTAGAATTTTTAGGTACATTACAATAACCCCTATATTATAAATAATATATTTATTAAGGTATTTAACTTTTATCCAAGAAACCACACTCAAATACGCGCAATTCGGTCTATTGCATTTATACTGTTAATAGATAATCTACAAGGCAAAGTATTCTAACGGGCTCTGAGCTGTCATATTTCTGACGTATTTTCCTTCCTTCCCAAACAGGTGTCCGATTTCAGCTGGAAACGCTTACGTCATGCCAAAATTTCCCAAATGTGCAAATCCTGCAGAACGCCCGCCGCATTGAACAAACGGATATGATCTCACGGTGGCTACGTAAGAACACACTATTTCTGTCGCATTAGCAGCAGCAATAACTATTAACCTTGTGTAGGAAAGTTGGCCAGACTGGAGTGTGACCCAGCAGCAAGTAGCGGTGAAAGTCTAGCGCCGTGGTGCATGACCACGCCGAGTTTACTATACCATCATAATTACGTGGGCGCACATCCGCCCGCCCGCCTGCCTCTATTAATAAAATAGCTAACTTCATTTGTGTCATTTGCATAATTCCTGTTTCAATTTCACCTATGAAACTCATTTCACAAGCTGCTGGATGCTGCTTGCTAACACTGCTTCTGCATGGCAACCTTCAGACAAGGAAGGGCACAGGTAGATGCTGAGCATTGCTTCAAATGTAAATCAATAAATATACAGTTCAACCTGGTTTAAGCGTATGATAGGGGAAGAGGGAAGATTACTTGTAACTCAGAATTACTTATAAAAAAGCTTTTGATAATGCGTTGTATTTTGTATAAAGAAAAACCAAATCAGTAGGCCTACATATGTAAAAAATTACAAAGCTACGTACGAAGAAAACATATTGAAGTTGGTCCTGCTTTAAAGAAATCAGTTTCACTTTTCTTAGCAATAAGATAACTTCTAAAAATGAAGATTACATGAAGTAGATTAAAAAGAAGTAGATAAACAAATAACCATTTGCAAGAATAGTATATTTAAGGGTGAGTAAAGCTCTACATATATTTGTGAACAGAGTTTCTCTAAACTGAACTATATCGCAGTCTGTATCGCAATATACTAGGCGACGATCACCTGGTGTATCTTCTAACGCTATGCACTTCGACTTAGTCGTCAAATATTATATTGATAGAATTCTTAAACTTCAACAGTACCGAAGAAGTCAGCAATGAACAGATGTCTATCGCGTAAGATTTGAAGAGCTTTCGTAAGTCACACGCAACGTATAACCAAACCACCGCTGCAACACAAAGTACGGCTGGGCGTTAAAGTTCACGCTTAGTGGAAGGAGCTAAACCCGACCTCCCCTCTTTCGCAAACGTTGGAAAATATAAATGTTTGCAATGGTTGTGTTATAGTTGGTAATAACGTATGTCACTTGTTGCAAATGCAGAAATGGCGAATCCTATAGAAAAAAACATATGGTGTGCTAGAACTTGCTAAAACAAATTCTGTAACTTATGTCGAACGGCATTTCAGAACACGCTTCCGGAAACCATCACCGATCATATAATAAATAGATCCATGATTAACACAGAAAGTTTGAGACAAGACATGAAGGAATGCATCAGAAGAGCCGCTGCAGATGCTAATTCGGATCTGGGATTAACTTGTTTATCGTCTTTATGTATGTCGTGTGGCGAAGGGATCACACATTGAACATTTGTGAGCTCATAAACAGGTCTTCAAGACTTCCTCCACAAGACAGTACAAATAGATCCATTATATCATTAATATTTATGGATTTATAACAAACTGAGTGTGTACTTCTTTTGCAATAACCCTATACATTACATTTTATATAGGTAATATACACACAAAACTGTTAGGAGTGTAAGTGCAGATATTTTGATAATTGGTTCCTTAACATGCATCTACTTCGGTATGTTAGTTTTTTTCTTTTTTCCCTCTCTTCATCTAACGGTTTTCGCACAAACCAATCACATAGTTTACTTCCTGATGTTTTCTGCATGATCGTAACAGCGCAGCGAAATGAACAACGCCTACCGTATAGGCTATTCACACCTCAACGGTGACCTGCTGTAGGTAATGTGAGAAACCATTAGAATTCGGTTTCGGTACACCATTCGTTATCACTCTGCGTCATACCTTCTATGCCACGCCAACGAGGCACTAACCAAACTGACAACATACTACTCTTAATAAATAAAATACTAAGACTGCAAATGAGCCAAAAGTTGGTGTAATATTGCCCATTACACTGTCCTCAATTATCAATAAAATATTTAACATCCTGTATATATACAATTAAAGTTGATACCGGGCAGTTTGTTTATACATCCTGTTTTGGCCAAATTAATTTTTATTCCGTACTACCCGAGTTGGCGTTACAGCGAAACTAAATGGCTTACTAAATCACACGTTGTATAATCAATATTATAGCTTCAAGGACATTATCGTGAAATTACTATCCCCACGCCCATGTTTAGTTTCCGAAATGTAATGGAAATTACCTTTTAACTGCCGCGATCGTTAGTGCTTGAGTAGACACCATTATAACTGTTAGGCTTTGTAAGGTAATGTACGGAATATTCACAGTTGTATGTTAATGAGCATATGAAGGTTATTTTGGGATGTGGGCATTGTCAACAGGTAAGGTGTCGTGTTTCATGCAAATCGAGTGTAGGACGCGGAAATGATCAGTACCCCCACAAGATGGGGAAGAGGTGTATCGGATATCTGCATGTTGCTGTGCTGCCAAAAAGAGGGGTGTACAAATATTCAGTACGTCCTGTCACACTGTCAATTAATTCGCTGAAATTTACTTCAAGAAGTCACCGAACAACCACACCGAAGGTAAATTTTCTAAATGATAAATTCAACCAACTTAGGTTTATATGGTGGGTTAAACAAATATGATATATTCTAAGAAAGCCTTACGTTCATCCCTGGCTTGAGCAATAAGAGTAGATTAGTTTACAGCTTTCCAAATTAACATAGAATGCGACACGAAGACTTTCAAGAAAATTGCTCCACCCTAAACTCCTCTTTACATGGAAAATTTTTCGAAAAGTTTTATTTTCTTGAAAATGCTTCAAACGATTTTATTTAAAATCCCATGTGTTTTGAGATTTTTTAGGTTAAATGAAATGTATATCTTAAATTTTCTGGCTATAGCCCATGTAGTCCTATTTACTATGGAAGGCTTTCGTATAACTGGTAAACCGTAAGAGATAGACCAAATCTTACTATGAGAAGAATGTAGATCTTGATAAAATACACAATTTATGTCTAAATACTATTTTTTTTAAGAGTGAACTATTTCGGAGATATTTCTTGTTATTTGTGAGAGTTTTGGAGAACTTAATACTTCTGTCAAATACTATAACATCGTTGTTCATTTTTTTATATGTAAACAGTGCAAAGAGAACGGAATTTGAAAACTCCCAAAATATTTGACTATCGCACAAAGCCTACTGTATTCCCATATTCCCCTTGCACCTACAAGTAAATAAGCAATAAGATACTGGTGCCAGTGTTTATCTCAACTAACACGGAGAAGATATAGAAATAAGAGTTTGTAAGAATGATTAGTACAAGAGTAGAGAAAGTCATGTGAGCGCAACACATCAGATTTTTTTAAAAGGTATTGTATTAACAGATCCGCTTGTTGGCAATTTACACAGCATTATTTTCTGAATAATCCTGCTTGAATACAATCCTCCATCATAGACAAATAGTTTCAAAATATTTTATACATCAAGCTATATATTTCATTTATTTATAGCTGTCAAGGAGCAGTAGTAGCAGTAAGAGGAGTAGTAGTAGAAAATTAGTTGAAATTGAGTTTATGGACGCTCTTTAACTCGTATGGTTCTCAGCTTCTCATTCTATATTGAGTATCAAACATCGCTTAAGTTTGGTCAGAGACCTCTTTATCAGGCTTGAAATTCTTTTACGTCCATAATCTACACCGGGTTTACTTTAGTTTAGAAGAAAGCCAGGCTACGAATGTCTACAATAAAAAAATAAAATAAAAATAAATAAATAAATAAAAATACATCGCCCTCCTTTGTGTTTGGACCTGTGATCTCGGCAACCAGAATCTAGCATGTTACCCCTAGACCACGGGGGATGACAGCAGAAGTACTAGATAGTAGCATAACATCGCCAATGAAGAAATATTACTTCCATAAGAATACGCACATGAAAATTACATAGTTCTAGTAAAACCAAGTTTATGCCGAGAAGCAGAGACCTAAGACACAATAAAATTATAAAATGAACTAATCGAACAAGTAACAAACTTTAAATATTTGGGATCTCTGTTTAGTAACGATGAAATACATGCTGACGCGAATAATAGAATTGCAGCCACTATACATTATGCTTCAAATAAGAACTTCATTAGCAAGAAAGAGTTGCCGAAGACTAAATTAACGTATACAAAACAGCATAAGAGGATGGACTAGGAAGGATACGTAATCTTCGTGGATCAAAAGCACTTCGTTGGATAAGTGGAGATTTGCGAGTTTGTTGATTACATTTTATTATTAAAATAATGGCACAGGTTTCATTCTATTAAAAAGCCATTGATTATCGCACCGTTGCCCAATAATAAGCTACTGTTTAATTTGCCTTTGAGTGACATCTGGTAGCAATTTCATGTTCTGTCGTATCTCAAAGAAGTCCCGCCACAACGAAAAGCGACCACGCCCTCACAGTGTTGTTTTCCACATTTCCCCAAACGATAAGTCATCTCTTATTGTCTAGGAAATCTGATCTTGAGGACGAGAAATCAGCAACAGAAATTGCAGCTCGCCAAGGTCTCGATATATCGCTTTCCGTCATCTCTGTTAACGCCTGCGGTCATGGTGTGAAATGTTACCTCCCTCAGCTTACGTAACGCGGCTATTTTTTTCTTCATTTGGTGGTATGGCCTCGAGAAATGCTAAGAACTGTGTAAGCTGGCGAATAACAAAGGGCTGCATCAATGGCAATTAAAACATCCAAACTTCTACAAACTTCTTAGATGTATTCGTGTCGCTCAGCAAAATATGTAATCTTCGCTTGCGGCAATTTTCCATTGGTAGCTAATGCTTCGAACAACGACGGACGCACAACAAATTGTTAGAACGGTGGTGAAAACTGTCAAATATGCAGCAAAAGGAATGAAGAAGTAATGGAGATGGATGAACCACAGAAATGAAAGAAGAGTTCTCCAGTGGTATGCAGAATGACAGAAGAAAGATGGGCTAGGAAGATGGTCGCCACCAAAGAGGAGGAAACGAGGAAGACCGAAAGCTAATTGGAGAAGTGGTATAGTTAAGATGAGTGGTCGCAATTTGGAAAACCCTTCAAAGCCCTCCCCCAAAACAGCATGGATGGCTAATAATGTAAAATGACTGAAAAAAAGCCGACAGTGACCAAACACCATGACTGAGAATAACTTCTGAGTTACTAGCTGTCTAACCGAGGTCACTATAGCTTCATGACTAAAACGCCTCTACGAGTGGGTATAACTTGCGTTAGTGGGCAAGTTAACGTCAAGGAAAATTGTACAGTGAGGGATAAAGAAACCACCTGGGAATCTATACGAAAACCTCATCTGCATATCGGAAACATGGTCTTTTCTCTCGTATGTTCCCGGAAACCCAGTTCCACCGATAAGGAATGTTATATATCCAGGTTGTTGGGAATGGGCAAACCTTAGGGTTACCAGAAGTCCGGAATTTCCCGGAGATGTCCTACATTTTAGCCATTTGTCCGGCGTCTGGGGGACATTTTGAAGTCTTTAAAGTCCTACATTTTCAGAAGCAAACAAACAAGCATTGATCCTTAGAATATGAACTGGGAAAATAAAAATCAGTAATTGCTTATTAGTCACAACTGCAATTCGCTACAGCAGCATACTTGTTTCCAGGAGTTTTTATTCTAGTTTTGACCAATCCCAACTCCTGCTGCAATATCAGACGCTTTTTAAACAGCTGGCATAGGCGAACCATGTCTGTGGTTTGATGGCTAGTATGTTAGCTTCCAAATCCAGAGATCCTGGGTTCAATACGCACTTGGATGGGAATTGTTTTTGGTCAGCATTATTCTCCGCCCTCCCTAAAATCTGGAAGTATGAGTGTATGTATGTGAACTTAAGGTTTATAATACTCAACGTAAACAAATGGTAAAATAAGTAAATATGATTGCTGAGGAACATGTTCCAATGGCAAAGCTGCCGATATGACCTTAGATGTCAAAGGCCGCATATAAATGGAAGGGGGAAAAGTTCTCATCTACAAAATGCCTTCATCTCTCTCCCTTTCTTTATAACGTCTCTGGGATTGTATGAACTCTCTCCGATGAGCAGAAACATTGAAGCAATTCAGCAACCTTTTCTTCCATACCTCCCAATGACTGAAGAACTTGCAGATCAGCACTTTGACAAAGGCATCACGGCGTTTATGAGCACATCGTCTAGTTTCCAGGAAAATGGCACTGCTGAATGCATCGCTAGCAAAACAGTCGACTATCTGGTAAACTAGTGCATTTATCTTGGTACTTTGGACACATTAGTGAACTGCTGTTCACATTTTACAAGCCGCATATTACTCATGCACGCATAGACACAACATTGCATGTCGTTTGCTGAAGATCAAGTCTATTCAAGGATCTTGGCGTCTCACTATGGAAACCTACAATTCAAACAAAGGCCCCTTGAATGTTAAGAGTCCAAGTCCACCTCTGATATCGTTCATTGCCCACAACTCGCCTATACAAGCTTGTCCACTTTGCGATAAGCGACAATGAGTCAACACTCTGTTCGATGAACTCGAGCCGGCCAGCCACTCGCAACGAGAATTTTAAATACCCTCACACGCATTACAGTTTAAATTCACGAACTGCCACAATCTCACTCGGATTGCAACTTGGTTATTTAAACCTGAAAGCGTCTAACCTCTGAATATCCCGAAATGCGACGCTCAACGACATTTACTCGCAAACTGGTTGAACTCTAAACGGAAAAACAAACTGGAAAAAATCCGATGCCTGCAGTCACATGATTTCTCCAGTCGCTCGTAAACTATTTTTCTTCTATTTACTTCATGTTAATGGGCATAAGTGCTTCTGAGAAGCTTTTATTACCCATTTCCTTACAGGTGCGTATAATGAGGTTAGGCGAATACAGTAACTCAAAAGATAGACAAATCTTTTTAGAGTTAGTCGCTATGTGATGCCTTTGGCGTGGCTTTGGCATACCATTGTCTTTCCATGCCAGTACGTAAAAAGGTGAATAACGACTTGCTGTTTGAGAAAAGTATAACTATTTGAAAACTTTAACCAATAACAAGGAATATTTTGAAAATGGTTATCCACAAAAAAAGAAATATTTCACATAAATTGAGCAATATAACGCGATCTACATTTTTTTGTGAAGTAAGATTTTGTTTATCCCTTACGATTTATCAGTTACGCAAAGGTCATCCACAATGAAGAGGACTTCTAAAGAAATTCAAGACATATCTTTAATTTGTCATGAAAATATCTTAAGTATGCGGTATTTTAATCAAAACCGTTAAAGTCATTTTGTATAAAAGCAAACTTTTCGAAAAATGTTCCATGTAATCTGGGGGGATTTTCTTAAAGAACTTCGTGTCGCATCCTTGGAAGATGGTGAACTTAAATACCGACTTTTCGTTTTAATTATATTCATAGCCAAGCGCGCGCACATTTTTCTAAAAAAAAATTAAAATTAGGGGGCCGTGATTTCCGTTTAAATTCCGAAATTTTATGTGACTGATATTCAAAGCCGATTCTTGCTATGACTGTTCCTCGCTCATTAAATAGTTTCTTCCCCTCTCCCCCTAAGGGTTTGACAAAATTTCGACAGTAATTAAGCTTTTTGTAATGTTAATGGAAAAAAAAAAAAAAAAAAAAAATCGGGATATCATTGCGATTTCTCCTTTTGGTCATTTAATTGTTCAAGCAAATGAGCATAAGCATATTCCGCTGTGCGATAGCCTTTTGTCGGTTCGTCACGTGCTGCTAGTGTTCCCTAACCCACCTTCAAGACACTCTTCAGCTGCCTATCAGACTTGCAGAGGTCCTGGCGGAAGATAAACAAGCGGTCGAAAGAGTAAGTTTTTACCACAGATAAACACGAACCTAACGTTTTGAAACTTTAGATATCGAAAATTGTATACTTCTTGGAGATTTTTATAACTTTGTCCCGTCCCCCCCCCCCGGCTTTTATATATGTTTTGTGTTTTACTAGTACTTCTATTTTATATTAAGATTTATCTCTGGCTTTTGCCATGGTCCGTTTTGTGAGGGCGCTGGTGACCAAGTGGTTGAACATGCTTAAACCTACATCAATTAATCAATCATAAGCAGGTGTACAAATAGCAAAGTTTAAAAACTTCACTTTCTCTGGATCCCCCCCCCCCCCAGTTTAAAATATTCCTCATAAGTAATTCTAGTTCAATTTCTCTCAAGTACGTTCTTTGCATGTTGAAGAAGAGATGCAAAGCGAGTTTCCTCGATACCAGTTGCAATTAAATCATTTTATTTAAGTTAGGTAGGCACATCTCATAAGTATTATAATTATGTTGCATCAATCTATGACAATTTCACCCAAAGTGGTACAAATGTACCGACATTAGCCATTTCAGCACTGAGAATTAATAGTTTCAACTCCATCCTATTAACAGGAAGCACTTTATCAAATATCTGTTCTGAACAAATTATTCAAATTAAGAGCTTTAGTTCAGATTATAATTAAAAGAGTTGCAAGTTTCGTGAAAATTCTCACACACTGACAGATCTTTTAGTTGTTGAAGGAAGCAGCTTATAAAATCTCAACTTTAGTGAACATAACCTAGTAAAGTAACATTATATTAAACGATAATGTTTATTGTATTTTCTTTTTCTGTAGGTACAGAATAACTGAAAAAAAAAAAAACTGGGCGACCTTTACAGATAAGGTAACTCCCTAATTATTCTGTGAACACAAACAAAGAACTCCACAAACATCTAAATGCCGACTACAAGTAGTCGTGTGCAAAAAGTTCATCTGCAGACCACTGAGTAAACCACAAATGTCTTTCATTGTTGTAAAACATGAAAACCAAACTTAAAAGAAACTGTAAATCCAAGAATACTACATTCTGTTGTGTGATAAATACACATTGTAAATAATTAAAATAAATTAAAACGCCAAATAACGTTCTTTCAAATATTTCTTGGGTTTTCTATTACAATTACAACATGTGTGTTGTACAACGATGTTACAAAGAGAATAATTGTATTCTTACTGCCATGAGGATTTTTCTTGCTACGAGTCCAAATATTATTTTTCTAGCAGTTACATGGACTATTAATATCGGTCATTAAACTCTACATAAAATGTTCTAGGAGTTACATAGTCATACCAATTCAAAGTGATGGTGGAACCATTTGGAGCCATTAACAGCCAGGTTCATTAGCTGCCAACAACACAGGCCAGACCGAATGACATTAAGAGGCAAGCTGCTACTAATTTGGAAAGAAACAAGACATTGATCATCTGCAGTCGTACAAAAGTGGCCTCGAATCACTAGGAGTCAGTGCCTTCACTATTCCATGAAGGAAAGTACCCGGAGGGTGGCCTCCAGGTCCAATCACTGACGTTAATGATGCGAGGCAACCAGTTACATTTGCGGTTTCGTCTCCTTCCGGCTAAAAAAAAACTTCAAGTTTATCTTTACAGCATCATGAGGGAAGGTACGGAAGTCACAAAAAGCTACCGGAGAATTTCGCTCATATTCGGGAAGAAGGGGGGGGGGGGGGGACAAGCAATGGTGCCTCTGCTGAAATGAATAGGACTTTCTCGAGATTATATCTATGGCTGAAATTTTGAACTAATAATACTAATTTTTTCTTTTGTTTTACCTTTTCATCATAGGAGTAATGTAATTCAAATATGTTACACACAAATCTCATTCATTTTGCGGCACGTTGACGAAGATTATATGAAGTGAAGGTGAAATTGATGGAAGGATACTTAGTGTAATGAATGGCGGGGGAAGCTCGAGAGCCCAGGGAAAACCCGCCCAGACGCCATTTCTCCCACCAAAATCACACGTGAAGTCGCCCGGGAAAGAACCCGGACCACTTTGGTAGAGGCGAGCGATTAAGCATTTGGCAGCGGCACCACCGCTAAAACAACTATCATAATACGTATTGCTTAAAACTATTCAAAACAGAAACTTCAAAACTGGTAAATATAGTCTTCGAAGACCAGTGAGTGATAAGAGATAGCCATAAAATTTCTTATAGGGACTGTTGTATGAAGATACAAGCAATTATACCCAGAAGTCAAAGGGAGGTAGACTTTCGAAAATGTGGATCAAGGTGGCAGTGCTGTGGATATTGACGCAAACGCTCCTCTCCGTCGAAGACGTCTACTTTAAGACCTATAAGATCTCGTGTTTGGTGTCCGGACTAGCTCTAGCAAGAGGTCTTAATCTACAGGGTGTGCGTGAGTTATGGTAGGAATGGAACCAAACGAAGAATCAACCAACATATCACGTTATTTGTAAATTTCCAGATTTGTAGAGAACTGCCGACGATATTTAAATAGAATGTAACTTTGTAACTTCAACTACAACGTTATAACACTTTAACTTTGTCACCCTTTAGCAACCGCCGAATTATGTATACGTGCTAGCTTACGTACAACTCCCAAGTAGCACGTGTGTTCTCTCGGCTCGATTCAAGACGAGTGTGTCTTGCGTTGCATTTGTTTTTGCGCGAGCAACACGAAGGAAGCGATTTCCATTGGCTAACTTTAGAGCACGTCATGGTAAGATACGAATCAGCCCGCTGAATCGTTAGAGCTTTGTACATACAACAATTGTAACCTTATCACTCATTTAAATCTGCCTAGGCTTCCATTCTTGAGACTTTAACATATTCAGCTTTATTACGTTTTCCCCTTAACTATTGACTAGAATCTCCTTTTGTTTCTTTCCATTATCAAATATATATTGACACTATAATTTCGGTTTCAATATTTTATGTATAACCTAACGAAAACAATGGACGATCCTATTCTCTCCCAACACCAAGTACATGCTTTACTGTAACAAATAGCTGCCGTGCCGTGCTGCAAGTTCTTTGAGCAGTGTTGCAGTTCAAACTTATGTTAGAATCTGTATGTCTCGAAATGTGAAGTGCTGTAAATACGTGATCTCTAGTAGGCTCCGACTACGTCTCTTTTTCTGGCTTTTAACAGAGGAAATACGCAAGTTCCATCATTCCCTAGACTTAGGTTTACCAAAAGAACTGCGATGAGTCAACGTCATCGTCTAGTGAACCTCACATCCGTTTCGGCGACCCATATCTCCCCAACCAATGCTTCATTGCTATTTAGGTACTAATAGAACCATTTTAAAGTACTTCCCAAATGTTTTCATTCCTTATTTCACCACATAAATATAAATACTAGTTCCTCAATTTAGACTGTGAAACCATTACATTTATCTCTTCTGGTATGTATCTAAGGAATTTCATTTCGTCACTTTCCATCTCCCTTCATCGCGCTCTGATAAGATTCACATCCGGATATAAATGCTAATTAAGCTGCAAGTTAGCACAAGTTACTACTCATTCCTTTATTTGCATTGTTTTGGCGCATTTGTTAATCTTCTGCATATAAATTAAAATGTAATAGTACTATTATGTTGGTAATGTTTCCATAAAAGATGACAAATTTAAATAAATTTAAACGTCTCTGAATATAATTCTGTTTGATACTCCTTTGCCATGAGCTGACTGCAAATACATTGTTTTTTAACTAGCTTTGTGAAACAAAATATAATATAAGCATTAATTTCAATTAACCTATTTGTAAAAATAATTATCAATGAGTCTGAAACCATTAGGTCAGGTGCTCACTGAGCGCAGATAACCGTGTTTAGCAGGTAAAAAAATAAAGGATGTTCAAGGTATCCGCAAGTCGGTCAGGCCTAATTAGGTTCTTCCTTTCAGTAAATATTGCTGCTTGCTTATTATGTAAGCTCAAATGATATTAAGATTACCTTTTGCTGGATAGAACACCTTAATAGCGTTGTCCCCCTTCTGTCACCCACTTTCATAATAATTTTCTGATGGATGGCCATCATTGCTAAATCAACTTTCCTTTAGCAACTATTTTAAGAAGCCAGCTTTAGTAGCAAAATTAAGGATTTCTTGTGAGAACGCTCAAGCGGAACTTTCCTTATTACTTTGATTAAATATAGGAGAATTATGCAGAAATAATACTGTTCACTCTTCATTATTTGGTAGCATCAAAACTGAATATAATAGTAAATAATAATAAATTGTATTATATAATATTAATTATCGTCATTATCATCATCATTATTATTATTATTATTATTATTATTATTATTATTATTATTATTATTATTATTATTATTATTATTATTATTATTATTATTGAGATAGTTTTCCGCAGTACAGAGGTTGGTCTACAGCAAAACATCAGAATAAAAAATATAAATTCAAGTCTACAAATAAAAATTATATATTAGCTTAAAATCAAAGAAAATCTCATTTAAAAATTAATTTAATAGTAATCAATCAATGTATTATTAATAATAATAGTAATAATAATAATTATTATAATTATAATAATGACTTTAATCTTATCAACGTAATTTTCAAATTAAAACAAAGTAATAATCCTCACATATATAAATGAATAAATAACCTTTATCTATAAGAGAGTATTTTTTTTCTGTTCAGAACTCGTCACTATTTTGGTGTGACATTTCGCCATTTATCTCATAATTGCACGTCGTGTTCCACTGCATCAAATGTTTCCAATGATATGTGTACAACTGTAATGTTTCGCTAGTTTTAGAAGGCCTTTGAAAAGAACATTAAACCATCTTTAACTCTATTTATATAGGAGGGTTTAACTACTATACATGAGTGACTGATAATTGATTCATGTTACTCTCACATTGAGCTTCTGTTTACTATCTATACATTAAAATGTACTCCACTCGTGCATTAATACATCCGACTTCAAGAAATCGAACCCGGAATTCCTATATTTACACACTGACCCATTAATCACAGAATGTGCGTCTTATTTTCCTCTTGTTGTAAAACAGAAGATCCATAAATTACTTAAGGAAGACTTCAGTATCAACTACTAATGTTCTGAATTTGTATTTTCATTTATTGTGAGCTACTGTTCCGTTATAAATAAAGTTATTTCCATACAAACGTCTGCTTAGCTACAACTGGATAACAGTAATGTGATGATAGGTAATCCCTGAAACATAGGATCCAATCTCCGTAATGTACTCAGTGAGGAAATGGTGTAGTCATGGAATTCTTCTGACCGTCAAATTCTTTACAAATCCGGATTTTTAAATTGCCAGCTTTGTGGTCAGACAGCTAATATAACAAACCGACAAAATCGCTACAGGAATGGCACGTAAAGATGTGGATCTGTGGTTCACATCTAGGTAGTCTAAACTTTTTCATACTTTACAAAGCCCTGTCCTGAATTGAAACTATCGGTCCATTATGCTGTGGTCGTATCGATTGGCTCTGCTTCAGTGGGCGGCTTGCATCTCAATTGTAATCAACAGAATTTACATTAACTAACAAAGCGTCTGATGCTCGCAGATAAAGCACCCTACGGGTTGGTCTCAGTGACTCAGTTGGTTAGGCGCTGGCTTACTAATCCCAAAGTCACGGCTTCGTGGATCACCGCACTGAAATAAGAAAACGCTATGAAACTGTTCGAAACGACAATTGCGCCAATCGTTACATATGGAATAGAACTCTGCTGGGAGAAACTAAAAACCAGTCACATGGAGAAAATTGAATCTGTAAAAGCAAGACATAAAAAGAGCACTAAAACTAGTAAATACGCACCAAAAAAATGGTGTATGCAATCGCCCGGGAAACCTACTTCCTGGAAGATATAAGGAACAAAATGTTACTACCAAACACAGAAGCTTACAAAGAAGCTATAGCAAGAAAGAAATAGAACGAAAAGGAGATAAGCACCGAATTCTTCGGAACGGACATGATAAACAGGCATAGGTGATTTCTATAAATTACTACAAATGTTTATCTCAACTAACACGAAGAATATATAAGAATAAGCGTTTGTAAGAATAGTTAGTACAAAAGCAGAGAAAGTCATGTGAGTGCAACACATAAGATTTTTTGTGCTACATCCCTTGAATTCATTCCTAATGTGTAAATTAAATTATAACGTTTGTCGAATTAGATTTTAATATCTGCGACCTTTATATATTGTGTATTAATAAGGTATTTTTGTTCTACTTTATAAGTATTCCTCATGATTTACTCTGTAACCATGTTACACAACGTGTAATTCGTGGTTGTGTAATCAAGTACCAAAATAATTGATTCCCTATTACAATCCCTTTCATGCCAGCTGAATAAGTTTTAATGGTTCGTTGCAATATTCAATTATAGAAGTCACGAATCGCAGGCCCGTCATTTGCGAGGTAGAAATTAGTGCAGTGAGGCCATCACAACATCAAAGTAATAGTTAATTTTACTTTCCCTATAATACATTTTCATTTCCAAACCTTTTAGCTCTTGCTAATATATAAATAGCTCGGTGTCTCAGTTGCGTGCATGCTCCTGATTGCTGGTTCAAACTAAGTCGTGCATTCTCTAGGTAGCTCTTCGTCTAAATAAGAGAAAAAAAGTATTTATCTATTACCTACAATGACTTTCTCTACTACTACTTTTTATTCTCGTAAAAGTTCTACAAATTTACACTGTTTTACGAAAGCGTATTGTTTTCTCTACCACTTAAAGCCACGGGAGAAATGATTGAGCACATTAGAACAACAGAATATTTGGAAGTCCCACATCGTGTTGGAGCACGGTTTACACAAATCGATATTTCCAACATGCAACTGAGTTTATTGATAGTCTCTGTTCCATATACACACATTGACTGTGTGTTGAATCACCACTTGCACTTGTATTTGCTCCTGATTAACAAAGGGGCCGTGTAGCAAACTGTCCATTTGCGTGTTCGTCAGATAACACATAGAACAAACTATCAATAAACTCAGCTGCATGTTGGAAATATCGACTTGTGTAAACCGCGCTGCAACACGTGGGACATAGAAATATTCTGCTCTCTTAATGCGCTCAATAATTTTTTCCATGGCTGTACATAGCAGGTGCTGCATTCCACCCAAAAATTCGATATCGAAATTTCACTACAAGAAGATTTAAAAAAGAATACCTTCCAGCCCAAGCTACCCTTTACATGGAAAACTTTTCGAAATTAAGTTTTTCAAAAAGGGCTCCAACGATTTTGATTAACCCATTAATCGTAGTAGTTTGGTATTTAACTGACACTTTGTTTTTAATTGTGCTGTGTACTCTCTCTCTCTCCCTGTCTCTCTCACTCACGAGCGCAGATAGTTTTCTAAAAATAATTTTTTTGGGACTCAGGGGGCCTCAAAACTGCATTTCCGTTGAAATTTCAGTATATAACTTTTGTGTGAAATACAATACTTACTCTACTTCTTTAAGTACCTAATACAGAAAGTAAAAAATGGAAAAAAAAAAAAAAAAAAAAAAAAAGCATAGCTCTGTGACTGCTTCAATTAAGTACCCAACCCTTGTCTGATGAATCTGCCTCAGTTATGAAGTATGTATGACGTGTCATCCGGGTGACACAGTTTACACAGACTGCATCACTTCCCGATTGCCCTTTCCTCCGGAAGAGCTGCTTGCTCGGTCGTGACGTGATACATTACGTAATTATCACGGCACTAAGGAAGCTACACCTCACATTATTACCTTTCCTATTTTGTAGCCTGCTTAACCTCATTCACAATGGGAACCAGAAGGATCTTTATTTCCTTACGTAAATATAGAGAACGCATGCTATTCCAGTACACCATAAGCCAACTGTGGTAATGCTCTCTGGTTACTTTTGGCGACATTCTGTTTATTCAGTTGACATCAATGGCAGCAACTCGTGGCTAAGACAGAGACAGGCTATGGCACAAATCAGAGTTTAACGTAGTCTGAAACATGACTAACATTGTATAACATGATTTGTACCAATTCAACGAGCAATTGTTTGATTGTTTAGAATATGGATGTATTAGGAGATTGCAATTTTACTTCACTGGACCATGATTGGACTACGAGAATCAGCTGATTCCAATTCGTGCCACGTGCCAGCAACTGCCCCAAAACTATACGCATGGTAAAGATTCGGTGTTACCTGCAGTCGTTGCTTTGGCCGGCACATACAGTGTTTTTTTTTTTTTTTATAATTCATTTATTTTTGCAAGACGTCAACTGTTGAGTTTAGAGCAAATAATCTTTGATTGGGTAGAAGTCGTTGTGTTCCAGATATGCGTTTATTTCAAATTTTTTTAAGGCTTACATAAATATTTACACTTTTAAATCATTACTTTACAACACAATTTCCTATTTCATGTTACTACCAAAGAGTGACTAATTATAAATTAATATCTTAACGAAATTTTGATATAGCTCCTTAATAGTATATTATGCAACAGGACTATAATGGTAGTAATTACGATCCGAGTACTTTATACGAGCATCTTAACTGCCATTATAGCAAATATTTAAGTGGAAATACTCGAAAATGTGTCTAAGTTTAAAATATGTATAAAGTAGTTTTAATTTCTACGCGTGCCTGAGTCAATAAGTGCACTGACTTTCCCTTTACACTAAAACAGCTAGGAGTGTTGTGATATATGCCCACATGCGTAAGTATTGATTTTATTCTGATCTCGTCCCTGAAGATTTGATTTCAAAGTAATCAACAAAGTCAATGGTTTCACACTTTACGACAATTCTTCGAAGTGCACCAGCAATACATTTTGATTTTCTCCAATCCATGAATTGTGCATAGAATTTTTGTACCTATTTCTTGATTTTTCTGGCAATAAGTTATTAGTCACATTGTGTGCCTTTGCAGAAATTTCCAGCGGTGTAAGTTGTATATTACTGTCACTCGGTCCGACATGTTTATTTTTTCTAAACTCGCGCTAGTTGTCGATCGAGAGTAATCGATAGTTGCGCTTTCTGTTGATTGGTGGAAACCTCACTAATGAAGAGGTGCATTTTACTGAGGTCCATTAAAGTGCATCTACTAGATGTATAATTATAGGCATACTCGAGCATAAAATTATGTTTTATGTGCTGAGTGTGACAGTAAGCTACGATTTAGACAAGGATGTAGAAAACAAGAAAATAAGAACTTTTAATAATAAAACTAGAAAAGAAACGAAATTGAAATTTTATAAAAATATGGCGGTTCCAATGTTCATATATAGAAGCGAATCGTGTGTATTAAAAAATAAAGACAAAAGCGAAATACAAGTTGCAGCAATTAGATTTTTAAGGAAAATTAAAGAATGTACTAGACGAGATTTAATAACAAATGAAACAATTCGAGAGGAAATAGGCATATACAAATTACGGAATACAAGATAAAGTAGAAGAAAATACAGAGAATTGGAAAGAACATGAGTGAAGAAGGAATACCTATTTTAATAAGGTACATACAATCCTGATGAGATGAAAGAAGAGATGTGGAAGGTCCTAGAACATGATGGGAATAAATTGTTGAAATGCGAAGACGGAACTGGCAGAAATGCCAAATCCCTGAATGTTCCGAGTATATGGCAAAAAAGTCAAGCCAATGAGAAAATATATATATTGATAAATGGGTTTCCTTAGCATCCCCAAAAGGGAGTGATGAAATTAATTCATCATCCTAGTAATGTAACTGCATCGTCCAAGTTTGCGGACGATGATTTCCCAGTTTGCTCAGGCAGGGGAGCATGTGGGGGTTAGTTATCGACGTTTCGCAAGTTGTTATTAACTGATCTCCTCCGAGACAATCAAGAATGCAAATGTTTGTGCCCTGCTCCTCCTTACAGGAGAACAATGTAATGGTACGGCCCTAAAGGGACTCTTGTGTGATTCCCTATTCATGTCTCAATTTGCATACGAGTGGAGGCAGCTGGGCAACACACAATGGCTCCAAGGATGTTCACGTGTAGGTACATCTTCATACGTGGTGTGGTGGGCGGCATGCGTCCTTCACACGTGGTCCCTACTTCAAGATAAACGACACTCTTCTTTCGTATTCTCTACTACAATGTCAATTATTCCATCACGAAACTGAAAGTAGCTTATCCTGTTTGAATAAGCAGGAGGTACCACCAGTTCTCCCACTGATAATGCTATGGTCGTATGAACAGAGGGTGAGGACACAGCTACAGCAGCCAATGGTCTCGATGGTAGCGAGACAGTTACATCGCCAGAAGGAACCAAGACAGATGGGATACACCACTACAGCTACCCAAGAACAGGGTCAAGGAGATGTGGTCGCCGAGACAAAGGGACCACTGGAGTTTCAGACAACGCCACTGTCACTTGTACTATGCACCAAATGTATACGATTTGGAAACAAATAAATCAAAACAGTTTCAAGTGAACCGAGCGGGATGGCTCGGAAGATATATCTATGGTCAGTATTCGGGAGGTCGCGGGTTCGATCACCATGGCGACCTTCCTGACCGATGGGTTTTGCCGGAGGTTTCCCCGGGTCGCCAGGCGAATGCTGAGGATTTCCATATCCTTCGAATTTCCTGTCCTTTCATTGCATTACATTAATCGTTTCATTTCAACCTTCGTCCCGTTAGATTTCTTTCAGGGTTGGAAGCTTCGGTGAGCGTCGCGGCAGCAGCATAGGCAGGGGAAAATAATGCATTCTGGAAATCCCATCCCCCGGACTGGAAGGCTAGTCTACTGGTTTCCGCCCCCATGGGATGGTACATGCTCGAGGTGGGAGGGGAGCCAGCTTCCGAGTCCCATTTGAGAGTATGAACCCGAAGGGGTCGGAGATGAACTGGGCCGAGCCAGCCTCCGCTGAGTGCTTTTAACTGGGAAAATGTAGAGACCCTGCCACCTGCTTCCTCTGTTGTGGCAACGTACCGGCCGCCCTTAGGATCCATTCGTCTTATCCATCCACCCGGGGGTGCCCCGTCAGGAGCATAGGCATAAAACATTGCCTCCTCCACAAGTTATCATAGAGTGAAGTGAATACACATAAAGGAAGTCCGCGAAAAACTTCAATTGTTACACAAACACAAAATTTCAATGATCGAAGATTGAAAGTAGGAAGGTTCAAAGGACTGGTTCACTCCACGCATCTATAATACCTTAGGTGTCCTTAAGGGATCTAATTGGCTTATCGTATTTACATAAAGAGGAGCACTCGAAATGAAAAGCGTTTATAATAAATTTACTGTATTACAATTGGCCCCACGGTAACGTATAAGATTCGCATTCACGAAAGCCTTGGGTTCGATTTCCGCGACCGATCTTCCTGATCCCTGGGTTTTTGCGGGAATTTCTGCAGGTCGTTAGGCGAATGTGGGGAAGGATGATTACATCCCCGGAAATTCCTGTCCCTTCATTTCACCTACTTCTCATTTCATTTCATTTCATCTTTCATCCGCTTGCTTGTTTCAGGGTTCTAAGTGTCGAAGAGAGTTCTGTTGTGCAAGACAGGTGCTTGATGATTGAACCTATTACTGGTTGTTCTCAGTCAAACAGCAAATGCCGACAGAACAGGCGTTAAAAACACTACTAAAAATGCTGAGCAACTGGGCGTAAGAAAACAGCAGCTTGTTGGGTGCGCAGTTATTCGGTCGTTGCTGCGAGATTTACGATTTGCTCAAAATAAAATTGCTAAACTGTGGCATGATGAGACGCGTATGGAGGAAGTGAAGATCATAAAAATGTAGATTAGTTGCTGCTTAATAGTTCCGTATTTAAAATTAAATGCGGCGAAAATACACTCATTTCTGTAGTAAAAGTGTTCAAAGACAAATGCTATCAGTTTTTCATTGGTCTTCATGCATCTTCCTAGGACCTAGGAGAATGACATTACCATTCCACCCCACATACTGTTACACATTTTTGGTTTTCTTAATACATGTTCATTAAAGAGTTACCTATATTACAGTCCCTTTAAACATACACATTTTCCTCTCAGGCTTTACCTTACCCGACGATATTTTCTACTATGGCAGATACAAAATTTAATGGCGGCTGATAGCTGACCACCTCACGATCAGAGTATATTTTTCCTTGTTGACACAAATGATATTTACATCACCGGCTTTACAGAGGGATTTCACAGCGTGTATAACAATACAACACCGCAAGACGCTGCAAGTCTCTGATTGGATTGCTTTGAACAGCTCCTCCTACCACACGTCATTAAATTTTCTTCTGCTACAATTACTGTAATAAACGGGATGAGGGGAACAGTAAGTTACTACAATTTCATAACTAGAAACGAAACATTAATCACAAATTATCATAAAGCCGGGTTAGAAAATAAATATTTTCGTTGAATACTTTAAACAACCCAAATGTTAAAAATATATTTGCACCTTCTTTTGGAAGTATCTACGTAATAAATTACTACAGCTGTAATAAAAATAGCAACGAACAGCTTAGAGATGGCATGGCACTAAATTAAAGCCTTCAATTCAACCACCAACTCTCCTTAAGCAAATGTTTTAGTATTCGATACAAAGTAAGCACTCGCAGAGGCAAATAAACCCGAATGGAAACGAAAGCACAGCACAGAATCGTCAGGAAGATCGTTTTGGGAGATAAAACTTGGAATACATCGTTATATTTTCCCAAACAGAGCATTGTGGGAGACAGATATAACCTAGCTTGCGTCATTTCTATTGTCTGTCGCAGGAGAATTGTTCTCTAGTCTACATGTGATGTCTTTCGTCAATATGTACACACGCTCCTGCAGATAAGAGACATTTCCTGCGGAACTAGCGTCGTGTTTAGGAAATAAGATAGGTATTTACTGAGATTCCACCTTTACCCAACGTTGCACAATGATACTACCGTGCATGCATGAAATCTACCTACAGCATTACAAATGCGGAATACTAATTAAAAATGTACGTCAAAGGAACTGAAACATTGTCATTAGCATTTCTATTAGTGAAAGTAGAGCTGCGTGTGGATGTCTTTTTGAATAAATTCTCGTCTGATTTGAAAAAGCACGTTCCGCTAAGAACACATCAGCTTTGCTTGGAGATCTTCATCCTAAAGCTACAAGAGATTGTAAGCTGGACCAGAATTCTTCATAAAGGTTGAAGTCAGGTATTTTTACAGACACATATAGAAATAACTTTAGTTTTATCGAGTAAGAGTATAATCTCTCTATTTTATGTAACATTTTAATTATCTGCAACTAGAGAGTGTATGACACCAAATACAAGCATTCAAACATATCAGAACAGAATGAAGAAAGAATAAAAAAAAGCCCATCCTGATGCATAAGTTCGTAGTAACTTATATAAATAATTTTGAAGGATATATACAAACGGTTTGGTGCATTTTATCTGATATAACATTAACGTTGTAAAATACCCAGTAAAATTTGCCTGTGGGAGTACGAATATTAAGACTAAAGAACATCACCATGACAAACTAATACAACAAAATTGCAAGGATAATTAAATTAAGAAAGAGCAAAATATTATATGTTCTCCTGTGGGCAGATAGTTTTGACAAGGATAGGCCAGAAGCGACAAATGAGTTGAACAAAACGTTTAAGAAATATCATATGAAAGTATGGTATATAAAAACAACATAACGACACACCAGGGAAGATATACAACAAGAAATTGTTATTAGAAGATAGAATTTAGTTGTGAAGTAGCTTACGATCAAGAACAGGATATACCTACACAAACAAAAAATACATAAATTGCAATCAGTTTATGAAAAACTAAACGAACCTTGTAAAATAGAGCAAGACAAGAAATTAGGTCTCTACTCAGATATGAGTGTACCAGTAATTCAAACTGGAGGTTAAACAAAGAGAAAGATAAAAGTAACAAAAGCAACTGAGGTCAGCAGGGGTGTAGCGTCAATGGATGTGGATGATGTGTTACATACCCTGCCAGTTTTCCCTACTTAGCTTTTCCTATTATCTATACACTAATCCAATTAGCGTAATGTTTTTATGTTTCGCACAACAATCCGATAAGAACTAGTATTTTTAGCGTATCACGCCAAGCATTGAAGCAGAGCGGCTGGTGCTTGTGCTTGCCTCACGCCAGTCACGACAAACTGCGCGCGCGCAGTGGATGTAATGCAGAAAAGTCCATTTCGGATTAAAGCTAAGTTTTTCAGTATTTGTGTGGCAGTGAAGGTTAATTTCATATTTTCAACTTCTTCTGTACGCATAGGAGTACAACAAGCAGCATTTTGAACAGTAATCTCTGTGAACGTATAAGAGAAAAAAAAAAAAATACGCCAGAAAACAGAAGGCAGGGTATGCACACTGCTTATCTGCTTCCGCGTGGTTCACTACGAGGAAAACACATGTTAAAGAGAACACTGGCAGTAATTGTTCTATGACTTTAATATTTATCAGTTCTATAAAAACTATAAAAATTGTGGAAAAAAAAGTTTTTCTAGAGCCATGCCACCATTGAGCTCAAAATGTTAAAATCTTTAGATAAGCAAACACTCTCCTTCCACAATCCACAAGAAATCTAACGCCTTTTATCTTAGGTAAACACGGGGGTGTTGGATTACAAACTTTGTAATTAAATGCACCTCTCAACATAGATTTCGATGAGGGAATGAATGAGTAAACTCGCATCTGGCTAGCACCCAGTTATTACAGCTCTTACTGTCTAGTGTAGACTTTTTCGTTTTCATGTTTGTCATGATGTGCCTACGGAATATGTCGAAATCAGTATAATTTTGAATATATCCATTAATTAAAATCCCTAATTTCACTGCACACGATATGCAACTTCTTGGAAGCCACCATTCAATGTAGGATATATATTTACATGATTTTACCGGAAAGTAGGCGATGCGATGTTTTCAAGAAGCTGTTATTTCCGCTCCCAAGCGCTAACATGTTTCAGGCATCACAATAGTTGGCTTCCTTGTGATCAGAAAACATCACAACTTTGCTAATGATCTGAGAATGTTTACACCATTAGGAGTCGGAAACAAAATGAATGCTGACTGGGTCACACAAATATGGAGTAACATCGAGCTCAACCTATGTGCACATCTTTCCCCGATGCACGATGCACAAACAAACCTTCAATCTTCCTGACCAGTCTTCCTGGAGTGGGTCTTTGCACCCAGTTGGTTTATACAGAGATTTAGCTTGAGATTGTATTTGATTTGAAGGTTTTAAATATGACCACATAGCTTTAATTGATAAATTTGGTATCCTATGCACGCCAGACATTGCCACATCGAGAATTCACCAGAAATGCATGTCTTGGAACTCTGCGAATAAAAAAGGAGCATTTTTAGAAAATGTTCCACGTTGTCCTGTTGTGAACAGCGTAGTTCAAAAGGGGAAAATCGGTTAAATATCAAACTTGGTGTTTAACTTCAGCATCTTCCAAGGCTGCGACACTAAGATTATCAAGAAAATCCCCCATCCCAGACTAACCTTTACATAGTTTTCCAAAATTTTGACTTCATCAAAAGCGCTCTAACGACTTTTATTAAAATACAATAATAACCCAAGGCGCAATACCCCTTTCCGAACCAAGGCCATCGCCCAGCCGCTGCGTCCCCCACCTTTGTCCACCACAGGCGTTATGAGTGGGGTGCAGTATTGGAGGGTAGGACGTGGTCAGCACCTCGATCCCTCCCGGCTGGTTATGTGGTCCACACAACCAGGGCCGCAACTTCTCAATCAATAGCTCCTCAAATGGATCCTCAGGGATCTAACGAGGCTGAGTGCACCCCGGACCAAATCTCTCAGCAATAGAAAATGCCCACGCCGGTACCGGGAATCGAACCTGAGTCTCCTACTTGTTAAGCAGCAGCGCTGTCATCGTGCTAAAGAGACGACCCAAAATACAATGTTTTAGATATTTTCAATGCAAACGAAACGTATATCATTGAATTTTTTTGGGAAATTTCCCAAGAAGTTTTCAATCTGGATGACTTTTACATAAATGGTGAACCGTAAGAGATAGAAAAATCGTACTACACAAAAAACCAGAATTTATGTTAAATACTACATGTTTTAGTGGCGTGAATTATTTCCAAAATATCCTTCGTTATCTATATGAATATTACAATACTGAAACTTTTCTCAAATGAGAAGTCATTATTCGTTGTCTTTTTATGTCCTGAACATGCAAAGAGCGAAATTTCAAAGCCATCACATAGTGATCAGCTCTTTAAAGATTTGACTATCGCTTAAGCTTACTGTATTTCCCTATTCCCATTGTATACCTAAGAGGAACCATTTCTGCAAATGTTTATATCGATTAACATGAAGTAGATAGAAGAATAAGCTTTTGTAAGAAGAGTTTGTGCAAAAGTACAGAAAGTCATGCGAATACAACACATCAGATTATTTACTTTAATTGCTATTAAAATTTAAACACAAATAAGAATGCAAGCTATCCTTGTCTATTTTCTCCGGTATGTAACGGCGCATTGTCTATTAACACCAACTGACCTTGTATATTGGTATTTCTAATGTAGTTCAGCATGTTCATTTGACTAACAAAGGCATACCGTATTTGTGTGATAACGAAGAGAGAGTTTTCTACAAAGTAACCTATAAAATGATGCAAAAGAGACGAGTCAGATTGCAGCCCTACATGACAAACGGTACCAGTTCTACTGCAAGCAAAAACTGGGGATAAAATTGTCTAGAATGCGTATCCGTGACCAAGTCTAAGAAATGGCTGCCAAACTGGAATTTCTAATATTACAGTAGAATGAAAAAAAGAAATTTCAGTAAAAATATCGGTATTTAATTACAGAATCTTCAAAGATGTCGCAAGGTTTTCAAAAAATCCCTGCACCCCAAACTACCCTTTACATTTAACATTTTCCGAAAATCTTGATCTTAAAAATGACAAACGATTTTACTAAAGTTAAACGTGGCACTACAGTCCATATCGGGCCAGGACCTGTCAATCCGACTGGCGACCTCACGCTCACATACGCAAGGTGGGCGATCATCCAACCGATACGGGGAGGAGATGTGGTCAGTATCTCGACACCCCCAGCCGGAAAGTTGGTATTCATGACCAGGGCCGCTTAAGTCCTGACGCAAACGCTCCTCTCCGTCGAAGACGTCGCCTTTAAGACTTATAAGATCTCGTGTTTGGTGTCCGGACTAGCTCTAGCAAGAGGTCTTAATCTGCAGGGTATGCGCGAGTTATGGTAGGAATGGAACCAAACGAAGAATTAACCAACATATCACTTTATTTGTAAATTTCCAGATTTGTAGAGAACTGCCGACGATATTTAAATAGAATGTAACTTTGTAACTTCAACTACAGTCCTCTTCAATCTGAATGACTTCTACATTACTACACTGTAAGAAGTAGACAAAATCTCACTACGCAATTAATGTAGATCGCGTTAAAACAACAATTTATGCCAAATAAATCTATTTTTAGACTGACTTTGCGGTCGACTGGTCAGTGTTATGGCTTCTTAACCTACAGGTCTCAGGTTCGATTCCTGTCTGGGTTTGAAATTTTTTCTTTAACCAGAACAATTCTAGAAGTATAAATATAGGAGTGAATGTGAGTGTGTTTAATGTTAAAAATGATACAAAACCAAGGTTAAAAAGCGCTAAAGTTTACCGAATAGTGACACCATCACTCAACTCAAAGGCCTCGATATGACCAAAGAATTTAAATGAAGCTGCACCAATAAAACAATTACAAAAAAATGAAAACTGCACTTTTGTATGGGTGTGAAGTCTGGCAGATAAATTAAAAAATGAAAAAGAAACTATTGTAGACAGAAATGGACTTCCTGCGGAGATCTGCATTGAAATCTAGATTGAAAAAAGTAAAAAACTGAGAAATTAGAAGGTTAGTCAATAAAGTACAGACTATATTAGAAGAAATTCAGGAAAAACAATTTGGTGTGGACATGTTTGCCAAATGGGAGAAGAAAGACTGCCAAATATGATCATGAAGGAGATTCCAAACGGAAGAAGAAAGCGAGGACACCCACGTGACACCTGGAAGAAGAGCATCATCACTGCTATGTCACAGAGAAATCGTCAGGAGAATTGTTTAAACAGATATAAGTGGCAACTAGGAACCGCAAGGCGACCAGTTTCGCTGTGATACCGGATATAAAAAAAATTGCTTTGTGAAGTTTACCATGTCCCTTGTTACTGTTTTGCCTTTTGGAATATTTATACTTTTGTGAAAAAAGTCACTATTACGTTTTTTAATGTCCTGGTCATGCAAAGAGAATGCAAGTCACATAGCAACCAGTTGTTACTATCGCCTAAGCCTACTGTATTCTCCTATTCTCATTGCACCTGTAAGGAAATATATAATACTTCCATTTCTACAAAGGTTTATCCCGGTTAACATGAAGTAGATAGAAGAATGAGTTATAAAGAACAGTTTGTACGAAAGAAAGTCCTGTGAGTGCACACATCAGATTTTGTAAAATATATTATTACTGTGAGGAGAACTGTCTGTTTGACAGTGGAATATATCAAGGCCTGTCATTGAAAGTGGTTGAACTACAACAGTTTTAATCATTAGTGGCTATGGAGGCCACCCAACCTGCCTGCCTTCATCTCCCGTACGTACGTACGTTGTGTAATTCCTCTAACTCTGGTATGCGAAGGTGCTTTCAGTGTTTAACCCAGTGGCTGGCTGCATATCGAGCACGTGCTAACGGTAATAGGCAGTGAGTGATTGACGAAAGCGACAGTACCAGTTGCCTGTGCTGGTTTAGAGAAAGTAGTGCAACAGACAAAGCTATGGGTGCTAATGATTCCAAAACTCAAACATGCACCAAGAGGCTTGGGGCCGATATAGGCAAATTAGCAAAGTTGCTTTCGCCCAAAGCGCCTCAGTTCTGGAGAAAAACGAGGGGAATTTGCAATATACTTTCTATATCGCCTACATTCAGGGCAGAAGGTATTATAGTTCACCTAAAATTCAACTTTTCCTCTACCCAGAGGTCTAGGGTCTCAGAAAGAATTGCAAGTATGAATACCAGAGCGAATGTGAGTGATTGAATATTAAAAATTATAAAAATCAAGGTTACTTTCCTTACTATTCTTTTATCTTCGTGATGTCATGCAAAGAGTATTGAACGTCAAAGCCGGTAAGAATGTTGAAGACTTTTATAGAGAATTTGTAAACATCACTGTCGCTTTAGGCTTCTGAACTGTGCAATGAAACCATTCCCACAAAATGTTGTCTCAACCAATTTGAAGTATATAGAAAAATAAGCTTTTGTAAGAACTGTTTGTACAAAAATTGTGAAATTAACGATATGGACTAAAGAAAGTCATATGAGCGCTTCAATTTTCTCTGAAACTGGTAATCCAATATTCATCGTAGATAATGGATGCTATGTAATATTGTTGAATGCATCCAATTGATAAAAATAAATCATGTTGCAGAAATTCATTTATGAATTACGACATGAACAAAATGTTACACATTATTTTAACACATTTCACTTCTGTTTATACATATATAAAGCAAGTAAAAAGGAAACGCACATTTACCAGTCCACATCGTTACCAGAGTTATTCATGAAGCATCATCATAATTAACTAACTCAGGCAAGTGCTTCGCCAAAAATGAAATATTTTCTGCATGTATTTGCACACTCAAATGAAAAAGAATGGCGGTCACGTACACATTCTAGAAATAGCCAAATTACCCATATACTGGCAGGTGAATGTACTGCAGCTGGTAGGCCAAAGGCGCATGCGCACAGCGTAATGCTTTGTCAACGGCCCATGGTCTGGTGGTCCAGCTACATGCTTCATGCTAAATTATGCTTGATTGTAGGGCAACAGTTGCTTAAGCCAAAGCACTTTTGCTAATTTGCCAAAAACATTGGTGTGAGTCCACTATAACAGCGGCTCTTATTTCTACAATTTGATGAAAAATGCTGATTTAAATTAATTTGACATTGCAGATACATATATAAAGGTTCATAGCCGTCTCTTCATAACTATGGTTTCGTCGTAGATATTTGGGAAAAGGCTGACTCTTTTACCCACAGGGATATTTATTCATTGCTTAACATTCATTTGTAGACATTTAACTGGGAACAATAAATAAACAAATAAAAATAAAATGTGGCTTGGCAGTCAAATTTGAACAATGCTGTTTTGGAACTTTAAGGCAAGATCTACTCTATTTATTGCACTTTTTATATCACGATCGTGGACTTCTTTACTTTTCCCAATGATATTTACTCAGGAGACTTAGAATTCTAACACATGAATTCGCTTCCAAGTAAACTCATGCCTACCAACATATGTTTCATGGTTATAATACCACCATCTTAAGCCACATCTCCAACTTCAAATTCTTATTCATTACTGGAATTCTCCTATCGTCCATATTATTATTTTCGAACAACCCACTTTAAATCATAGCATCAACCATGGAACAATTGACTCAAAACCTCTTAAATATAGTATCGTAGTAAACCTCGTATTAGTTAAAAGTGTTAAATTGCCAGTCAGAACAGAAATTCTAGGTGACAGAGTTCCTGCATTGGAAATTGTTACAATGCATTGTGTAAAATGTGAAAATGAATCTCGAAAACAAAGACTCGAATTCGGCTCTTCTTTCCAAATCATTTCGCCATTCTATAATAACACTCTTCCCACTTCCACTTTTCTCTCCCACTGTTAGAGGGAATGCCTACTGCAGTCTGTCCCCAAAAAATTGATAAAGCTAGTAGGCAATGCAAGTTTTACGTTCTCTGCCGCTTTCCTTTGTAATCGTATCAATACCACATATAATATTTCTCAGACACAGTTTAAGCTTGCCAGGGAGTGATTGCAAGAACATTTTCAAGTCCAAATGGCACTTGAAAAAATTATTATTTTCCTAAAATGCATGAAACAATTTTGATTCAAATATAGATATATCTGAGATATTAATGTGAGGAATGACAGCCAATCAAACTTTTTGCGAATACCTCTGAAGTTCTCTTATCAGAAGACAAAAACTTACTCCAGGAAAATGTATAGCTGGTTTTAAAATTTAGAGATTGTATGAAGGAAATTCTTTCGCAGAATTAGTAATTTCCCAAATATTCGCTGTTCTTTATTTAAATTTTCCAGTGTTTTAAGCAATATACTTTTAAGTAGCATTTGTTTTTGTCTTGACCCATAACTTGTTCCAACAATATTCGTGGATAGTTAATGCGCGTGTTTAAAGGCACGCAATTGGCAGATTGCGTCTGTTTACCACATTCATGAGTCCCATCAAACTTCTGATAGCGCCAAAAGTCCGTCAGAATCTGTACATAACAAAAGGTATTTCTAACGTACGACCGGTGCCAAACTAATGCATGCGCCTTAGAAAATCCTGGACCGCACATTAAATGATCAGAGATTAATTATAGACTGTGTGTTGGAAGAACCCTAATGTAATATAGTGGCAGGCGGACACAGAATACCACAATGTCGCATCAGCTTTCCGTATACCTCGTGTACCTGCTATAAAATGTGCATTGAAACTATTGCTACAAATATTTATCATAATTAACATGGAGGTACATGGAAAATATTTTTGTATGAATAATCAATTTTTATAACTATGCTTAACAAAGTAAATTACACTGAACTTTAGAAAATATGACACTTAAGCTTTCTGGCGAGGTTTATCATTGTAGAATTTTTATATATTTTTATTATTCTTTACTTTCTTCTTATTTAATTTGGCCCCAGGTCGAGGCACAACTAGTAGCAGTTTTTGAAGAGATGTTTGTAGACCTTGGCGTGGCTTCAGTGGTCATTGTAAGACTCCCTATTTGATCTTCAAAGGGTCGTAGTAAAGGATCGATGTAAAGTTTATTAATAATTATTTTAAACAATTTGTAACGAGCTGTATTCTTTAGAGATCCTTCACACTTCAACATCAACATACATTATTTCAAATTTCTTACGCAATATTCCTTGTCCACCGCAGTTCAGAAAACGCGAAGAACGACTTCTCAATGCTTCTGTGTTTCATTTTATTATGAGGGCTTAGGAAATAAACTACCTCAGCTTTTATTGTTAAGTAGTTAAGTTGAAAGTAACAAGGAAACAAGTACTATTTCATTTGTTTCTTGACGAGTTCACTTCGTATTGTATTTGCATCAATTTTCAATAAGTATATAAGGCAACATTATGGCGAGAGAATGAGAAATGATCGACAATATGTGGGTCAGTTCAGAGAACAGACAACATCGACATGCTTTCCGTATGCACCTGACGTATCCTTGAGGCAATAAGTTGTCTTCATTTTACCTGCACTGACACACTAACATAGGTAACAGTGAGGAGAAATCACACGCAGCCGGAGTTTCCTCAGTAGCTGTAATATTGCGTGGAGAGAGTCGCTCATTGCGGAGGTCCTCGCTGAACGGAATCCCAGTTTACGAATTCTGCTCTGGCATAGTTGAATCTCTGGCTACTACCAAGTAATGAATATCACTAACACTTTAATGAGCGACAAGGATACAAGTCTCCTGAAATATATACCTAGCATGTTCTTAATCAAGGTATTTGAGAAGAAAATATATTCTCAATGTCATTTTATTTAGTGGCCATACGACTTTTCTTGCACTTGTGATTTAAACATGTTCAAGTCAAGGGCTTTTTCTTTATCTCTACATTTCGCACGGTCCTGCGGTTATTACAAATGCTTTTTCTCAAAACAATGTTTAAGAATAATGGAGAATAAGTTAGGCTGCTTCATTTTTACTTTTTCTACTGGTAAGTATAGGAAGTATTGTATTCCACCCAAAAATTCGATGTCGAGATTACACCGCAAATATGTTTTGAGAACCCCTAAATAAAAAAAAAAAAAAAAAAAAAAAAAAAACAAAGCTTTTTTAGAAAAAGATCCGCGTGTGCGTGTGTCTTCGTCAATCTGTGGACATTATAACTCATAAACGAAAAGTCGGTTAATAACCAAAGTTGGTATTTAACTTTAATGTCTTTCAAGGATGTGATACTAAAATTTTGAAGAAAATAGCCCCACTTTAAACTACTCTTTACATGGAAAATTTTGATTTTCTTGAAAATGGCTCTAACGATTTTGATTAAAATGCCATATGTTTAAGATATTTGCATGACAAATGAAATGTTTATTTTGAATTTCCTAGCTATAGTCTATGTAGTCCTGTTTACTCTGGATGACTTGAATAACTCGTAAACCGTAAGAGATAGACAAAATCTTACTATATAAAAATGTAGATCACGCTAAAACACACAATTTATGTTCGATTTTTTTTTTTTTTTTTTTTTTTTTTTTTTTTTTTTTTTTTTTTGTAGAGTGAAGCATTTCGGAGATATTCCTTGTTATTTGTGACAGTTACGAAAAACTTAAAACTTTCAAGAAATGCAACAACGTTGTTCATTTTTTCTATGTTAAGCGTACAAAGAGAATAGGATCTTTAAGCTTTAAAAGATTTGACTATCGCGCAAAGCCTACTGTATTCTAATATTCCCCTTGCACCTACAAGGAAATAAGCAATAAGATAATTTGTGCAAATGTTTATCTCAACTAATACGAAGATGTGGGATTAAGAGGATGTAAGAATGGTTAGAACAAGAGTAGAGAAAGTCATGTGAGTGCAACACATCAGATTTTTTTCATGGAGTAGATGGGGGAAGATGCTCAACTTAATGTCTTGGGTTCGGCAGTAAACAAGTGTTTATTGAGAAGCTTCGGGGTGAGATGGCAGTTGTATTGGAAGGAGATTCAAGTACCAGTTATGTGCATTTATATTTAGCTAAATATATAATTCAATAGGCACACTTAATTTGGTTATAAAGAATAGAACATAAAATAAAAATATAAATGTAAAAATTAACAAATAAAATATTTGCTTCAACATAAAGGCACTGCTTTTCTACAGTTTCTGAACATGCTTCTTACTCTATGTAGATTTTTTTGCAACCTTTCGTTGCAAATGGTGCGCCTTATAACGTATCTTATCCCGAGAAAATCTCCCTAAGATCGTGATGAGATGCCAGTTGACGTGACTGGTGCAATATGGCGCTGCAGGGCAACTGCAGATGGTAATGTACAATACAAAGTATCCACTATGCTCAAGCATGTAATATTTGTCTCATCTACGTCATTCATAAGCACATCTGTACTTAAAAATAAATGTGCGCTATTGATCCGGCGTCAGTTTTGTTCTCACTTGTGTTTGTTGATTTCAAAGTGCAGAAACAGTTAACACAGTGACATGAGCATTTGCCTTTACTTCACACTACAGCCAGCGAGTACGGTACAGGCTGGTGTTGCTACGAGACGGAATTGCAAAACTTCAGGCACCTTCCCCCGATCCACTCTGTTCAGTCAGAAGAATGAAAGGACTTTTCGTTATAATTGCAGACATTTGCGGGTCTAGTTTGTGCTGCCTATCATCAAAACAACTTTAAATATCATAATCTATGTTTTAGCCTGACGTGTTTCACTTTTGAAAACGTCGGTGTTGATGAGGAACACTGATGTTTGTTCTCGTGCAGTCTTCAAATAAGGAAATACTCTAAAACTCAACTAAATGAATTTCCTTATACGTTTCTTTCGAAATTCACGAATAAATTAATCTAATACATGCATATATTGTATTTCTTATATTTTTGAAGTCTTTAGGCGAGCCAAACAAAAGTCATAGTTTGGCAAACCGCCTCTAAAATAAGAATTGTTTAAAAGTTTTAAATGAATCATGGATAAAGTCAAAAACAAAGAAACAAAAAGGGGCTTTCCTCCACAAATAAAACGAATATACAATTTCAAAATCAGAACACATATACCTAACCCAAAATTAAGTGTTAATACCCGCGTCTGTGTTGTGGGAGTAGCGCATCTGTGGGGACATTCCAGAGATTCCCAATTCAAATCTTGGTTGGGCGAGTTATCCTGATGTATTATTCCCTTATTCTGAGAAGATTAATAAGGGTAACCTTAAGCTGTATTTCGCCCATTTTCGTTCCTGTCCGATATGATCAATCAGGTTAAACAACATTATACTTTAAAAACGTTAAGACAAAACAAAAAAAATAATACTCCATACTCGCGTGATATCAAGAATAGTCCTATTTCAATGAAGCGGTTTCCGAGCTTTAGTTTGCTAGAAGCACGTGAGTTTCTACAAGTGCACATTTGTGTGAGGGTGCTAGGGGCTGCAGAAGGGCTACAGCCCTGGGAGTCTGCTTTATTTCCCTAAAGCGCTACTGTATAACGTTTCTACAAGAGAGATAAACCTCTTTTCACTTAAAGCCTCTGGTAAATGTCCTCTAGCTGTTCTTAATACACTTAAAAGCAAAGAGAGGTTGAAGCGGAAATTAACTTGGACAAAAAGAGCAGGGCGTGTTAAAACACGGAAAATGGGTTAGAAGCCGTGCGCCCAGAGTGGGCCCCTCCATTCGATACAATGACATGCAGATCGTTCATGAGTATAAAACACTTCCTGTAATTACACGGTCAGGGGGAACTTTTCTGTGTATATCCGTATACAGCGTGATCAGCGTGTCAAATGGACAGGCTATACAATCCTCCATGGGTCCAGCTTCCTGTACTCAGATAATACGATGTGAACTTTCCTGCACAGCAAAAACAACTCAAGGCAGAATTTCGGCTCCATTGGAGCTACTCTATTCCTCTGACGAGAAAACGTCTGAGGGGTGTTCTGCTTCTGGAGAGGAAAGGGGGGATAGTAGCACGTGGCAGGTCACCATGATATAACTAAACCTGCTACCTTATCAACTACTGTGTCCCTCAAGGGAATATAGCTATAACAAACGTGTTTGACAACTCAGAGTTTTCTGAAAAAATGACTAGTTTCAACATATCAACAAGCTCCAATGATTTTTGAAACATACAATAATACATGAGTGCACCCTGAAAAAGTACAGTTAACCTATTTCGTATTAGTTCAATAAAATTGTACTCCTTAATCGCATTCTCACTTCATGGTCCATAATACTTGAAAGCACTATGTAATTATGTAAATAGCAATATTTCACTGGAAATTGTTACAGCATGAGCTACCAGTAAATTACTTTCACGTGATACAGTACACAGATTTACAAATGAAAACTTTTTGAGAGCTGCTTTACCTTTGAAAACTAGTTCTGAATATTTCAGATTAAAAAATGGCTTCCGTTTTCTCCATCATATTAGGAGGTTTTTATTATTTCGTGTCACATTTTATTTTACTTTACACGCACCCCATTAATGGAATCTTGTTCGTTTGGTCCGAAATGTTTTGCCTCTTGAATTTCCTCGTGTGGATACTGCATCTAGCAGCAATCCACAACAATCCATCATCCAGGTATCTCCCTTCCATTTCCCGAATATCCTGGCTGAATCTCTCCACTTGCTCCTCACTGACGTCCCCAGGTTTTCAGGAAAAACATACATCCAAATGTGAAAACAGGAAATTTAACTTGAAACTTTTGCATACCAAAGTTCTGAATCTCTGCAGCATGCTGTTCACAATTTTAACATAATTTCCTAGAAAATGTGTAATAACTTATTTAAATGTATGCCAAGCATTTTTTGCTATACTAGTTATATTTTGTTCCAAATTGGCTATCTATAACTAGAGCTCCGATTTTGCAGACCCACAATAACTCCTTCTTTCATTACTGCATCTGAAAGGACAGCGTATTTTTGGCGAGATATTTAAAACAGTCTCCATCTTTGTTGGATACCTTATCGAATGGTTTTATAACAAAGTTTGATATAAATACTTGAGTTCCAATAGGCTACAACAGATTATGATGTTATCAGTTGGTGTCGAACTTCTTTGGGGGGGGGGGGGGGCGCACTGTCTTTGTGTCTTGCTCTATCCCATTCGTATAAATAGCATGAAAATGGAAATTCCTGTTGCTGGCTTAATTTCATGCATATCACTTTCAATTCTTTCTCAGAAAGCGCTGGACTTGTTGATATCAAAATATTCCTTATAGCCAATTTTCCTGAGAGGAACACAGCACATTTAAATTTCAAACCAAATACAGCCTTCGATATGAAGTACTTTCCAATATATAGGTGTTAATTGAACCATTGATATGCAACACATCATATTATGTGCAACAAAATAATAATTTAGATTATAATAATAACAATAATAATTAAAACCATATTAATCAGGAAAGCTTCAATAGTAATGGAACACAAAAATCTGGAGTGTTACAATCACATATTTGCCCATCAATATAATTTATTTTGATCTCTCTTCTAAAAATTACTCTCACAAAAATCATCTTACTTTCCCCTAACGGTTACTTATTTAGATGGAGAAAGTATTTTATTCTGGCCAAAAATTCGGTCTCAAGGTTTCACCGGAAGTACACATATTTAACTCCAGCATCTTTCAAGCATGCAACACGAAGGTTTTCACAAAGTGCCCCCCCCCCCCCCCCGCCCACACTCTCTTTACGTAGAAAAAAAAGTATGTCGTTCTTTCTGATTTTGTCAATAAGGGCCTTAACGAATCTGAATAAACAGGCATACGAAATAAAACGCTTATGCTCCCAATTTCTGTGAAAACCCTATTACATACTTTTCACTACTCGTAGGTAAACTGGCATACCTACTATATTAAGAAACGGACGAACTTACAGGGGAAACGGCAGCATTCGTAATATCCATTTATGTTAAATAACACCAGCGTAAACTTAGCGTTTAGGAGATATATTCGTATTTTCTAATATTTAAGCAAACTCTAAAATAAAGCTGACGGAAGAAAATGCCAGCCATAACAGAGACACTGAATTAAAATATGCAAATCTAAGGAAAAATAATGAATTGTAACCTCCTCACACGACTTCTGTGCACACAAAGTATAATATATATCATTGTAGTCCAGCTGTAATGCACAATTAGTGCATCAAAGTTACCAATAATTTCAAAAATCTCGTGTATTGCACTAATATGGCTATTTTCACTAATTATTTTACAAATAGTTCTTTAAAATGTTTATTATTCTACCTACTTCATGTTGATTGAGATAAACATTAAGAGAAATTCTTTTATTGCATGTTTACTTGCAGGGGCAAGGGTATTTAAGGAATACAGCAGGCTGTAAGCGAGTAAAATATTTTAAGATTGGGTGGCTATGTCATAACTTACTAATTTCGTTCTCTTTGCATGCTGCAAACAGAGAGAGAGAGAGAGAGAGATGAATAAAGACTGCCAATTTGAGAAAAGTAGGTATAAGTATTTTAAAATGCAAACCAATAACAAGGAATAACTTGGAAACGGTTAACTGCACACAAAAAATGTATCTGATACAAATTGTGTGGTTTGGCTCGATCTACGTTAGTCTGTCTACGTTACAGTGTACTAGCGACGTAACAGTCACTCACAATGAAGAGGACTTCAGAGGCTATTCCCAGAAAATTTATGGTACCTATAAATTTCGTTTGTCATGAAAATATATTAAACATTAGCTATTTTAATAAAAATTGTAGGAATATTTGTAAAAAAATCGAAATTTTTTAAAACATCATATAAAGGGTAGTTTGGAATGGACGATTTGTTTTGAATATCGTGTCGCATCCTTGGAAGACTGAAACAAAATACCACACACACGCATACACATGCACCAACCTTTTTCTAAACATGCCGTTTTAAATTCAGAGGGTTCCAAAACATGCATTTCCGGTGAAATTTCAAAATCGAATTTTTGAATGGAATGCAATACTTGTCCTACTTGCAACACCTAAAAATTTGGGTTTGGTGTGTGATAAGTGTTAGAAAATTAATAGGGCAATTTTGTTTAATGAAACAAAGAGAGATGGGCTGCTTTTTGTGAGGTTAGGATTTTAGTGCATCTCTCCAGCATCGTTCCCCGCGATTCACGGTTCCCTCGCGCAATGTAGAGAGCCTGCGTATGGGTTAGTATAAGTTTTAATGGTCCTATATTATTGCTCATGGAACCAACTGCGCCTCGCATATCTCCGGACTCAATTGTAGCGACCAAATACATATGTGTGCAAAGAGAGCAAAACCACAATACATAAAACTTGTCGGTCCAGTGATGACATGCAGGGGAAACGGCCTGACTCAAAGAAACCAGAATAAAAGCAAATCAAATAAGAATACAAAGATCAATAACAAGGTATACCATACATCATATAAAGACTAATGATGAAATGAGAAGACTAAATTTATGTTAATAGAATTGATGAAGATAGGCTCGCGAAACTTGCGATGAACATCTCGACCAAACAGAGCTTATTACCAAAAGAGTAAGGTAGTTGAAACAAACAAGACATTTTCTTGTTTCCATAAAGACCACGACTGCTAAAATAGTATATCGGTACTTTCATGTGTGTTTGGGAACACATTAAATTTTTAAATAGGAGCAAACTAAAAGTTTTTTTTTTTTTTTTTTTTTTTTTTTTTTTTTTTTTTATGGATTATTTGTAGAAACAAATTTTGAGTCAGTAGAGAAAGTCGTGTGATTATTTGACTTCCCATTTTCTGTTAATTCTGTAGTGTTTGCATAGGTTCAAGGAAAACAAAATACGCCCACTTTAACATTTCGAAATGTATTGCTTAAAACACCGGAAATTTCACACGAACAGCAGTAAATGTTAAGGAAATTGTTACTAAGTTATTCCACAGAATTATTATAATTGTTCATGAAGTCTACAGTTTCCTACACCATGCCTCACGCATATTCTATAGTTTCTCACACATGCGTAGAAAATTTAGGGCGAGCAGACGGCAAGTTCTTTCCAGGATATTAAGAAATATTTTTAAATACACGTCTTGTCATCCCAATATCTCTAATATAGAATATTGTAAGGAAATTGTCACAACCGTCTTTGGAAAAGAAACAAAACAAAACAGGACTTTTTCTATGCAAAGGGTTATTTTGGGGTGGGAGTTTCTTTTATGGACGCTCTTTAAGTTTTATGGTTCTCAGCATCCTATTCTATTTCGGGCGTGAAAGACCACTTAAGTTTGCTCAGAGGCCTCTTTATCAGACTTGGGGCTCTTACGTACCGTAAATCTACGACACAGGGCCACCGGCTTCGCTTCCTAAGGCTCGAAAAACTCCATAGCCCTCCGCCGGATTTGAACTCGCGACATGTTACCCCTAGACCGGGGAGGACAACATTTGGGGTGGGAGAATTCGTTGAAAATGTTCGTCGGTAATGGGCGACTCTGAACAAACGCCGTTCCACACATCTCTAGAAGCGTACTTTCTTTATAGCGCAAGTCGAGAAACTTCTATTTCCAGAAAAGTCGCCGGTAATTCAGCGACTACTTAAGCAGTCGGCGCGTACGAGGAGTTAGTTAATAGTCAAAGAGAGTCGCGAATAGTTGAGTAGTTGTTTGTGAAGGTTATGATATAGGTAACAGAACAACTGTGAGTTGCAAGGTCACGAATTGTGAATTATAACTCAGTTTTAGAAAAATAAAAACTACCGGACTAGTAATTTATCACAATATTATTGTGGGTTTCAGGGAATTTCCAGTGTAGCCGGAATGTAGAATTTCTAGGTGAAATGCATTACTACCTCCACTACAGGTAAGCGGTAGAGAAAGTAAAAATGAATATGCCGTTTTAAGCCAGTAGGTACACCTGTGTGACTGTTGGAGTAAGTAGTCCATTAAACATAGCGAAGATCTGGTTACGGCACTAGAACGGGGAACCATGTGACAGCTGGTGTTTATATAACACAGTAAAAAGTGCTATTTCACTGTACACATCTTGCAGATGCGCTCCTGTGCTAGTTTCTTACGGTCCTATATTTATGACACAACTGCAACTGTATATAAGTGTAAATCCGTTAAGACATACTAAACAGATTTAAAGGCATTTAAATAAACATTAGTAAAACACAAACGTTATACACTTCTATGTCTATATCACCTTGTATTACTAGTACTATAACAATGAATGAGGAAGATCGGGTCATAATAAAGTGTGAGACTCGCAAACGGGAAGTCCCGGGTTCGACTTTCATTGCACGGACCACTCTGGCAGTTGTTTGAACAAATATTTAGTATTTTTCATTTAAATTTTTGATATGCCGATACATATTTTGTCACTCATTACTGTGTATTTTTACGAAACATTAGCGATATTTAAATAATTCTAAATACCATTACAATTCCACCGAGAGCTTTCAGGAAAAATGCACTATTATGTCAAGCGTATTTGTAATAATATTTGATTTTTGTTTAAACATGTTTAAAAAGCTTTTATGTGCCTTGGGCAATTAAACCTTTCAGTGTAATAAAGTATTCCTAATATGTCATAAGTTCATAACATTTTCAGAATTATTTGAATCACAGTCTAAGTACTGATGTACTATTTTGCCCAAATTACCTGGGTCTACACTTTCTTTATGGCTTGAATGTCTGAGGGTATCAAGCATTCGTTCAACTAGTACACATTAAAATAAATAACTCTGCTTTTGTTATCTTCATGATAAGTGCTATTCGATTATATTTTTATTTTCTCTACTACGTATAGTAAGTAGTGGAAGTATTGAACTCCACTCAAAAATTCGATGTCGAGATTGCACCGGAAATGTTTTGGGGACCCCTAAATAAAATAATAATAATAATAATTTAAAAAAAAGCATTTAGAAAAAGGTCCATGTGTTTGTGCGAAAAGTCGGTTAAAAACCAAAGTTGGTATTTAAGTTTAATATCTTTCAAGGATGCGTCACGAGGATTTTGAAGAAAATTCATCCACCTTAAATTACCGTTTACTGGAAAATTGTAATTTTCTCGAAAATGGCTAACGATTTTGATTAAAATGCCACATGTTTAAGATATTTTATGGTAAATGAAATGTATATTTTGAATTTTCTGGCTATGACCCACGTAGTCCTGTTTACTCTTTATGACTCTGCATAACTGGTAAACCGTAAGAGATAGACCAAATCTTACTATACAAAAAATGTAGATCAGATTAAAATACAATTTATGTCCAAATGATTTTTTTGTGAAGTGAACCATTTCGGAGATATTCATTGTTATTTGTGGGAGTTTTGAAATACTTATACTCTCCACAAATGGAAGACCGTTTTTCAGGTTTTTTTTATATCTTAGCCGTGCAAAGAGAATGGAATTTGAAAACTTTAGAACATTATCACGCAAAGCTTACTGTATTCCCATATCCCCCTTGCACCTACAAGAAAATTAGTAATAAGAGGAGTTCTACAAATGTTTATCTCCACTAACATGAAGTAGATAGAGGAATAAGAGTTTGTAAGAATATTTCTACAAGATAAAAGTCATGTGAGTGCAACACATCAGATTTTTTGTTATATTACACTAGGCATATGGATTACATCGGAGAATACCACAAAGAAACGGCAGCAATATACAGCAAAATGATTCCATTTGCAATACCAGAAAATTAGTCAAGTGATAAAAAACGTTGTATGGGTAATCGACCGGAAAACTGGGTCATATTACGCTAAGTTAAAGCCTTTCTCCAGCTTATTTACAGATGCACACAAGCAGATTACATATTATTTGATACAGTGTCGAGTCGAATTATTTGGATTTAGTTACTTTATATGCACATTGCACCAACGCTAAAAATGTTATGCTCTTGTAAAGGAGAATCGAATGGATTTTGTTAGAACTTTCTCATGCAACTGCAAAGTTTTCTACGATAAAAATTACCTAAAATTATAACCATTAATACAATTTTAAATACAATTATTTCAGTCTTCGTCTGTAGTCTGGCTATGGGACTAATTAGGTGTTTAACTCCAAGTTTGAAGTTTGTTTACAGTAGGTTAATTTTATTACGTGAACATTTCCTCTACTCCTACTGAAGCAGAGAATTTCAAGCTTTATTTACATAATTGTTTTAACTATGAATTAACTCGCTGTGTTTGTTCTAATTTCGTCACTAATAACTATTCCAGTGGAATATTTGTTGTAATATCTAAAAACAGTATTTGATATACTCAAAACTGTCAATTGAGAATTTCAGGCACAGTCTACAAACGTTTAATACATTTTTAGTAAACATTTTGTGTGGAAAATCTTGCTTCAGCTTACTTACTCCGGGCGCTGTTGATTGTTTCGAAATTTTAACTGCGTACTAAAAGGGTTGTTTTATTATAAAGTATGTACAGTTTTAGTAGAATAAAATGCACCAGTTTCTTCAATTTCTTTTTCTTTATATTTGTGAATGGAATAAACGTGACAACCACAACATTGTATGCAGTGAAAGGTTGCACTTCTATCTTTGAATTAAAATTTGAACTTAACAAAAAACAACCCCCTTTTTCATATTAATGTCGAGAGTCACGTAATAACACAAGACGCCGTCTCCCGCCCTGTTCAATATCGGGTTGGAGAACCTGATGAATTGTTTCAGAACAAGAGGGGAGTGGTAGATGGAAGGGGAAGAATACAGTGCATAAGATGATATTGTACTCCTAGAAGACGAGATCCTGATCAATATGTAATGATTCAGCTTAACAGTGAAGCATGGAATGAACACTGCAGAAAAAAAGAAATGCTATGGTTATCAGGACAACAGGAGAGGTAGCGAAGCAAGTGGACGGTTTCAAACGGTTGGGCTGTACACTCCTGCAAGGTTCATGTTCCTAGCTCAAACGACCGCAAAAGAGCCGAAACTGCACAAAACACACCATTATTTATAAATGGCTTCACTTTTTCGTCTTTACTTTTTTATACGAGTGCACTACCGTAAGCAGCAACAGAGGCGCAATTTCGAAATACTGCAATTTAATTCTAAATCAGGGCTAACGAACGTTACTCCCCTCCATAACAAGGTGGAACCGGTTTTCGCTTTGTTTCCCCCGCTTCCATGGTCACGAAGGGAGGGGAAGTAGGGGAATGTGTTCACACCTGCTGAGTAACGTTCGTCAGCCCTGATATAAATGGTTTCAGAAGTTTGTCAGATACTTTCTACCACAATTATATGCGTTTGTTTTTTTAATTACATGCGGATACCTTTAATATTTTTTAGAAAAAAATAATTTCGACTTTGTTTGCTAAATTTTTAGGTGTTCAACTTCTTTTTAATCTGATTAACCTTTCCTTAATGAGGACTTTAACCCTCTAGTCTGTGCCTAGGGTCAAATGTCTGTTTGGGAGCAGAAGAACCTAAGGACCGAACAGAGTGAATAGTGAGTGAGTGGGTGAGTGAGTGAGTGAGTGAGTGAGTGAGTGAGTGAGTGAGTGAGTGAGTGAGTGAGTGAACCCGCCGACAATGTCATTTGATTCCAATAAGTGAAATGTCCGATTGTACTGTTTAGAAAATGTGGACGAAGGAAGCTATGGCAATCGCTAACAAGTTGAATAAATTAGCAGGGCCGTGAACGAGACGATATGCTTTAAATTATCCTAGCTAATTAAGCTACCTAGAGCCGAATTGGTAACATACTGAAGCGTACCAGAGGTATGGGAAATTCTGAAGTCGTCTAATAACAAAGTAAATATTGTCCACCGGACGATTTAGGCTTTAAGAACCTTGACCTTATATTCCCTTTCCAACTTGACAGTTCTTTGTGTCAGCAAGACTTAAGAAGGACAAGAGTTTTACGTAAGAGGGCAAATGGCACTAAAATGGCGTGTCAGAATCTGACAAACCAACGGATGCTGTACATAACACATCTGCGTTCATGGTAAAGTGAGCACAAACTCCTTTGTTTAACTTTTAAATACTTTCCCAAGTTCTCACAAGTTAGCCAAATCTACATATTTGCAAGGACTTGCTGTTAAAGATGCTGAGATACCAGGCTATCATAAGACTGGCATTAACTCTTTGCTTCCATTTCCGGCTTGCAATTCAAGTGGCAAGTAATCCACCCTTGACCCTATAGGGGCCGGTAAGAGTTTAAAGTTTCAATCTCCTTGACTGTCATGTGCTACAAGGTTCCAAAACATTGGAGCCCTACGTCTTCTCTTATGAGCTGATAACGTTATCTTCTTTCTTTACTCTGTTTTGTGCATGAAGCATTTTCCATTCACTGAATTAACCAAGCATTAGACAGGTTTGTTTTTGAGTCCCATGAATGTCTGGTTGGTCGGCGAAAAGTAGGCAGTGGCAAACCTGTCCTCTCTTTCGCATAAGATTGGGCATCACTATTCCAAAGTAAAGATACCTAGAGTTGTTAGACTGGGCAGTGTTTCTGACATCTAGGTTTTGTTACATCTGGCTTAATAATATTTTAAAATCATAAAGAGCAGTTTCATTGACAGAACCCGCAGCTTTCCTCGCATTATGCTTTGAAGTAATATGAGTATGAGCATATAGAATGAGGGGCCTCCAGAAGCTAGATCACAACACCACATGTAGGTCATAGTGGTCCTTAAACGTGACCCCTGAGAGGGAAGATGAGCGGGAGATTCGAAAACCGCTAGATTCGGACGACGATGTGCGCTAGCAAGGATGGTTCCCTAACGTTTTCCAGTTTGAGCACATCCTGAGCCGACTAACCAAGCCTTAGTCCCGTGCTTCCTGGTGATCCGTATGGTGCAAGAGACGCTGCCAGGAAGGGGGCTCCAGCAGACCATGGAGAAGCCCTCCGAAAGCGCACAATCCGCCGACCTGCCAAAACACACCCTTCAGTCCTGAAACACAGGAGGGTAATGAGGGCACAGGAAATGATGGACAGGACATTTATGGTGGAAGAGGAACTATCCCAGCATTCGCATACGACCCAGGGAAAAAGCGAAAAAATTTAAGAGAAGTCTTCTCTCTATATCTATCTCTGTCTGTCTGTCCGTCTGTGTAACCTTAAGAAAATCAGGAATAAAACTAACTTTTTCTTCCCTTTGCCTGTGCTAGATACTGCTAGTATTACCACAAATTCAGTATTGGAGCATACAGCCTGAGAGGTTTAACTTGTCTGCCCCTCTTAGACAGAGAAAGGGATACTCGCCATCTCACTCTGACAACGCAGGCAAAACAGATACACCAGTCAAACACGCATCAGTGGTGGACTGCCCGTCCAATTGTCCAGTCTCCGATTCATCGTCAGAAATTTCAAACGAATTTTGGTTTTCATCTTCCGATTCTGATTCCTCTAAATGAATAATCTGACCGTAATTTCATTTATCATACCATCTTGTAGTTCAAACCTGTTACACTTGTATCCCAATATACTATTACAGAAGCCTATCCTCTAACTTCAGGCCGCTATTGGTGCGTCTTTGCACGTTAACACTCTCGGCTTGTAAACACAATATACACGTACAGGATGTAAGGGAAGTTCTTCTAATATGTGCTTCATAGAAGCATTACAAACAAAAAGCTCGAATGGCACTTTGTTCTTTGATCAGCCGATTTCGAAAAAATAAGTCGTTTTTTTAATCCAAGTTGGATGGGAAGAATGTGCAAAGATATAACAGTTGATGCGAAGAGCAACTTATTTCTGACGTAACTTCGGTAGTAATATCACATTGGGTTTCGAAATAATTAATCACTTAAAAGACGTGAAGGAATACTCCGAGCAGCTACTTCAGAGAAGAAATCTTTCGCTTCCGGTAATGTTTTGGGAGCTAACGCTTGTGATTGGCCTACACTGTCACAGTAAACACGGAAGGGTATGAGTTTGTTTTCAAAACACACCGTTTCGCTGTTTATGTACGGAGCTAGGGAAAGCGACCACCCACACAATCTGCAGTGTTGCCAGGTTGTTTTCGATAAAAGTAAAGTATCTCCATAGAAAATGGTCGCAGACAAAAACGTAAGCTTTAAGTACAAAATATGTTATAAATACCGAGATCTATCACTGGTTTAAATTAATGTAACGACTTCTCTTCCACCCGGCTTATGTACATCAACATTATAACATTAGTAAGATGACCGTGGTGCTGGTGAAATGAAGGGCTTTTGGAACAAGTGGGTGGTGCAAGGGAGTCAAGTGGTTTGAAATGACTGGCAAGCAAATTGGAGGGGCATTACAGCGTCGACCTTGTCACCTCCCTTGATGTTCCCCCACCAATTTAATACACCTTCTGGCGGAAACATTGCGTCAAGGGCACTTCTTAATTACAACATTGTCCTAAATTATAAGGATTCCGTTTTTCTTTATTCCACCGCATTCCTAGCAACACATATTCCATATTTCAAAACACGCTGGCTTACCTTTAAAGATATTTTAACAACCAAAGAGTTTAAGTTCTCTTTTTCTGAGCATACTATGCTGGTATCTTGAATATATAGTAATTTCCTCTAATACTATTTCTAAAACTGGTTTATTTAATTTAATTCTACCACTGCTGTACATTAAGAAGGTATTCTAATCATGAGTTAATTTCGCTGCTTCCGTCTGTTGCATTGGCTTTATAAAATGTCAGCGTTATCTCAATACTTTAAAAAATTTAAAACTAATCGTCATCTGTGGCCTAATTCGTGGCTTTCTTCGGAAGGGAAGTAAAGTAGGTGGTCCCGTGTGGTAGATTTACGGCACGTAAAATAACCTCAAACCTGACAAAGAGGTCTCTGAGCAAAATTAAGCCGTCTTTCACGCCTAATATAGAATGGAAAGCTGAGAATCATATCAGTTAAAGAACTTTCATGAATAAAACTCAATTTCATTTTGATTGAAAACTTCTAGGTTGTAATTTTAAATAAAAGAGAAAGCAGAAGTATGTTTTAGGCCCTAAAACCTGCAAAAGACAGTGTGGGAATCCGTACTACTAATAACTAACAAGGCAAATCACTAAAGCAGTCATGAAAATTGGCATTTTTGGCCCAGAGTGGAGAAGCCTTAAAAGTAAAAAGATAAACTTTCAAAATTTGGACCTGTCACGCTCATTGTGGGCGTAAGTCTTTTGGGGACATGTTATTGATCTTCAAAGGGGCACAGTATACAAATGATTCCAAGGAAGGGGCTTAAGTTACAGTCATTGACATGTCTTTCCAGATGGATTCTGTACCTTCAAGGAATTTTCTACGTAGCCCTTTTAATTTCAACACATCTAAATTGTATTACGAGTAGTGTATAAACTAACAGCATTATTTTCGATTCCCATTTATTTAAACTAAAACATTTTTTTAGTTGGATGTTGCAAACACAAATTATTTCCTTTAGGAATGGTTTTATAAAATGAAACAGCCAAACCGGTTTTCCACTTAGAAAGTTCATGTTACAACTCCCCTGCCTACAATAAACATAGCTCCTACTTAATTTTTCTTTTAGAGCTTTGCTTGAGATCTAAGACCTGAGCAATGAACAGCTGCAACTCCACACAGATAATTTGATCAGGTTAACAACCTAGGAAAGGGCAGTGTAAGAATGGCAATAAAATGTGTTAATTAAGAGTCAAAGTATCATCTACACAGTTTGTCTCAGAGAGTGTGGCTGTAAAATGCATTTGACATCAACAATTCTAGCATTATCTGAGAAAGATAACGGCTAGAGCAGGATGTCCAATGTTTGCTAAAGAGGGGAGGTTCAATTTACGTCCTTCCACTTTATGCTACTCTCTTAACACCCCCCCCCCCCCCACCAGTTTTTTTCTTTTGGTTAACGTCCTCCAACGTAACGTTATCGGACGGTCTGGTCTGTCCCCAATTCAAGATGTTAAAATTACTGATTCGGTCATCTGAATAAGAGTCCACATTATCTCTATACCCTTTTAGCTGCTACGAAATAAGAAATTTTGACAATCTGAAATCTGTCATTCTTATTGAGTTCGGGCCCAAATGACCTAGTCGTCGACGGTCCCTTAAATGCCACTCATCACTCACCGAGTGTTACTATCAATTATAATGCTATACAGTCTGTTATATGTATAACTGCTATAGGTTACACAACCAACTTCGCGCATTGCAACCTACATAAATCTATTGTGGTTACCACCCCCAGGAGGAGTGGATGAAGTGAAAGATCTGCAGAAGGATACAGGCCACAAGACCCGCGGAAGTCCCTAACAGTCCAGACTCCAAGACCTGTCGTTGTTGAAGATGCCTAGAGAGGGGATAAGCGATCGTCAATCAGGCGCACTTTAGTGTCCAGAAGAAGCACTCTTTCTTTTAATCAAGCATCCGCGCCATCTGTCCTGCATCGCCATACTCTTACCATGTCGTTCTCGTTACCGGACAGATGTGAACCAAAATGTTATTGTCTTCCTTCCCGTTGCCGTTCTGGTTACTGTTTACGGGTTTTGTGAGCCAGCCTTTAAAGTACTTCTACTTTTCTCAAATGGGTAGTCTTTTCTTCGAGCTGGTCAAGCATAGAGTTCCGTATTTCAAAGCCATCATATAGCGACTAGTTCTTAAAGTATTCGACAACCACGTAAGTATATTGTAGTATTCCCTGTTCCCATTGTATCTATAAGGACACGTGAATAAAACAGTTTCTACCAACGTTTATCTCGATTAACATGAAGTTGATAGAAGAAAGCGTTTGTAAGAATAGTTTGTATAAGAGTAAGTAGGGAAAAGTCATGCGCATACATCAGATCTTTTATGATGGAGACAACTACTTTCTAGAGTCATTGTATAAGTATGCTCTGTACAAAATTATACATTGATTACCGTTGTTGGTGATGAGTCTTGCACGGTTAGCCTTCCTTGCGTATTATTTGGAACAACGTATACAACATAACCTAAACATTAACAAACCTTATAGAGGAAGTTAGTTCGACCTGCTTGCTCTTCACACTTGTTAGTGCATGACAGCTTGGCCCAGATGTTTAGAAACGCTACCGTTTGCTGCGTGTCCAGGAATTAGACACGACCACCGGCTACCTCGTCAATAGAAGGCCAACCGTTCTACACGTGGTCCGCACCGAGCGTTCAGAAGCACTGTGTCTCGGCAACATCTCTGATCCGAGTCTTCCGTTCATTACCAGTCTCGATCAAAAGGTTTTCCTTAATACATAAACAAGTGACTAATGGTAGCTCACCTTGAAAGTTTTTTCAAACACACCGCAAAGATAAAAAGTCGGTCTGATCACTTGCTTTTGAACAAGGATAAAACAGCAATTTAACAGTCACTCAGTTTGTCAGCGATATTACATTTTGTATTATTTTCAAGCTATATAAAAACTGGCAAAAGTAGGTATGCTAGTATACATGGTAGCTTCCAAATCCAGAGGTCCGGGGTTCAATTTCCAGCTGGAGGATGAGAACTTTTCTTTAATTAGTATTATTTCCTATCCTCCCTAGAGTCTGAAAGTATGAGCAAGAGAGTAATTGCGATGAAATAAAAATTGAAAATGAATTTAATGTACACGTATTACACTGCCTATATGTACAGCCATCGTCACTGTAGTTGCTTGCCAAAATGTACGAACACTTTGAATGACTATAAAAGCATTATGAACATAGAGAAACAAGTTTAAAGGCTTGAACTACAAAAGGAAACTAATTAAAGAATGACTACCCATAACGTGGCGACTTTGGTTTTTCAGATTTAACTAATGTAACAGCACGGCAGATCATCTTAGCTTTCAAGAGAGAAAGTTTGTCAAATGTTATTGGAAAACCGAGAACGCCACGAAACTGCAAAGACAGTTCAGGAGGGAGATCGATAAATAGCTACTAACGCACTGGACCATTACTCACATCAGAGATAAATTTGAAGCAGATGGAACCGTTCACAACGCCAACAAGAAAACTTCTGGACGACCACGGACATCCACCAGCCCTGGAAAAAAGGCAGCCATTCGATCCCCACAAAATCTCTACGACAAACGGTTCGAGAGACACACATCTCAAAAGATAGCTAGTGTCCATCGAAGCGTCTGTGCTGGAAATTTTACACTCCAACACTAATTTATGCGCTCAGTGAAGATGATCCAGATCGGAGAGTTCAATTCTGTGAATGGTACTTGACAAAATGTGCAGAAGATGCTAGGTTTCCGCACAAAATTGTCTGGAACGATAAGGCCACCTTTAAATTACAATTAATCACCATAATTGTACCCCGGTGGACAAAAAAAAAAAAAAAATTACTCGTGTCTGGAACACACACACACATACCTACACAGAGACACACACAACAGATAGATAGACAGACAGCCAAAACAAACCTACTTATTGAAAACTGCGCGTTATTTGGTACTCAGAGTTGTTCTCTGCCGTAAAGGTAGCCTAGCGTTCCAGACATGACTAATTTTTTGCCACGAGTGTAACCCTAAGGTCCTGTAGACCCTCATGTTACAACTGAACACCATTTAAATTTACCAGGGCTAACAATGTGGCATGGGATATCAGCATTGGCCATCATAGGACCATTTTTATGGAACTGTCAATGGTGACAGGTACCTAACATTGCCGCAGGAGTTGGTCGGTCCGTACATTGAAGAGTGCTTAGTGATGACGAGAATCACTTTCAGCAAGATGGAGCACCTCCCCACTAGCATCGCGATGTTAGAGCTCACCTCGATGCAGCTCACCCAAACACTTGTATTGGACGAAGGGTTAGCACTGCGCGTCCCCCAAGCCTCACACCTATGGACATCTTTTTATGGGGATCCCTCAAGGACAGAGTTTATCTCAAAAAGCAAGAACAATTGATGTATTGAAATTGGAAACTGAAAGACAACGTTGCGAAATTCCAAATGAACTGTTTCGTGACTGAATTCATTGGTTCGCACTGTCAGTTTTGTATGCACAATGCCGGTCATCAATTTGAACATTTGCGAACATGATTCTTTACTTACATTCAAGTCTTTAAACTTGCCTCCATGTTCATAAATAATGATTTTATAGTCATTCAAAGTGTTAGTACATTTTTTGAGACAATCTGAATTATTTCAGCCCTTAAGGGCCCTTGATTCTCAACCCTACATACATTAGTAGAGCACATTTTAAAATCTAAACAAAGTGTAAAGTATCTAAAGTTAAATTTCTTTAATGCTACCTCGTGAATCAAGGCTGTACCACGACTAGCATGCACAAAGCGCTGTATCGGAAACTTACAATCTCGCGGCGGCGACTCCTCATTATTTCTGACAAGAAGTGTACAATAATAACACTCGGGGCTCCCAGAGGAGGCGTTTTGTCAGAACCACATGGGTTGCAGTGCCCCAGTTCTCAGCACGACCTACGGCCGTGGGAAACATGCGACAGACTGCCCAATGCCTCCTAAGTCACATCCCAAAAGCTTTATTTTGTACGAATCCTTACAAGAGCATGACGTAACGATGGAATGTGTTGTCGCGAAATCTTGACCCTAAAGGCTTTACTTTCTCCGAGAGAATGCCACACATTTCCCAACAATATGTGAAACACGAGTGTATAATCTCTCGAGAATATGAGTAAATGGTAAACAACCATCAGCTGCACTCGAGCCCCGGCAGGTTATGAAACAATTTACATATGCACGTGTTCAGGCAAGGGATAGTACAAGTCGAACCTACTGAGCCGCTTATCTTCTATCTTTACAGTAGAGCTTCTTGCAATACTTAAAGCGTTAAAATAAATACTCAGTTGGTCGAAGAAGACACCGTATTAATTTTCTTAGATTTCAAAAGCTCTTTACAATGTACTTTTAGACTAAATCACCATAAGAGTCATACTGAACATAATTAAGAGCGAAGAAAAAGCATACAATACTAGTGTAAATTAAAAGCAAATTCAGTTATCAATGGAGATGTAATTGTAGACAATTTAGTAAAACCTGTGATTATATCTGGCCAATTGTATCCACATATATTTTCAATACATCTGATTCACTAGGTTAAAAATAAAATAAAAAAAATATTGGAAAAAATGGTAGAACAATTCAGCACTAGTATTAAAGAGTGATCTACCCGAGAAACAATGGACAAAAGCCTCAGGGAAAATGATAACCCGTTTAAAATTCAATTATGGTTATTTTGCTAGACTTGTTCATAGAATCACGATTAGTCTCCTTTTTGTGAATTACTAAAACGAACAAGTAGTAGATTGTGGTCACATATTCTTTACACGCAAGAAAAGTTGGACAGCAGTACATTTCCAGGATCAGTTTCACTTGCAACTCAAAATGTTAATGCGTACCTTGCAATGATAAAATATTAAACCATTTAATTATCACTGTTTAATTTAAATTCTCAACATTAATGTACTGCATTGTTTAAAGACATGTAAGTGTCCTTTATAAATTTATACAAAATTGTTCTTCATTATTGTAATCGTAGTTGTCGTTGGCTGTATGCATGACTCCTAATAATTGTCAATAAATTAAGATGAAAAATGTTGAACCTTTCACCTTCAGCAAGAACTATATCTCTAAAGGAGATCTTAATTTGAAACTGATCCGTTGTGCACTGTAGTCTTAACAGCGTTACCTTTGGATATTTCTGCTCTGATGAACTCCTTTACACTCCAACTTACCTGTAACAAGGGAAACAGTCATGTTACCACACTGACTATGGACACAGAAACATAACATGGTGTCATATTTATTTTCTTTCAGAAGAATTAATTTCAGGATTAGCAAGGGTTTTATTTTGTAACAGTTTTCCTTTAAATTGAAAATTGTAAACATACGAGAAAAGGTTAATATTACATTCAAAATAATGCTAATATTGATAGCCATAATATTTGTAATGTATAGTAATGTAGTGGTACTTTATATCATCTGCAACAAACGTAAAACATCAATTTATTTTCAATACCATGTATGAACACTTTCTCTGGTGCTTATCTATACTGAGTATTGCATTAACCTTCCCCAAAATTCGCTACCGAAATTTCACTAGAAATACACATTTTGAGACTCTAATCAACAACAAAAAGCATCTTTAGAAAGAAACAAAAAACAACTGTATGCTATGTGCATACCTCAAAAACGAAAACTACTTTATATTTAAATTCAGCATCTTTCAAAGATAAAAAAGATTTTCGAAGTACCCTTTACATGGAAAACATTTATTTTTTATTTTATCAAAAATGGCGAGCAATTTTGATAAAATACAAGATGTTTTAAAGACATCTGCATTACAAATTAGATGTATGTTTAGAAATTTATGGGAATGAGTTGTGAAATCCTTTTCGATCTAAATAATTCATTTTTCACAAGATATACACCAAATGTACTGCAGCAGAGTCCCACTAATCCGAACTAATTGGAACCAAACCCTGCTCGGATTAGCCAAAATTCGGATTGGGTAGATTTTCGTCAAATACGAGAACATAAACTTTAAGCGGTTATGTTAAGTATTAAAATGATTGAAAGTAGGAAATTAGTACAGTACGTTGCAATTTATTTTACAACTACATTCTGAGGCTGGAAAACTATAATGTTTTTATAAGCACTGTTGGCATCATTGTTAATAGTTCTAGGTCTTCCGGTTTTCTAGTTTCAGAGTAACTATAGATGGCCCAAAGATTCACTGTTTACTCCTGTAGAATTTATTTCATATTTTTCTGTGGTAATAAACTTTCGTTTTTACTTGGAAAAACTAGTCTTATCTTAATCTTTATGTTTTCCTACTTTAAAATTCATAACAAATTTGGTATATATTTTTTCCTAGCCCTATTCGGATTGCGTGGATTTTGAAATTAGCGATGAGATTGAGATAGAATGACACAACTCTACTGTATATTATGAAGAAAAAAAGTTGTATCTCATTAAAACACGCACTTTTTGTGACATTAATTACTTCATATATACTACTACTGGTTTGAAGTTTCCAATACTGGATCAGTTTATTTCTTTGTCGAACGCACACACACACACAAACACAACTTATTCAATGTGCAAGTTTTCGAACAAAACATGTCCTTTGAAAAGATAGAATTCGATGCCAGAGCCGGATTTTGAACCATGGATCTTCCACTCTCCCTTCGGCTCAGTCTCCGTCGGAGACTAGAAGATCCACGGCTCAAATCCCGGCTATGGCATTAAATGTTTCAGTCTCATTCTACCTTTCCAATCTTTGTCCTACACACGACACGTGTGACAGAACAATTAATTACTAATGTTTCCATTACCTGTTATATGGAGGTAGGTGAGAGCCAGAAAAAATGAAATTTAAGAGAATAATCAACTGACATAAGTTGGGTTATATCGTGTAATATGCTTGGACTTCATTAGGACAGTTTAAATAGTGACTCTATTTAAATATTTTTCACCAGAATAATGAGAAGTATTTTAGAAGCACAAAAGAATTAAAATACATTTTTTAATCTTGAAATGTGTGCCTCCCCATTTAAAAGTATACTCTTATTCATTTTCATTTGCATATTTGCCTTTTTTTTTTTCTGTATGTTTAACACAAAACGCAAATGCAACTTTCACTGAGCAGAGATAAAAGGCTCAAAATATACACAGAGACCGTAATTCTGTTCTTAGGATGCCAGTTGAGGCAATAAGCCGAAATTGCCGCGTTCCAACCATCTTTTTTGCCGGAACTAACGAGATCTCCACGGACAATGGCGCCTAGTGTTACACAGCATTTGTTTTTTGCTGGTACGTCACGCTAATCCACATTATGGAAACAGTTATATAACGCAGACCACTGCGTGTGAAATAAGAACTAATTCTGTGTTCTGTGGACCTAGACCTATTGCATATGGTAGGTATAATGAGACAGACCTCTACGTTCTGAGAATTCCAAAGCTTAACCTGTAGCAGAAACCAGTATGGAGACACCACGAAGAGGTAACGGTTCAACAGAGGGCACTTGCAGAAGCCTTTCGTTTCTTTTTTTACATTTCTATACAATCTGGACGAATGGAGCCTGTCGAGAAATCCTCTCCTGTTTATATAAAAGCCTGCCTGGCTTCCTGACCTAACATGATTAACTTTTTAAACTCCAATCACACTTTCATCATTGTGGGGACGCACATTTCTTGGAAGCAAGGGAAGGATTGCTTTCAATTTGATTGTTTACTAACAATTTAATTAATTACATTAATTTCTACATTTTGATTTAAGTCACTCTTGTGGAAAATTTGGCGGAACGCCTAGAAATTGATTCACAGGAAACAGTTTCGCAAGCAGTTCACTGGAGCCCCAACAGATAGCATGGAGTGTTTGCTGAAGGTCAATATTTAGATGCACTATCGATGTAGTCTCCTTGCTTATTAGTAATAAGTTATTACTTTCCTATGGGTAATCCAGGTTACTGTTTCTTAGAGAGAGGAACGCTGACAATAAAATTGTCAGGATTACATCAGCGCTGCTGATGTGTCGCAGGAGTTCTTTTACATCCCAGTAAATCTACATGAGGCTGTCGCTTTTAAGTACACTTAAAACAGTCTGTCTGGGCTGGGTTTGAACCAGCGACCTTGGAATCAGTAGGTCAGCGCCTAACCAAGTGAGCCACCCAGACCGATGTCTTTCAGTTCTGACAATACTACATAACCTATAAGTACACTTTAGCGCTGAAACAATCATCGGTCGAAATTGTCCAGTATCTTTTTTAATAATTAATCACAGCAGGAGTAATTTAAAGCCTTACACTTTCTCTTTGGTCCTACGTTTGTTTCAAAATATAACAGCTACATATTTTGCCAGGCCCGTAGCATATAGAACGAAATAGAAGTGAAGGTGGTGAATATGAAGAATCTCCACCCCCAGACAACCAGTTATCGTCTTAGCAAAAGATGTACTAGTCTGCATTTCTAAGTTGCTAATTATAAAACACTAGTTGGCTGATTTCTAATGATAGCTGAATACCATTTTCTCTTTTTATATACTGATTTAAATTACCCTTGTAACGATCTTGACTACAATAAACAAAGAAAAACTTTCAACACACTTTTAAGCTGCAAGTCCAAGTTTCAGAAAACAAATGCAACATCTGAAACTAAAAACTGTTACTTTGATACGCTAAATATTGCTTCGTTATCATCCTCTCGCTAAATTACTTCTGCCCCAAGACAGGTCAGCTAAAAGCAAAACTAAAAGGTCAGCGTATCTTTACTATTTGAGTTTTTGGAGAAAAACCGAAAGCACCATGGAGTTTCTTTGCAATAAAAACCTATTTATTAACAGTTAAAATGAATTAGCTATTTATACACTGCCTATCGCAAGACAAAGAGCCGAATCAAACAAAATGGGAAAGATAGAGTGAAAGTGTCCTGAAGCTCATGTACAATTTTACGTGATTACTTCAGTTAAGTGACGCAAGCAAGTGAAGGGTTCTGCGCCCTTGAGTTCAGCCTTCAGGCCCTGTCATCGACATCATCGTTATTTCTGCACAACGGGGTTTACATCCCGACAATGGCCAGGGGTTTAGCTGCCGGCAGTTTTCAACCTTTCAAACTACTTGTGTTAGTCACGCCTGGATTCCGGGGTAGTGACTTTGTTTCGACCTTCTGAGTGGGCGCTCTAAGAACAATAACGAATACTTAAATAAGAGCTTGCAAAACAAATGGCTGTCATGTTAATTATTTGTAATTAACTATGCACTAATTCTGTCCTGTTTTGAAACCTTTCCCAAAGCAAATATGCATGCATCTCTATGTTACTGAACCTGCATCTCGTTTTACTTATGTCTGTGTTGGACACCTTTAAAATCAGTGATTCAATTATCTAATGCAGTCGGCGTCAGCATTATTATCTGTGGTTAAATTAATTTTATGCACAGCATTAACACATGTGAGATGACTGCAGGTGCGCTCACAGCTTTGGGCACGGCTGACAATTGCTTGCTGACAATTATGCAAATGAAGGAACGCCCGATGTTGCGAAAAAAATTGTAGGTACCTAATTCATACTTAAGGTAGTGCTTAGGTTAAGAAAATAGACTGCTAAATTATTATTATTATTATTATTATTATTATTATTATTATTATTATTATTATTATTATTATTATTATTATTACTATTAATCAATACAATTCGCTTTAAAATGGCATATATGTACTATCACTTAAGGTTTGGATTGATCCGTAGATTCGCACATTTTGAGAAGTTCTTTGTTAATAGAAAAATCTTATGTATTGCACTCGCATGACTTTCTCTACTCTTGTACTAACCATTCTTACTAAGTCTTATTGCTTTATCTTCTTCGTGTTAGTTGAGATAAACGTTTGCAGACATTACCTATCTATTTGCGTATTTCCTTGTAGATGCAAGGGGAATATGGGAATACAGTAGGCTTTGTGCGATAGTCGAATCTTTTAAAGCGTTCAAATTCCGTTCTCTTTGCATAGCTAACATAAAAAATAAATAACGATGTTCCATTTGTCGAAAGTTTTAAGGTTTCCAAAACTCACACAAATAACAAGGAGTATCTCCGAAATGGTTCACTCTAAAAAAATTCTTTGGACATAAATTGTGTTTTTTAGCAAGATCTACATTTTTGTATAGTACGATTTGGTCTATCTTTTACGCTTTACCAGTTATGCAAAAGTCATCCAGAGTAAATAGGACTACATGGGCTATAGCCAGAAAATTCAAAATGTGCATTTCATTTGTCATAAAAATATCTTAAACATGTCATTTTAATCAAAATCGAGATAATAAAAATTTTCGAAAAATTTTCCTTGTAAAGGGTAGTTTAGGGTGGAGGAACTTTCTTCAAAATCTTTGTGTCGCATCCTTGAAAGACATTAAACTTAAATACCAACTTGGTTCTTAACCGACTTTTCGTTTGAGTTGTGCTGTCTACAGAGTGACAGACTGACAGACATACATACACGCGCAAGCGCGCGCGGACCTTTTTCTAAAAATGCTTTTTTTTTTTTTTCATTCAGGGGCCTCAAAACATATTTCCGGTGAAATCTTGACTTCGAATTTTTGGGTGGAGTACAATACTTCCTCTACTCACTATACGTAGTAGAGAAAGTAAACAAATGAATGTGAACCACCTCACGCCCTTCTTTAATTTGTGATTCAGTCAAGCTTTGGCATAACCCGATGAACTCCAGTAATATGGAGTTGATAGCGACAGGCGCCTGCTGCTTTAGCCAGTTACAACCCACGCTGAGCGTAAAACCCATCTTAGATCCAAGTGTTTTCGAGAATTAAATATACCTGGAGTCAAGCTCACCTTGCAGGGTTTGCATGTGTATGCTCTGCCAAAGACCCAGGCAGAGAGCTACTGCGTAACAAAATGTGAAGACTCGCACAAAAGGTGTTTTTTCGCATGGCTATTACTGAAATTCCATCTTGTTGCTGAATCGGAAGTGCAGGTGTTAAGCTCCCTTAAAAATCCCTTCGTTTCAATTACAGATCTCAAAAAGATTTCATCACAAGGTATTATGTTATTGAGGTTGGCTGTTGCGAAGTGTGCAAGGTAATTCTAGCTTCTCGCAGCCCACAAACAAAACTAAAAAAGGGGGGCAGTTATTTTGCAAGGTATCACATATCGGAGCGATTGTATGTCTTGTCTTTTTGCGTTCGATCTGCGAAACGTATCTTTGGACAAGAGCTACCAATAGCGTATTTCCCTCTAGATCTACAGATTTCTGCTATTAGTCCTGCCTAGCGGGAATTCTAACGGCTTTTGTACCTACTTAACAAGCTGATGAGATCGATTATTTTCTTTTGCATCATAGTTGCAAAGGTATGCTTTTTACAACATTTAGAAAAGGTACAAACGATACCTTTCCTTCTCTAATGACCTCACAGCTTGAGGAGGTTTACACTTGGATAACGTTTGACCTTGTGGCTTGCGTAGTACGAGTCACATGGTTGCACTGACGAATTGAGCACATTTCATTCCGTATTTACTACCGCTTCCCAACAACGTTAGACACCACATTGATATATTAGAAACTGGTTAAACTAATAATGCAACAATATTTCTTAGAAGATCCAAGAAAGGGACGGTGAGAGTCAGAAATGTTTTGCGGAAACTTATGCCACAGTAGTATGACAAAATTACAAATGTTTAGTTTAGTTACTTTTCTATCACTGAATTTTTCTACTAAACTTTTGCACAAAAACACTGTTCTCTTCTACTGACGCTAACGCAATATAGTCTTTCGTGACATAGCAAATATTTCACAGCTCCCTCGCACTCACTGACACATTGACCGACTTAAAAACTGCCTGTCTTCATGGGCTTCGCAAGCTTTTAGACCAGCGATGACGTAGCCAGGTGTTTCTCGAACGACCATGAACAAGCCGACCGCCGGTCACTCCTCGAATGCTCTGAAAAACCCTTTGGTTACCGCTTGATCGTTAGTCACGTGTTCGCTCGCGTGAATGCTATGGGGAAGCTTGGTCTTGAGCGCCTTTGTTATGCGCAGCGCAAATGGGGTAGGGAAGCCTGGCCCCGACCGTCCTTTGTTGTGTTGCCGCCTCCGTCTGCCGGCGTCACAATATTCTCACTTCATTTTACTGGTAGAACCAACCCGTGTTACAAACACACGAAGTCTCTTACGAAGACGCGGCATATCGTTTGCACCTTTTCTCATTCTTGCACGAGGTATAACCTAAAAGCATCTCGCCGTTTATATTAGTGACAGTTTCCTCAGCGACAGGCAGTCTTCTCTGCCTTTTATCCTTACAATGGACTCGTTTCGTTGACAATTAGGCAGTTTAAACACACGACTCATAAAAGCCCCTGGCAAAAATCAAGTGCTGCCATGGTTGTAAATATGTGTTTCATTTATTGCCACTGGGAAATTTGTGTTCGAATATAAATGTTTAGTTACTATGTTTTTAATATGGTCTACTTTCGGCACCTCTCAGGCAACTGTCATTGAGGAAAAGCGCTTGGGTAAATTTGCACCTCATTGTATCTTTACTCCCAAAAAGAAATATGCGCTCCTTCCATTCAGTTATTCTGATGGCCTAATAATGGTGTTAAATCTAGGCTGTTCTTAATACATCTGGAACGTGTGCCCTATCTTAATAATACAACTTGTGATAAACGATTTCACTAATCAATAAGATTCCGTCCAATATCTTCCGGAAGAGCTCAAGATTAGATTTATAATTAGCTGTGATGATATACACATTTTGTCCAATTGAAGTCCATTTAAAACAAGATAACCTGTCTAGGTTAGGTTGAAGTTCTGGTTTACAAACCAAAGGCAAAGATAACTTGCAAGTAAGTGTCTTTTCTGAATGAAAACAGTCACAATTCTCTGCAACGGGTAGCTAAGTTTAATAACGTGAAAACTTTCTCTAAAAATTGCAGGATTGAACTAATAAGTGTTGTGACGCTGCAAGATTGGACACGATGATGTCGGAGAAAAAAACATGAGGCAAAAATTTGCTTTGTGTGGGGAAAAAGAAATTTAAGGAGAATTCTGAAGGAGCATAAATATCTAGCCCACATTCTGGAAACAAAGATAACTGCCAACGTAGTGATGGCAAGGGTCCAAATTCCTGATGTGCCAAGTGACGGGCTGAGATTTTTATTTGGGTATTTCTTTACTTCTTTAGGCAGATCAAGATTCACAGGATCATTTCAGCCATTAATTAATCGTTCGATACAACTGTGGATTAGAGTATCTGGTAAATCCATTTGAAAGAACATAAAACAAGAACAGAACATGAGAATATTTTAATTTGCGAGGATAGAGGTTAAATTTAGTCTTCCTAGCATGTGCCCTTCGTAACTTACATGCACAAGCACATTTCTTAACCTAAGCTAATTCCTGTCATGTGTGATCTCTGATCTAGTACCTCTGGTATAACGAGTCTAAAGGCTTTGAAAAGATTGAGTTCATCAATATGCACGAGTCGCTGCATAGTGTGCATAGACTTTCTTCATTAAACCGCGGAGTAAGAATTCGGGTGCTATGAGATATGGGAAATTTGGAGGCCACATGATTGGTCTACTTGATTTTTAATGGGGTCATGTCTTGAACACCAAATTGACAATGATAAACTTGCTTTTCCTAACAAGCGATGTCATCACGATGTGCTAAACACATATTTGTAGCCTCTTTCAATTTGGTATGTTAACAAGTATGAAATATCGCTCGCCAAGGCTTTGGAGTTGCTGGTTTACGACATTGTGCCTGTGTGTGCGAGACAAGGAGCAAACCACCAGATGAATCCAAAGGCAAACATATTACAGATGTTGAAAAAGGGAACCAGCGAATATATTAAAAACAAGAGAAAAAATGTCAGGTGTTATGTTTATACTTCCTTTTTTACTAACTTTTCTATAGTACGATCAAAAATATCTCGGAAATGCTAACACAAAAAAAGTGACAAGTTTATTTACTTTCAGGAGGAGAGGAGTACCTACATCTTTTGTACAGTAACATTTGTTTACTGCCCGCCTCTGTAGCATGGTGGTAGGGTGAGTTATCCGGATAAGGTTTTATCCTGAGAAGATGAATGTCGGGTAACTTAAAGCTTTATGGACCTCGACTCATTTGAGCGCCCTTTCACTCATTTCATTCATTCACTGCCCGACATGACACTACGTTGGAGGACGTTAATAAAAAATATATATTGTTTACTGTTTACCAATTATAAATACGTCATTCAGAGTAAAGGGAGCTTCATAGGCTATTCCTAGAAAATTCATGATATACCTACACTTTATTTGCCATGCAAATATATTAAACCTATGGTATTTTGATATCAAAACTGTTAAGAGTTCTTTTTGAGAAAATAATTTCCAATGTAAATGGTAGTTCCGAGTGAGAGGGATTTCTTAAGTCTTCAGTGTCTCATCCTTGGAACTCGCTGAACTTAATATTAAGATGGGTATATAAGTGGTTTTTCATATTTGAGTTATGCTGCCTACAGTCAGACACACAAACACAGTTTTCTCAAAAATTTAATTTTGAGGGGTATTTAAAGGGTATCAAAATTTTGGACTAAATACTACACTTCCTCTACTTATTTTAACAACTCAAGATAGCCAATTTTAGAGCTGTCTATAAATGTATTGTGACATTGCTTCGAATTTCCTTCTGGGAAGCATCCAAAATCGAATGCTCCTTTGCATTACGTAACATTGCCAAGGAGGCAGAGAGTAACTTTTCAGAGTTTAAAAGGCTAGTTTGTGATAGTTGATGTGCAAAAAGTTTTAGTCTGAATCTTGTAATAATTTGTGTTAAGTGAGGCCATAGTTGGTTGTAAATTAAAGGAAATAAATAACTGGAAAGGAAATATAGTTACACATATTTTTAACTGCATTATATAAGTTTATGAACATTTCAATGAATACACTTCACATAATGGTATATATAGTCTTAATATAAGAGGATGGAGTAACTTAATATCATTGCGTGGATGAATAAATCATTAACTAACCATCCTTGTATTAACTTGAAAGTTACAATAAATTACCAACTTAACATGAAAATTAGTTTTAATTTTAATAACAATTTCAGTAAATTCTTAATTGAAAATCATTTTGAGTTAATTTGCATTTGTTATAGATTTGTTGTTATAATAATTTGTGTTTGTGCCATATGATAGAGCCAGTACAAGGTGTATTTGTTCAATGGATAATAAAACTAAATTAGCTTATTTATTCTATCCTATTTAATAGAAAAAGTAAAAATGAACATATCAATGTCCCCTCTTGTATTAAGTCTCAAAAGCTCGATAGACTGATTCCTTCATCAATTGCAGTTACTATTGTCATATTATCACTAAAATCATTATCATTATCATTATCATTACTATTATTATTGTTGTAATCTATAGTAAAAGTAAGGTCCGCAAATTACCAAAGGCGCAAATAAGATTCTAAGCATAGATAATACAAGATTAAAAGGAACATAGGTTTTAGAATCCTCCGTTTACACTGAGCTCAATAATTATTCTCTCTCACAGTTGATCTCATTATGTTTGTGCTGTGAGCGGCAAAAAAGGAAGGGGAAACATTATTTACATCACTGAAGGATAACTAAATAGCTTATCCTGTTAGCAATATTTGAAAAAAGAAGGAGCGGGGAAACAAAGAAGATGGTTAATGAAGAGCGGATACCCATTGTCTCCCTCACAATGGCGTGACTGCCAATGTTGGAACTTCCTTCATCCCTCCAAATGTTCCTGCAGCATGAGTCAGCAGTAGCACAAGTGGTTGTCCCCTCCACTTTTTATTGTATACTTTCCTAAAACACTCTCACTTACTCAGAGCAGGTCTTTCAACCTTCATTTGCTTTTTCATCTTATCTGCTTGCATATCTCAACTTTAATGGGGAGAGCTAAAAGCCCCATATTCTTAAAACCTACGCACTGTAATGGCGAGTGGGACGTTTGCACAATTCAACAATACTCGTATATAATCCAGTTTCTAAGACGTCTCTTGCACTGGAAGTTTCTTCCGATACCTGTGAAACAAGCAATATTGTAATTCACCAAAACTTGCTTCGACTCTCCCTGAAAAACATGGGAGGGGAGAAAAGGTATGTAAATATCTAACATTCAAATAAGGTAACATACAGCAAATTTCATTCTTACGAACTACCCACTCCTTGAGTGTATAAAAATGGCTTCCAACGTTGTTTATTAAAATATTGCATGTTTAAGGTAATAACTGCCAAATAAAATACAGTTTTTCACCAGTTCATGGGCCCTGGCAGAATGCAGCGAGTCAGTGTGTCATTAAACAATTCCAGGTACACAGCGATATATGAAGCTTGACTCGTGCTCTTGGTCGGGCTTACTATAGTAGTGCCAACCTTGGAATGTGTATTTAGGCTAGATTAAAGCAAAGAAGTCTCCCAAAAGAGCGGAACTTAACTGTTATTTTCTGCTTATGCAATATATATAGGTTATAAAACGGAAACGATATTTTGAACTACTTCGTCTGTCTGCCACAAATCATTTTCTACCTTTTCTATATATTTCAAAAACCCTACCAGTCTGTTTCGATCACGAGTGATAGATCCTCAATTTCTGTTAGGATAAGTCACCTGTTACATTTCTTTAACTATTAATTTTACCTTTGCCCAAGCTAGTTCCATGGGATTGAGATCACGCATGTATGAGGGCAAACAAACGACAGTATGGCCCAGTGAAACCAAAAACGTGTTCGCTTTAAACATCTCTTTGGCTTTGATTGTTTCAATCATCCTATAAAGATCTATTTTAGGCATAGAACTGTCACTCTGATCCTCTGTTCTACAACACAATATCGCAGCAGATTTCACACCACCGTTAGGCGGTATATATCTATTTCTACACTCTTTTTTTTCTTTACTTGCGACATAACTGACGATTTATATCCAAAAATTCTATATAGTTTCCACTGGAAATAAACCTGCTAGTGTGTACAGTTTACAGTATGACTCAAAAACAAAAGTGGGATAAATAACATAACTTAAATACAAAGTTCAGCACCACTCCAAACTATACCGTATAGCTAAATGTTTCTTTTCTTTCTATTTTCTCAAAGACAGCGAATAGCATGTAAATACCGCTTAATTCCGAGTACCTATAACTGGCAAACCGTAAGAGATCCACAAAACATGATGTACGCTTTTTTCTCTCTCTGTTTTAAACTTTAACCATTTCCGAAACATTCATTATTATTGGTCTGACTTCAAATGCCATTTTAAATCTTCCAAACTCACTTTTTCTTTGAACTAATTTTTCACACGCTTCCCTACATTCAAAATAGTGCTACTCTTCCAAGTATCAATCCCTATAGATGATATAAAATATATTACTACTATTATTATTACTATTATAATTATTATTAATTACGTCTTTCATGAAATTTGCGCTTTTCATCTCTAAGATATATAAATTTAAAATAGGTCACAAATAATATATCTCTAACAAATGTTAAATACAAATACAGCTTGTGTAAAACGTCGAGACTGTTCTTCACTTCTGAAGTAAATATGAACAACAGCCTGCCAACTTGCATAAGAGAAGTAGGGGTCAGTGTGAGTGTGATAAATATAAGTATAATACGTGGTTTCTCAGAGATCCAATAAGCGACGGTGGTCAGTTTCAGCGCCTGCTTTCATAAAGTTGGTAAGTAAAGCCTTAAAGCAGTTTTAAAAATGTTCTATGGTTTCAGCCGCGTCTTTCTATAAGACGGCAACGAGCACCGAGGATGCGGACAGGCAAAATATCACGCAGCCGCTTCGTAATTTTTTTTTTTTTTTTTTTTTTTTTTTTTTTTTTTTTTTTCCCTCGCGGTACTTCTCTTTTATACAATCTGTGCTAAACTTTATATGAATGTTAATTTTTGGCAGAATTTTAGCACATTCTGCTTATCATGGATATAATTAAATAAATCAACTGCTGGTAATTTTATATTTATAACTATATGGAGTACGCTTAGCTTTCAAGTCTCGGTGGACAGAATTAAATTCATTCAAGTTTCAGTTTCGAAAATCCTTAAACACCTACCAGATTTTTAACTTGCTTTGTTCTGTATTATTTACGTAAAAATTAAGGAGTTTAGTACTTGACCTGAGCATCCTTTCGTATGGCTGTTAAAATTTATTTTAGCTGGTGTTATATCAGTTTTATTTATTTATAATCCCACGTTTCAGGATCATTACAGATCACTTCTTCAGGGAGACTTGCTGGTTCTCCATCTTCACCCCCTCCAATGACAATTATTTATCTAAGCCAAGAGGAACCGCACACTAGCAAGATACAAACCTCTCTGAAGAACTGACCTGCAATGGTCCTTAAATGTAGGATTAATTGCCGAAAGCAGTTTTGATTAAGGTGGTATTTTATTTCTTTGTTCTGGGATGAAATGTAAGCATGAACGAAGGCATTTTGGCGTGAAGCAGAGGTTTTTAATCTGACATGACGAAGCACAGCAACTACAAAGAGTATCGTGGAGACTAGGGAAACTTAATTCCAGGGCCATAGTCTCGCATTACCTTCCTTAACATGAGTTAACCCGATACCTTGCGCAAAACAACACATTGGAGACAAACAAGCTACAACTCGCTCGCAACTTTCATTGCAATCTGGTTCCTTTCACCGCAAGAAGCCAGCTGCTCGAGAAAATATAACAAATTAACTGTTTAATATATAACAGCCAGTGTTTTGTAGATAATAAGCCATCTTTTACTCTACCACTGGTGAAGGAAGAATTGCTTCTACCAAAAAGTTCGATGCAGACATTCCACCGAAATCCACTTTTAAGTCCCTGAATTAAAATAAAATAATTTAGAGTATTCCACGAAATAATTATAATTCATGTATTTAATATTAATAGTGATTTAAGAGTACACCATTTACAATAATATTCATGCAATTTAATTAAGATTTATTTTCTCAGTTGGCGCTACAACTAGACTGCGAGAACAGCAACAATAATACTAATTTTAGCGTTTGATTCAAGGAAATGAGGAATCGTACACATGATGAATATAAATTAACGAATTTGCGTTAGTAGGTTCTTCATTAAAAGTAGGTCTGCTGTCTGCAGTGATTGAAAATAACTATTAACTGCATGTCTTTAATAAAAAGATTAAAAGACAGAATTTAAAAAATCTGATGTGTTGCAATCACATGACTTTCTCTACTCTTGTACTAACCATTCTTACAAACTCTTATTCCTATATCTTCTTCGTGTTAGCTGAGATAAACATTTGTACAAATTATTGCTTATTTCCTTGTAGGTGCAAGGGGAATGTTAGAATACAGTAGGCTTTGTGCGATAGTCAAATGTTTAAAGCTTTGAGATTCTGTTGTCTTTGCACACTTAACATATAAAAAATGAACAACAATGATCCATTTCACGAAAGTTCTAAGTTTTCCGAAACTCGCACACATAACAAGGAATATCTCCGAAATGGTTCACCCTACAAGAAAATTTATTGAGACATAAATTGTGTATTTTAGCAAGATATACATTTTTGTATATTATAATTTGGTCTATCTCTAACGGTTTACCAGTTATGCAAAAGTCGTCCAGAGTAAATACGACTACAGGGGCTGTAGCCAGAAAATTCAAGATATACATTTCATTTGTCATAAAAATATCTCAAACATAGGACATTTTAATCAAAATCGTTAGAGCCATTTTCAAGAAAATCAACATTTTCGAAACATTTTCCATGTAAAGGGTAGTTTAGGGTGGGGGTATTTTCTTCAAAATCTTCGTGTCACATCCTTGAAAGACATTAAACTTAAATACCAACTTTGGTTTTTAACCGACTTTTCGTTTTTGAGCTATGCTGTCCACAGATTGACAGACTGACACACACACGGACCTTTTTCTAAAAATGCTTTTTTTGGATTCAGGGGGTCTCAAAACATATATTTCCGGTGAAATCTCAACATCGAATTCTTGGGTGGAATACAATACTTCCCCTACTTACCAGTAGAAAAAGTAAAAATTACAGAAGATGGGCACAAAGTTAGGACACCCCCTTGGTAATGCTGGGGTTAAGCAAGGATGTATCATCCGCATAAACAATGGTATGGCAGGGATAATACTCTGATAGGTCATTTATCACGTGGTTTGCCCAAACCTCAGGAAGAAGAAGGCTCCAGCATGTCTTGATCAACATTAGCACAAACTAACCCCCTGTTTGGTCTTGCGAGGATTAAATAGATAGATGACTCGTCTCGAAAAACACCACCACCTTCTGTCTAATGCCCTCATCCTGTCTGTGTACATGTATCCATACGGTTTATAATAGCTTACTCAGTGCACCCACTCAAAGAATAGCACTCATGGGTTTAAAACAAAAAGAGAGGAGCAGGATATCTTCAAAACAATAAAGCATTAAATTGCCTTTGGAGTAACAATGCAGTTGGAGGGGAAGAGAGGCGCCAGTGTGGCTGAGTGTCTTTATTGTTCCACACTTGACCTCAGTTCACACAGCTGCGCCGATGTGTAAACATCCTCAAATCAGCTGCTTTACGTACTAGGAGAACACGGAAATGTATGTAGATCATGCATTGCAACAACATCCATGTCCTCACCCACAACAACGTAAGAGCAAAACTGCACAAACGTCATCAACATGCTCATTGCAACATGTACATAAAACTGTGCCATGATATGTTGTTGGACGTCATTTGTCTAGCCGCTTGGGGCGTATGACATGTATCGGAGTAGTTGCCTGGTTTGCCAGGGGTCAGGTCAGAACATATCTTCCACGTCTCAGCAACAGACAACGGTCCAAACACAAACTCTCTCCCGAACTGTTCTGTTCGGTCAATGTTGAAGGTTCGGAAATCTGTATGCGGAGTACAGATGTGCCTTATGGACGTGGCTAATGACCATGCTAGGATCTGCACGAGAGACATCATGCAAATTGATGGTGGGGATAACGTCTCTGTTTCCTACTTGAAATAAACAACACACTGCTGATAACGCGGGCGGGCACTGTAATTGATCACTAGTGTTCGGATTTTTATGATCTAAAACCCTTGAAATATGCATCTACTTATGCCTTAAAATTAATAACATTTTACCTAAAACCTAAAACAAAACAAAAAATACAGGAAAAATATTTATTTTTTATAGTTATAAGTGAAGTAATTCTACTCCTCAGCCTACTTTTGCAGCAGATTTGCATTGGATAACGACATGGAGTTTCAAAAGCTAAAATTGAAGGACCTTCGGTTGTTAGCAAGCACTTGTATATTCACGACTTCTTTCGAGCACAAGATGTAATGTTTTCCTAAGCTTGTCAGTTAATTTGCAATATGCTACAATAACTCGCATCCCCACAGTTTCAAAGCAAGTAATGGACTTTGATAGTAATGTCTTAGAGAAATTTTATTTTATATAGGCTAAGTTTCTTGACATGGTGAATAAAAACAATCCTTGTGGTTTTTTGACTGAGTTTGAGTCACTTTCATCAAATTGTCAGCTAATGTTCACACCAGTGTCTATTGAAATGTTACATACTATACAAAATATCAGTAAAATAAGCTCTCATTGCCATATTTGGCCAAAATGTGGTCAAATATGCATTTATAACACCAATAAAAACTGATTGATAGTGTTCACAAATGTGGGAAACGTGCTTAAATTAGCTTAGACACGCAAAAATAAGCCAAAATAAAAATATGACGTCATAAAAACCCAAGCCCTATTAATCACCCAGTGTTCTCCGCGATGTTACTGCACAGAAGTCGAGAAGATACTAACCTGACATCACTGTGGTCTTATAAATACAAAAGTCTACCATAAACCACTGCGCAACTTCTAGACATTCGCCACGTCTAAAAAATATCTCTGTACTTATTAATCGCTAGCGCAAAACAGAATTATTTGTCAATAGTAGATGAGGTTGTTTCCAAAAGCAGTATTTGTATGGAATGTAGAGATGATGTGGGTATGCAATAAAGATTAACACTTATTAATTGTACTGTATTATTACACTTCGGATTTAACGCCGTACTGGTTAGGCAACAACCATGCACTTTTTGCGTTACATCTTTCCCCTTAGAGTTGACACTCGCTTAAAAAAAGTTTAACTAAAACAGTGATGTCATGACACTTTGAAATAAGCACGGTATATAGGGATGTGCGTGGGATTGCTGGTAATGTTACAGTCAAACAGGATGAAAGGAAAGGTCAATATGAATGAGTAGGATGCATTAATTTCTCTCCATACATGCAGAAGAATCTATTAATTGTTCTTGCACACTGGTAATTCGCTTTACGCCGTCCCACTGCCCCACCTACTATCACTCTGCAATCAATTCCCGTATCCTGGAAACGTGCAGATGGCAGTATTAAATTTCTGGGCGTTCACTTCCGATCATCGCTTTATCTGGCACTCTCGTATCAATTCCAAATTAAACTTGGCTTACTTCAGATTTCGCAAGCTATATAGCCTGTTCTCAAACACAGTATAGTTCTCTTTTGTGCAAGTGCATTGCTTACGTCATCCTATCAAATTTTGGGTGTAACTACTGCCTCAACTTTTATCGGCTACAGGTGTTCCGAAATAAAATTTTGCGACTGGTATTAAATATTCCTTGATACGTACCCAACACTCAGTTACATCGTTAACTTGGATTCAAGCACAAACTCTCGTATTTATATCAAGTGAAAATACCACCAGAGTTTCCCTGCAGGTGATATTTCCTCTCTGTCGTTCTTTATGACATTCAAAACTGCAGTACTGCCACGTGTCTAACAAAAACCGCCATTTACGACTGATTTAGAGCGAGCTGAGCGATGCTTTTATAAGTGGAGGAGTGAAACAGTTGCCGACCACAAACAGAGCATAACCACAGGATGTGTAGCCTACACACCAACGATCCTGGATCGAGAGGACTTCCGCGCGTCTGCGCGGCCTGTAGCCTCCTGTGATCCCTTTATGTCAATCCTACCTACGATAGCCAGAGTAGATCTAAGTAGATCGCAATGCGCAAGGTGTCCCCCCTTCGTGTAGAATTGTGACAAAATATTCAAGTAGGTTTTCATTTAGTTCTGATATTCAACTTGAGTGAAGAAAGTTCAATAATGGTTTATGATGAAAATTTTACTCCGCTTTATTAATACGTAAATGAAACTATTGAAATAGGTACATATTTTACAGTTTATGGAATGTTCCAAGTTTGATACTCCAGGATTTTGCTTAAAATTACAGAATAAGCATTTCTACAAGAAAACAGTATACTTTTTAAAATCTAAATAAGCTTATGATTTAACTGTCAATCAAACATAAAAGCCTCATAACATCCTTTCTTTCTTTCTTTCTTTGCAAGGTTTAAGGTAAAGGACCCATATATGGCCGCTCTTCCTAATATGGCCACGTTATGTAAACCCTCCAGCAAGAGGCGCACTATGAACTACAACAGAGGATGCTAGTAGTGTATACAAAGTGCGAGGAAGAAGTCCTTTATTTATAGCAGTGCTAAATATTGTGCTTAATTTTGAGTGTGAAGGTGAGTTTTCGACACGTTTTTGTTACAAAACATATTTTACCTTGAAATATAACTATTCTAAACCAGCTTTTTGCACCCCAGAAGCCCAGGATTCTTTGCTTTAACATAGAACAGTTTACTAGCTTACCTAAGAAACATAACCTCGACAAATAAACGCCATATTAAAAGTAAGCCCTTCTCCTAATATGCACAAACAAGGGAGTCATTCCAATACACCTTACCCACGTAGAACTGCATTTATTTGCACTATTTGAAAAGCAACTGTTAATATTAAAATATTTTCCTTTTTTTTTTTTTTTTTTTTTTTTTTTTTTTTTTTTTTTTTTTGGTGTTTCACAATAGGGGACATATTTGGAAGTTTTGTCATAAATAAAGGAACGTCACTTTTTTATTTAATCACTATTTGCTAACCTGTATATCAAGTTATTCTTACAGTAACCTTGTATCTAATTGCAAGCGTGCATAACAAAGCATGCATTGCTTTTTATGCAAGCTATGCGAGAGAATTAAAAAGGGGGCCATATTTGGGGACCTTACTCATAGTAATATGACCGACTCTATAAAGTGAATTTGGCCCAAATTTCCAGCCTGTTTGAAAAGATACCACAAGATTGCGTTATTTTAGAAGACTGTGGGTATCTTTAAAAGGATTTTTGAGATAAAGTAACGGCATCAGAATGAAATCCTCTTAAAAGGCATTTTGCATAAAAGCAGCTGTCTGACGCACTGCACAAACGCCTCCAGAACGACTTTCCTCTCATATTTCTGAGACTGTATGCCTTAATCTAGGAAGGAGCAGGAACTTGTTGCGAAAGCTGAACCATACCGATGCTGGTGAGTCAGCTCTGCTCCTCCACTTGACGTCATTAGAGGAACATGAAGTTGTTACGGTGCCCTGTTGACCCGCGCCGCGTCCACTTCAGCGTGTTGTCTCACACGACCACCACTCATTCAAGATGGGAGGGAGTTCCCTTGTGTTTCGTAACGTACATATACCTCTTTCCTTGTGTGTATATCTGAAGGACTTCCTCGAGACGATTTCCAATGAGACGTTCTGAGAATATCAACTCCTACTAATTACATTACACGTGCTGATTTAATATTGCGTTGTACTCACTTCTATTTATGCTGTCCCCACAGCTTTGGGAAGTATTCTACCGAGTTTCACTGTAGCGTATGTATAGCAATGTGAATCCGTTTACCTTTGCATAGTTCTAGATCATTCACATATGAATATCCAGGTGGCCACGCAAACCGTCCTCTGCAGCTCTGTTTCCTGCATACGTCACTGCAAGAAGGGTTGCCTAATACTGCTATTCAAAGGAGAAGTGCGCGTATGTGCGCGTATAAGCAAAATTTCACTGAGTTGTGCTGCTATCTGCGTACATTTTCCTCCCGGTTTCGCTCTGGCAAAGTCGCGTAGTCGTCTGTTTGTACTTCGAATAATGCAACAATAAAGATCTCCCAGTCTATAACACAACATTATTCTTTACTGTAATCAAAGATATAATAGCATTTATTTAGTATTGCTAATCGTGAAGCACACATTGTTTATAAATTAGCTGTCAGATGTTGATATGCCTTGAAATAGATGTTTAATACACTTTGACGCTATTAATACAATAGTTGCAATTATTTATCTCCTTCTGAACCACAGCGAACCGAAGAAGGGAAGTAGATGAGCCAGAACTGCTCACGCGGAAATGAACCACGTGATAAGGAAACATGATTATTAAAGTAGCTTATAAACCAGTAAAAATCCTTGGAAGTGAAATTAAGGATATGTTCTAAAGTAATATTTTATTTACCGAGCGGGACGGTAGAATCTGTGGCCCGCATTCGGGAGGTCGTTGGCTCGATTCCCTAGCCATGGATCCATGGATTTTTTCGGGAGTTTCCCTCGGTTGCTAAATGAAACCTGGAAGCATAATTATACCCCCAGAATTTCCTGTCCCTCCATTTCACTTCATCTTTCATTCTGGTTGGCAATTTCGGCGTTCTAAATGTTGCTGGGGCTTTCACCGTGCCACCGTGCATGGCAGGGAATGTGCTCTCTGTAAATCTTCATGGATCCGTCCCAGCGGGGAATTGAACCCGCGACCTCGGAGTAGAGAAGCCACAACGCTGACAACTTGATCCCGGGGACAGACATTCCGTCAGCGTGATGTAGACCACATCATCCCCCATTGCGATTGGATGATCTATCTCTGCCGCGGTGCGTGTGCGTGAAACCGCCTGCCAGGGTTACAGCGGCACAGAATTATTATCATTATTATAATTATTACCAACATTGGACAACAAATTCATTTCACTTTTGTGGATTTAGAAAACGCATATGACTATATTTGCATAAGTTGTGGGAAGTATTAGAGGATATGGAGATTAACTATTAATACACAAACATGCTGTACCTAAAATCAAAATTGGAAAAGTGGTATTAGAACAAATTAAAGTAACAGAAGGCCTTCGTCAGGTTGCTGTGTATCGCCCACATTTAAGATATTTATGCATAAAGTACTATCAAACTGGAATTAAATTATTTTGAGGAATGGGAGTGCCAATTAAAGATGGATCAGCAGACAATTTATACACTGTATTTGCAGACGACCAGGTAGTAACTGTACAAGAGTATCAAGATATGGAGTTTATGCTGAGAAAGTTACTAGACGAATATGATAAATGGGGGTGAAAATAAATTTATAAAAAAAACGTTGTATATGAGATGCGGAACAGAAATCCAAGATTTAATTCTGGAACATCAGAAAGTTTGAATTAGAGGATGTGAAGAATGTAAATATCTGTAGGTAAAAATAGACAAAGTTGATAAACAGGAAAATGACGTTAAAATTATAACATCAATGCTGAATAGTATAGTGTAGGAAGAATAAATTGCAGATATATAATACTGTAGTGAAAACTATGTCACAGATGGAACTGAAAAATGGAAATTTAACAAAACGTTAGAATCACAACTTATATCGATGGCAATGGATTTTCTAAGGTCAGAGATATGTTCAAGATTAAAAAAATAAGAAATAATGTAATATGAGACAAAATGAATAACTCAATATTAGACTATGTAATATATAAACAGCTGAGATGGTACGGAAATATTAGAAAAATGATGATAGACTACCTAGAAAGATTTTGGAATGGAGTCTACCTAGAAGAAGAAGAAGAAGAAGAAGAAGAGGAGGAGGAGGAGGAAGAAGGGGAGGAAGAAGCAGAGGAAGAAGAAGAGGAAGAAGAGGAGGAAGAAGAGGATGAAGAAAAAGAGGAAGAAGCAGAGGAGGAAGAAGAAGAGGAAGAAGAAGAGGAAGAGGAAGAAGAAGAGGAAGAAGAAGAGGAAGAGGAAGAAGAAGAGGAAGAGGAAGAAGAAGAGGAAGAAGAAGAGGAAGAAGAAGAGGAAGAAGAAGAGGAAAAAGAAGATCTCGAAACTCACAGATGCAGGAAATAACTAATGACAGCAAGAGAACTGGAAGAAATGGAATGGATGGATAGGGATGAGTGGAGAAAGAAGATTCTTTAAACACTGAAAGATGTGTAAACATTGAAACTCTGTATTAGGTATAAAATAAATTATTATTATTATTATTATTATTATTATTATTATTATTATTATTATTATTATTATTATTATTATTATTATTATTATTATTATTATTATTATTATTACTATTATTATTATTACTATTATTATTATTACTATTATTATTATTACTATTATTATTATTATTACTATTATTATTACTATTACTATTACTATTACTATTACTATTATTATTATTATTATTATTATTATTATTATTATTATTATTATTATTATTATTATTATTAGCTAGTTGACTTTTTCAGTTTGCAAGCTGAAGATTTCATAAATCACCCTCACACAAAGAAGCTGCCTTCTGCATTTAAACTTGTAGATTTAACCTTAGCGGATCCTACATGTTATGGGTGTGTGGGTATCATGCTTTGACCTGGTGTTTTATTTGCTTTCGAAAGGTAGAAATGGCACAATTCCCTAAAACATGTTCAGTGTGAATGTAGTAACAAAACGCCACGAGCACCTTTAGGCATCATGTCGGTATATTACCCAGTCCTTTGCGCTTTACACTTTTATTTCACACTGAAGTAAACAGCTATGGTGATATAAAACCTTGTGAAAGGTGTTCACGAGTTGACGTGACTCAGGAACAACAGTCCTGGTGATTAATCTTGAACGAAATAATGTGCGTGTAGCTCACCAACTTTCAACTTTGTTTCCAATGTATAATAAACGAGGTGTTAAAATTGAAAAGACATATGGTCAGCAACTTCCAAGGATAGATTTTTATCCTTTAGTCTGTTTAGATTACGTGTAATACTAGAATGGACAGCATTTTGGAGGTTAATTTAACAGATTTTGAACCCTTGTGCATTCATGCAACTATATTTTGTTCTAAGTTGCAGATTTCAATATGCTTAAATATACTGGAGCACAAGTGGATTGTTTACAGCTCCAAATGCAGGCTTTGCCTGATTCTTGTTTGTGAAAGCTTCCTTCAAAGATGTGCAGATTCTGAAGCTAAATTTATAGCCACAAGTGTGTTATATCCGGATGAACTGTGTTGTGTAAATATAAGGCACGTGATATCCTTTTATTTGTTAATGGAAGAATTACTCATCAATCAGCTTGCACCTCAGACTCAGAAATTGCCTAATGTAGACTCAGTGCAGTTGTTTCGACTTCTGATATTATTACGTCTTCTTTGAATTGCAGTTTATAGTTTGTAACATTATGCTGCATGAGTTACTTGCCATACATTATATATTTTCAGCTACTTACGCCCACAGCGTTCAAATAATTCCCTTGCTTAAAAGCTGTAGTAGTTTTGTCATTTATTTCCCTTTGAAGTTTTTCAGGGGTCATTCATAATTAAAATTAAGCGTTAACATGACAATATACAACTCATTCACAAACTTAACGCCATGTGCTGTAATTCACAATCACAAACGGAAATATAAATTACACCTAATCGCAAGAGAGCGTGAAATAGTGCGCTAATTTGGCGGTTTGCGAAGCGAACACCTAGAGTACACAGGACAAACGAGGTTATGTACATGTATCAAAATAAACAAGAGTTAGCTACCCAGTTAAAGGACAAACACACCTACAAACCATCACGTGCCTTCACAATTTGTATCGGTGATATTCTTAGTGATTCCTAACGCATGATCTATGACAGAAATGTTGTTAGCGAGTCAACACATGGGGATGGAAGATCTGATGAGAGATAAAGAATGATCATGTGATGAGGAAGACTCTGATTGATTGATTGATTGATTGATTGATTGATTGATTGATTGATTGATTGATTGATTGATTGATTGATTGATTGATTGATTGATTGATTGATTGATTGATTGATTGATTGATTGATTGATTGATTGATTGATTGATTGATTGATTGATTGATTGATTAGTGTCTTGTGTTTGATATAGACAATAACATGAAAGCTTGGTGCTTGCAAGTTTCTAACTTTACGTTTAATTCATCTTTATTTTTATTTACATGATTCATTGTGAATGGTTCCATTGTGATCGGTATCAACTATATTTTAAGTTTGCATTATGCTTCGCTTAGTTACCAGTAGAATGAGGCCAACGCTCAGTTCGCTGCAGGTTATCTAAGATGATGCAACTGAATGACAATACCACATATCTCATTCCTGACACTAGTGACAAATGACAACAAATTCCAGATACTTTTTCTGTCACTTCATTTTCTTCTAAAATTAAATCACAAAACACAATTCTCGTTTATCGTAACGCAATCTTTAGTGCTTCGTAACCATGCAACTAAGATGTTCTGAATTTTTCTGGAAATTCACCTTTTATCGAATCTTTCACAAGCAAGTCGGGAGATGGAAGTCTGACGAACGTTCTAGAAACTCTGTTCTGCCGCACTCATTGTTAGATGTTATTCGCCGCCCGGTGGAGTGAGGTACCTTAACCTTCAACGTCGCAACATATTGCCCGCAAATATAATTGTTTAGTTTGGAAAGGAGACATATAGGCACTCTCATATTTGAACCATAGGATCGTTGTGGGAGCGTTTACCAATTGTTATCGAGCAATGCATGTCCTATCGCATTGCTGATACTCTTGCACTATTGCAGAGGCTGTCTTTCTCTCTTTTTTTCTCTCTGTCTCTCTCAGTGTTTTTTATGGTCCCCTCGATTCGAATACACTACATTTAATAATTACCTGCTTTTTAAAAGAAAATCGCAAGCGATCCTATAGTTAGGAATGTAAATGAGCACATCAGATTTGCTCCTGCAACTGACAATATTTTAATGCAATTTACGAGAAGATTATGATCTAAATTTTCTGATTCCATAAGTGCTACATTTGCCATTACCTTAAAATGCCCACTGCGCTCTTAATTTTTAATGCAAACTGGTTTTCTGTGATATTTGCATATCCACTGTAACCAAATCTTGGCTATTAAAGAAGCGTAGGTGATATACCCTGATGTCTCGCGTCCAAATTCGGCTGTTCGGTTTGCGTCCCTCAAGGCAAGCGTGTTAGCTGCAGCTGCAACAGTTATTACGTTTCACTTGAGTGGTTCTTTCTTAAGCCCACAGAATTAATTTGCTTATTACCTTCGTCGGCCCACCGCTCTTGTGACTCACTGCTACCAACTTTCTAAATCCCGACATACACGACCTTCAGCACTTCCCCCTTCGCTTAAGATTGGATTTCATGACTCATATTTCAACCCTCATCCCTCAAGACATTCTTTCCATGTGGTTCATTTGCTGTTGAATAGGGTTCTTTACTCGCAAGAAAGCTGTACATATTGTTACTAACATATATGAGCTGGCTTCTTAAAATTTTCAATCCTACATGAGAACCTTAGAGGAAAATGGCGGCTCCCAAAAATTTAACATCGTAGAGATTACGCTAAATTAGTACTGCCAACCTTACAATATAATTTCCTAGTCAAACTTGCATGTTCGTTGTTCTTTCGTGGTATAATAATTCTGTATCTTTGTTTCTAGGACAGGATCACTTTTGTGCTGCTTCTTGTTCCGGTTCTAACTCAGTCGGTATTTGCCTGAAAACTCTCATATGCACACGTTAGCGATGGATAAGCTACTATCATAGTGACAAGACTTAGTCATTATATATCACCGACTTTTTATCCTCTTTATTCTGATTTGCAATGATTTATAGCGCTCTGGAATTACAAATATGCTGGATATATTACAATTTACTTTTCTCATGCATACCTCAGATACACTATATTCTTTTCGCACTATTTGTTTTCTTATTATCGCTTAAAAAGGAAAACTGTCTGCAACTAGTCCTAATGCTACTTTGAAAGTTTTGAAACAACACTTTCCAGGTTAGATCCTACATCGTATACTGCATTTACTAATGCGAATTGTATTGTAAAACTAACAATGAGGAAGTGTGAAACATTAAAACATATCATATAATTATATGCACACGTGAGACACAGCCGTATCTGCACAATCATTTAAACTCAACAGTTTACCTACCTGCGAAATAAGACCAGTATCTCCAACTTAAGAACCACAATTAACACCAATTATGGCCGTATCTTTACCTGGGATATATTCTAGGAACAGTCGCTGGTTTTGCTATCAACTGAACAGATGGAATATTACCAAAAGTAACTAGACAGACTATAATGGTGTAAATGTGTTACGGTTGGCACATTCGCGATCTCTATATATCTGCCTCAAGTATTAATCTGCCAGACACTTATGTTAAGAACTAGCACTTGCTCGCGTTTCTAAGTTCAGACACTAAACGTCCCAATTTTTATTTTTTGTACGGTCTTGTTAATTGGATTTTCTCTTTATTTTCAATATATTTTATAGGCACAATATTTAGACATTACATGTGTTTTAACGATATATACATGTTTTGTATAGTAAGACTTGGTCTATCTCTTACGGTTTATCAGTTATGCAAGTCATCAAGAGTAAATAGGACTACATAGGCTATAGCCAGAAAATTCAAAACATACATTTCATTTACACTAAAAATATCTGGCATACGCCATTTTAATCCAAATCGTTAGACATCTTTGAGAAAATCAGAATGCTCGAAAATTGTCCATGTAAAGGGTAGTTTAGTGTGGAATTAAACTTAAATGCCAATTTTGGTTTCTAACCAACTGTTCATTTTTGACCTATGCAGTTCACAGATAGAAACAAGCACACAATCGAATTTTGGGGTCGAATACAATACTTCCCCTACTTACTAAACGTAGTAGAGAAAGAAAATGTGAACTTTGCAAGAAATAGTAACAAGGTAATCAACCTACATACGATAAATTCAGGCTGACCAATATAATTATCGTTCCCAGCAAAGGGAACCCAAATCGATCTCTCAGCTCATAACAAGCGTTACCTTGGCGTTATTCCAACCTCATAATTTGCTAATCACTGTGTTGATAATTTTCTCTATTTTGCTATCCATTAATTAGTAGAATGTTATTCCTTTTATCTGTAGTAACTTCCGCAGTTGTGACTGCAATTATTACAAAACGGCAGTAGAATTAAATGTACTGTGGGTATATTTAAAGTGCTTATTAGTGACGTAATAGTGTCATGAACGTACATGCACAGGCAGAAGCATTCCTGGGCTAACTTCACGGCTTGAAGTAACGGATTTTGCGCACCACATATAGTACGAACTAGATTCTTCATGACAGTAAATTAACGAGCTTATAATAAAAGCAAAGCTACGTTACGTTACGACTTTAGCGACACACTCGTGTTTACGAGGAGAAAGTGCAACCGAGTAGTAAAAGGCAATTTTCCGAAGGCTATATTTGTAATATTTCCGTTGTAATTAGCGAATAACAATCTGAATATAAACGTTTAGCAATTAAGTCCATGCAAAATAACAATTACAGCTATGATTTAACATTTCCGAAAGGTTCAACATCCTTCCTATAAATATGTGAAAGTATGAAGCAATTTGCAGACACCACATAATAATACTTCAAAAAAAGAAGGTGCGTATCTATCCGTTACTTCCTTGGTACATGTAAGGATAAAGGAAACGTTATGCAGAAATGAAAGTGAATTGCATTTTGTAAAACTACATGCTTCATGCATAGGCTGGAAAAAAACAACCCAAATGAAACGGATAACGACTTCCACCCTCCGGTAATCGAGCCATGCTAACCATCAAATCACACAGACAGTTTTAATAACACTATATGGGACAAAATTTGTTTGATGAGCAAGCAGTAAGATATGATGTATGGAAGATATTAAATTATCATTATTATATTTAATAAGTGCTTTTATATTTAATTCTATAAATGTTGGGCTCCATGGCCAAAATAATACTGAGGAAATTAACTTGCTAACGTTAAAAAAAAATCTAGAGCTGAACGAGATATAAGTAGTCGTAATAAAACGTAAAAATAAATGTTTTAAAAAGTAATACCTTGAGATTTATGGTGATTATGTTTATGTTTACTATTACAAGGATAAATGTAGTATAAAGAAGATCCCGGCTACTGCACTGTTGATAGAAGCTAGTGGGACAATGCCCAAAAAGGTACGTACCTACAACAGTTTTGGTTAGATTATGGCCTGGAGAAACGTCTGATAATACAATGGCAATCAGGGGATCAATTATCATACGAAATCGTGGTATTTATGTATTTATTTAGCAAACGCATTGAAATTGGCATGTAATACTTGGACTGCATTAATCTTTTCAGATATTACTTAAATTTTAATATACAAATAATTAAAACTATTATTTATATTTCCTAGAATATAAAAACTATTAATTCAATGTATTATAACCAGTTTTATATAATTGTAATTTTCAAACTATACTTTGTCTTCTTGGCAGCCCTCAAACGAGGAAAGCACAGTATGTAAATAAATAAATAAATAAATAAATAAATAAATAAATAAATAAATAAATAAATAAATAAATAAATAAATAAATAAATAAATAAATAAATAAATAAATAAATAAATAAATAAATAAATAAATAAATAAATAAATAAATAAATAAATAAATAAATAAATAAATAAATAAATAAATAAGTAAATAAGTAAGTAAATAAATAAATAAACAAATAAATAAAAATAAAGTAAATAACTAAGGTTTCTACATAGTAAACTCTGACGTACAAAATATTTTGTCTTTAAATCACTGTATCCGTAACAATGCCCACACTAGCATATTTATTGCACTCGTCCTCAAGTAAACAGCATTTGCTTGTATGCAACTACATTCGAATGTATTAAGTTTTGGGATAGAAAAGTTCTATCTCTAAAATACAGGCTTGCACACCGAACATCCTCCTGTGCCCGCAGCTGTTGCTATTGATATGGGGGTTTTATTATGCAATGCAGTGTTTGGCCGGTGTTACGTCACGAGGCTGTCTCAAACGGAATATATGACAGCAGTTAATATCCTGTCATGTGAGCAATGAATGTCCGTCTGCAGCACAGACATTGACATATTTCAGTGCTCATTATGGTGACGTATTAGCTTGTGATATGTTTGTCATAAATTACACCTGTCCGAAGCCTTTTTCAAATTACTGCGAAATCCACACAAATCTTAGTTCTTATTCGAAAAAGACCAACGATTTTAGGGTTCAATTTTCTTTATTTTGACAAATTAAAACAACATTTAAATTGTATAGCAGGTTAGCAAAACAAATCTTGAGATTATTTTGAAACGCTTGAAATATGCACTAAAGGGCAGCAATATGAAGCACATTTATTAAAATATAAAACATTCTTGAAGCTCATTCACGACTTATTTGTTTATACCAATTAGGAACAGGTTTATTAACTATCCTAGAATTCTAGTTTGTACCTCAAAAGGATTTTCTTTAAAATTATTTCCATTTCCGCACAATTTCAGATGCAATATCACTATCTAAATTTACATATAGCTCACACATACTTTGATAACCTACACCTCCCATTGCGAAGCTCCTAGTAAACCACAATATTTCCAGAATTAGCTACTCTGTGTTGCAATTGATGTCCTGTGGTTTTTATCCGCAATATGCAGCTACATCATGAACTTGGCCTTCTCAGAGTTCATAAGTTCATTCGCACTTGCTCTCAGAACTTCAGAACGTCTCCGGAGCAATATTCTAACACCCAACCTGGATCAAAAGCGACTATCTCAAAATATTCTGCTATACCCAATTGCATATGGTTGGAAGAGTAAATCTTGGTAAACAAATCTTGGAAAGGAAATCTTGGTAAAAGAAAAACCACCCCGGCATTCGCTTACGGCTGGTGCGCAGCCTGCTCGTGGCCTTGCACTGATAACTGTATGTTTAGCAGATAAAACACTGAAGGCAGTTCAAGCTATCTCGTCAATCGTCCAGACCTGCAATGAGGAAAACCACGGAAAACTCACTGCGGCCGATGCGAGCGTCACACATTAATTCAGAGTCCTTTCGCTTAATTTCTGAACAGTTAAATTAAGATACCTGTCGGCCTATCTCCAAAGTTTAGATGAACACTCAAACAACTTCCAACTTAAGATACACATGTTACCTCATACATCCTTGCTTTCCAAGACTCGGAATTAGCGGGTTAAGGACAGATGATGGTGTCCACTATACACGTGTTCCAACGAGCCAGTGATTCATACCGTGACCTAATGAACTTCTCTAGAACTAAAAGTCCTCTGAATCACTGCCTTTTATAGTAAAAATAGTTATATATATAAAGCTAAAAATGACCTGGGAAAGAGAAAAGTATGTTGATATTTGAGACAGAACAGCAAGGGAGGGATTTGCATGATCTAGGACAGAGGTGGCGATACTAAAAGGTTTAGGAGGAAGAGAAAAGCAACTAAAGTGCCCATTACGTAATATGAATTTTAATAATTGTTGAAATTTAATCTTAAGAGTATGAAGGAACAATGGGTATGAAAGAAAAACTTCGAAAGAAGAAATGGTTCAGTTTACCAAAAGAAACTGTAGGTAAAAAGATGTTGAGTGCTAAATCTAAAGAAAGTTTGATAGAAATAGGAAAATACTTAGATTTAGTTAGTAGTATATGGCGAAGGAAAATTAGAAATAAGGAGAAAGAAGAAAATGAAGTAAATAGTCACCCAATAGCTCGGTAACCACGGTGTTTGATCCTACGGGTCTATGGAAATACAGCAACACAGGAAAGTGTGAAAAATAATATTAATTATCTGCTGAGTCGCACTCATATGACTTTTTCTACTCTTGCACAAACTTTTCTTAAAAGCGGTTGTTTCCCTACCTACATGTTATCGAAATAAAGATTTGTAGAAATTATCTTACTGCTAATTTTCTTGTAGGCCCAAAGTCGACATATGAAATTCCGTTCTCTTCGCATGGCTAAAACATTAATAGAAACCAATAACATTCTCCTATTTGATAAAGCATCGTATCGGAAATGTCAAATAAATAAGGAATATCTCCGAAATGGTTCACTCCACAAAAAAGAATGAATTTGACAAAAATTATGTGTTTTAACAATATATATCTACGCTTTTTGTATAGCAAAATTTTGTTCATCTCTTACCGCTTACCAGTTCAAATAAAGACATTGAGAAAGAAGATCATTTCTAAGAAAATTCCCAGAAAATTAAAGAAATACATTTTATTTATCATGAAAATATCTTGTACATAGGTATTTTAATAAAAATCTTTTTTTTTTTTTTTTTTTTTTTTTTTTTTTTTTTTTTTTTGGAAAAATGTTCCATGTAAAGGATAGTCTGGGTTGGGGGGGGGGGGGGGTGTTCTTAAAAAGTTTCGTGTTGCATCCTTCAAATTTAAATACCAACCAACTTTTCGTTTTTGAGTTATATTGTTCATAGACAGATATTTTTCAACAAATATTTTGTGGTTTGAGGGGGTCTCAAAACATTTATTTCATGTGAAGTCTGGATTACGAATTTTACTTCAAAAATGGTTCGACTGTACCGTTTCCAAAATGTTTAATTTCAGCTTAGTATACGAATTGTGCAGGCACTTCAGAATTTTAATTTGTTTAAGAGTAAATAAATTTTGTTCACATACTATTGACTTTTAAAGTGAATTCGCTAGTAGTTTAGGTCACACGTTGATAAGACAATTTGAAGCAAACAATTTAGAACGTCTTTTAATAAATGTTTCCAATTTTCCACTGAGGCGTACTAACCTAGCATGGAAGTACGTGTTACAAATGTAACAGAAATACAAAAACAAAAGATCTAAAACCTTCACAATTAGTTTCACTCTAAGGTTCCATTTATTCCTACAATCAGAGCCACTCTTACTGTGCTCAGAGTGGCATATTGTGTGGTATATTGCACGATTTGCTCACACTGCAACAGAAATATACCTGCATTTAACATCAATATCCAAAACAGCTGACTCGACGAGACAATTGTGTGTTATTTCAGTGCTGAAAGAACTGCTAATAGAAATCCCTAGATATGTGGATGCGACGGTTAACCAGATTGTCAATACGACAGCCTTTCCGTCGCCATGACAACATAATTGATGGATTCCGCAGCCGCTATTGGCTCACCAATGCCTGTAGATGAAGGTATTTACCACAGACAGACATTCAAACATTTGCCTTTGCATTGTGCAGCTGCATAAACGATTGGGTACATTAATACCCAAGTTTGTAGTGTTAATTAGTAACGACAGCAATACAGTTCCAACTGCACCAATCAGATCAATGTACCTTTTGTTATTTCTAACAATAAAGCGGCACAACGACAATCCTTTCAGAACACGCATTAAAATGGATTACTCCCGTATCATATTGTACTGAAGTTATCTAATTGTATGTAATATCCAACTAAGAAATTACAGTAAAAACTCAGTGTTACACTTACATCACTTTCTCTACCCACTCTTCAACAGACTACTGTTTAAAAGGTTATCCTCCCGTCTATTTCACGTTAACTGATATAAAAATTTGTAGAAATACTTTTATTGCATATTTCCTTGTAGTTACAATGGAAATAAGAGAATCCGACAGTCTTAAACGATAATAAAATATTTTAAGAGCTGGTGAATATGTGATGGCTGAAACACCCGTTTGCTTGAGCAGGAGGAAGAAATAAAAGGGAAAAAAGAAGAAAAAAGAATAACGGTTTTCCATTTGAAAAAGCATAAGTATTTTTGTTTTGAAACCACAACACTGAGTATTTCGGAAAGGGTTAAATGTACTTGACAAACTGTGTGCTTCAACAGTACTACAATTTCTGTACTTAGAGACCATCTTTTACGGTTCATCAGTAATACAAAAGTCAACCAAAATTAAGAAGATTTCTGAGACTCCTCCCAGAAAATTCAAGAAATACATTTTATTTTTCATGAAAATGCCTTAAACGTCTATGTTTAATCAAAATCGTTAGTCATTCAAAGGAAATTGAATTTTTCGAAAAAGTTTCCACGTGAAGGGTAGTTTGGGGTGGCGGAATTTTTTTAACAATCCTCGCTTGACTCACTTGCGTTATCTACTGCATATCCTACATAGATTTTTTTTATTCCAATGCAATATCTTCTCTGCCTAATATGTGCGTGGTAGAGAGAGCAAAAATAAGCAAATATTTGCAGGGAGGGTGTATTTACTGTGATTATTCTGTGCTTAGATAATTGTGCTAATTGGTGCTTCTGTCTACCACCACAATTCTGCAACCAAGTATCTTCACGTCGTAGGAATAGTTTATAAATTCTGGCCGCTTTAGTTTCTCCTTCAAATACCAGTAACCTTCTCTTGGTGAGTCAAGATTTCTTGTGAGTAACGGTAAAAAAGGAAGAAAAAGTAGCTGTTGCAGACAGAAAACGGTAGCTATTGTTCAGTTCCGTACATTCACTTTGTTAAGCATCATGACGTAAGACTTTATTTTGTTGTCTGTAAATCACGAAGTTGGAAGAAGCAAAGGCTACTGAGCGTCCTTTGCATACAGTGATCTAATCCATCTGTGTACGTTTTATTAATAGGTCATCGGGGAGAGATCCACGCTATAACAGCTGTGGTTCTATCAGTAGGATAGTCTCAGTCACTCTTTTTAGGAGTGATGTTTTCGTAATATTTAACATCACGTATCAGACGCTGTTTAAAGTAGCGAAATAAAACTCGGCACCCAAAAACCAGCGTTTCTAAACTTCATCTCAAAATTAGAACGGTTTTGAACATGGGACCTAACATTAACGTTTTTTATGGAAATATTGTTTGTAAAATAATGTACTGCGTTTGTGGTATGGGGGTAGCGTGTCTGCATCACATTCAAGAGGTACCGGGTTCAAACCTCGGTTAGGTAGAGGTTTTTTTTTCTTTCTTTTTTCTTTCCTTCTGGGAGAGGAGGTGGCGCTTGCCTCTAGCACAGGCATTACTCACAAGGTGTCAAGCCATTCCCCTCTTCCCTTCACGAGCTCCAAAACGGAAAACCGGTAGGGAAAACCATTGCACCAAATGCGTGTGTAGTATGTGGGCTAGTAGTTATTGCAGGTAAGGAGGGAAGGGATTACTCTATTCACGCCTTCGGTGTACTCTTCCCCACGCATGTCCTAGCTTCTTGTACCGATACACTTTAAATGAGACAGTACAACAATTAAAGTTATCGTTTTCTGCAGGATCACCACATCCCAACCTATACTGCGCAATGTAAAGAATTTTATTACATCACTCGACCATATAACCGAATTATGAATGACATCCTGCGCTTGGAACAGTTCGTGTTGCAACAAAAACAAAAACAATTGCAATGCGTAACATCCACAGGAATTCCTCTCTCTGTCCATTGCAATTTCATAGCGATTCTACAGACTATGCATATTGCTGCATGACTTGTGTGTTATCTTGTACTTTGTTGAAGTTGCTTCAGGATTGTTACTGTATCAAGCAACATTCTCAACGGCAGGAAAAAGAAAAGGAAAATCTGACGTATTACATTCACATGATTTTCTCCAGCAACTATCGTTTATCTTTCATGCACTTCCTACGAACTGTTATTGCAAAAGCTTATTTTTCAATCTGCTACATATTAATGGAGATGAAAGTTTGCAGAAATAGCTTCATTACACATTTTGTTCTAGGTACAAATGGATGTACCAACAAGAAGCGGAAGTGATAGTAAAATCTTTAAAACTTGGGTGAATAGGTATATCCTGGATTCGAAAGTCCGTGTTTTTTCCATGACATGGCGAGAAACAACTAAATGGTGAAAGTGCTACAAGAAAATTACAATACCAATAACAACGAATAGGTATATCGCAAATAGAGCTGGAAAAAGAAACATTAACAAATTGTGAGTTTAAAGACACCTACACATGTTGTATAGTAAGATTTTTGCCCTTCTCTTATGGTTTACCAGTCATATAAACGTAGAGAAAATTAATTCCGAATGAGGAGAACTTCATAGGTTATTCAAAACATATAGTTAAAACCAATTTTGAAAAACTCAAAATAACTAAGTAAAGTATAGTTTGGAGTGGACACCAAAGCGGCTCGGATTCGATCCCAGGCAACTGCATGTGGGATTTTGGTGTGTTCCATCTTCATTCCAAGTATCATCAGTGTCACCGCCTGTGGTGCCGTATGTAGTAAAAGCGGGCGTTAAACACTACAATTGAAGGTGGAAATTTTCTTGAAAATCTTCTACCGGACCCTTCATAGAATGCAGAACACAAGTACCAAGCTTAGTAATTATCTAAATGTTATTTTTTTTTATTTATATTGTGCACAGACACACACTTGATCTTTTTTCTCAATCGATTGATGAAGTAAGGGAATAAGTACAAAGAAGCACGTCGAATATCAGAGTTCTGGAAAACAACTAAATATGCTGATGGCGAACCTTCTAGAGTAGCTACAAAAGAAGAATGAACATGGGCCTAGCCAATACAGTGATGTTGCTCTCTCGGCAACATCACTGGAATGAACGGAGCAACAACTTACAGACTTGTACATTGCATTTAGATACAATATATTGGATATCAAAATATGTGCAACAGAATACTCCGCAAAATAAATAAATATATTATAATGATGATGATGATGAGAAGAAGAAGAAGAAGAAGAAGAAGAAGAAGAAGAAGAAGAAGAAGAAGAAATCATCGGCGCTACAGCCTTACGTGAGCATTGTCGTCAAAATCAGCCTCCATTTTATCCTATCTCTTGTTTTCTTACTCCATCTTGCCACCTTCAGGAGTTCTAAAAGAAATATGAAGCATGTAGTATTTGACAAAGTATAAATGTATGAGATTTCCGCTTTCTATTAAGATTTAGCCTATATTTTAAGGATTCCATGTAAAAGCAAATTTCACAAGAACGAAAATAACTTTACGGCTTTTTACAGCAAATTAGATATCCGCTTTCTTGCACCATCACGATATTTTATTTATAATCTTAAGCATTTGTTTCAGAGCAAGTAACAGGATTTTTCCAAATAAAGCCTTGGAGGATAACACTTTTTGAAAATCCCCTTGTATCCTCAGAATATAATAGTTATATGGTCCCCTCGCACATACATTCCTGGTGAAACTGTAATACAAAGGTTTTGAATTTGCTACCTTAGCTGGGATTACATAAAGAAATGCATTAATTTTCGAACGGTTCCATATACCCTTCTGAAGGAACGGGAATCAAGGAATAAAAATGCACGTTAAGACTTGTGAACACTGCGAGAGCCTATAAGGCACCCACCCTCCCTTTCTCATATACGAAATTCATCGCTAAACCAAAGTAGGTACTCCATTTTTGGATACTGCGCATGCGCAGAAGCAGCTGCCAACCCAAGTGTACTAGCGAAATCTGCAAAAATAGCAGTAGTTGAAACCAACTTACATATACTCACACATACACACAAACCTTAACCTAATCTGGCATAAATTTGGAAACCAGACGACTCTTGTGATCTACTGCTGTTCGCTATGGTTCGCTGACGGCCTCCGCTCGCCTGATACTCGTTTTTTCTCCTGGTAGTGATTTTCGCTATGTTGGCGGCTCTTCCGTAAGAACAGCACCGCTATACATAGTGCCTGCTACCGGCCAAAGTGTGTACTATAGAGAAAACAGCTTATTGGAATACAGGGAGGAAGTTGGAATACCCCAAAAATTAACTATTACATTTTTCCCCCACTATGGCGCGGTCTGTTTACATTTGGTGATATTCCATCTGTTAGGTTGCATTAGTATCGCCAGCTATTCGTAAAACATAACTATGGCAAAGCTACGGCCATAGTTGGTGTTATTGCATCCGTTACGTCGTCACAGAAGCCCTTATTTTTGAACCCGTTGTAGAGAAGTCAACCGATATATTTTGAAACAAGGTTCTGTTTAGGCGCCGTATTAATAATTTAATCAATCTGTGGACCCCATTATACTGCTTGTTTGTGCGTGGTTTTGTCTTGAATTGTTTCACAGCAATATATATACAGTTCTGCTTACTGTTATTTTTTATTCCCAACAACAGTAACGCATTAAATATAAATTACGATATTTAGGGTTCGGAAGTGATTTTATCCAAAAGTGCTATTGCAGAGCAAGACTTGCTTAAGGTAAGTGTATCACTGCTGTGTGATAACGATGTTCAAGCATTATTGTTTGCAAGCATGTTACTTTAACCATGTTATATTTGAGGTTATAAATAATGCTTTTATTATGAAGGTTGCAAATACTGCTTTTAGGTGTACCTAACGCCCACTGCAGTATAGCGTATCAGCCATATTGAATTATTGGGAACTGCCTATAAGCTGTTTCCCCTATAACTAGGGAAGGTATAGGCTTAGGCTAAAGAAATACCCATTTGTCGTTTACTTGGTAATGATATGTTTACATGGACCACTGCAAAAATTTCGGATATTCGGATATTCTGCGAGAAACTTGCCCACGCAATTTAAATGGGCGTCTATCCAGAGAGATTGACAGTCCTCGCCGCCTACTGTTCTGGTGTCCAGCCCGTTGTGTTCAGGTATAACAATTCGCACATCCGCTCGCCCTTCACTTGACCTCCCAAAACAATGACAGGCGACAGACAATGGGGTTCACTTTCGCAATCTCGTTCAGCTTTTCCCAGAATGCGGATCTGCCGTCGCCAATTTGCCAGCAAACGCCCATATTGAAGCTTTCTTGCATTCTGCCGGAGGAAGTTTTGAAATGTTCCATTGCAGTGAGTACACAAAAGTGTTCCCTGAATGCTTTTAATCCCATTCTACAAGAATCTTCCATGATTTTGCATATGGCACTTTTCTCTTTTTAATGAGAGTAGGGGGAAGTGGGTTGAACAAAAACGGGTTTGCAAATTTTACTGCATTCTGGTGCTTCCTACATTTTATGTTTTTTCGACGCTACACAAACACGTTTACCACTTTAGTTCATTAATTTCAAATGTGCTAGTACAAAGGCGTTATAATCAGACGCGTTTCGGCTACACAACAATATAACGGTGAATTTAAGCACCTCAAAAATAAAATAACACCATTTAATGCATCAAAGATTCGTGTGTAATCTGAGCTTCCCCCAAATTACTGTGTAAAACAATTATTTGGCTCAGTGGAACCTAAACTGTGGTTTTGACAGCTCCATTTGGGTACACATTGCAGCTTCTTTACATCGATACAGAGCGTTATCCATATGAAAGGTTTGCAAAAATGCAATACAATTTTAACCATGTTAAAGTCTTACTAGCCTATGTAAACGATAGCGCGCGCACGCGTAAATTGCCACTTAAGGATTTTGATATGGTGTCAAGAGATAAAACATTCATTATCTACTGAAATCAAGACTACACAAAGAAAAGACAAATCCAACCTAAAAGCAATTTCAAAGAAAAATATGGTAAACTTGATTTTGTTTTCAGAAAGAGCTGGTGTTTGAATAGAATAACTATAATAAGTTACTAAAACGGTTTACAGTAATCGGAAAGGTAGAATCAGGCTGAAACATTTAATGTCATAGCCGGGATTTGAACCACGGATATTCGGCTTCCCTAACCAACTCATAGCAAGAAGCCGGACGGATACATAAGTTCTCAAAATGACTTGCCGGTAAACTATAAGGCGTTGTCAAATTGACTTAGAGATAGCATATCCAAAGGGCGATTTAGAATTTACGGACTCCATAAAAATTCTATAAGGTCGATCAATATTTCTATTGGTTTATTTATTTGTATAAATGTTACAGGCCGAGTCATTACTTCAATGCAATGTTTGTTCAGCTTCTAAGTATACCCGGTTTCAACCGCTGAAGTAGAGTACCTAGATTGGAAAGGAAAAACAATGAATTAAGAAAACTGATAGACATGGAAAAGTCAGCGATAGAAAAGATTGAGCAAAGAATCCTTCAATGGTATCGGCACATGAGAAGGATGAAAGAAGAAAGATGGTCAAAGATTATCCTGGAGATGTCACCGCGAGGAAGAAGGAAATCTGCGCGACCAAGGAAAACGTGGAACTCTGGTGGAAATCAGATGATGCAAGATCGACGTATACAGAGGGTGATTGGTAAGATCGGGAAAGATGCCAGAAAGGAATTTAAGAAAAGTGGAGAAGCCCACAAAAGTAAAGTAAGAAGAACTTTTCTGAACACATACAGAAATACGTCCAAACCAAGAAATTGGGTGCACTTTAGCACCAGGCCTGGTCTTTTTTCCCAATTTGCACAGAATTGTGATGCACATAACATTTACCCCAGTTAAATAAAAAGAAATTATGTAAAACAGAAATGTTAGAGGAAATAAGATTGGCAGTACGAAGAAATATAATATAAGAATTATAGTATGTAACTGAATATTACGAAAGGTAAATGTTGTACAGAAAGCTGAATGACAGATTGGAAACTACACTCCATCCAGCCTTAGATCCGCACCTTGTATCCCTCCGCCTGATGTTCATATCAGCTGCAAACAACACAAACACCACGTGGACTCATGCCTTGTGTTTATGGCGCTGCTATCGCGTTATATTCAAGTAGTCTTTACCAGGGTTATTATACATCTTGAAAACTTAAGAGATAATCGTCAATATTTAAGGTACTATATTTTACGGTGTGCTTTGGTTTCAGCGTGACGCGGTTAGTTGTTGACGGCTGGTGTTTACATCAAGTGCGGATCTAAGGGTGGAGCGACTATAGTAAGGTAGCTGAGAAAACCCTGTAATAGGGAATAGACTATAGATAAATGACCGAAGAATACAGACACTGGAATAAATAGTGACTATGCTTATATTAAGCTTCGTTATGAACGTTGTATTTGCACTGGGAACCTGCGTACTTTAATTGCATATGGTTGCTGCGTGTGCTTACAGCTTTGCTCAAAATACTTTCTTAGAAGTACAAAAAGGAAACATGCCCTTGACGTAGAATATTCTCAGAGCAAGGGTTTACTAATAAAACCAGACGAAGACGTGGCTTCAAACATGATGGTAAGGATATGATGACAGAGAAAATGTTGGAGGCGTGTTACAGAAAGGAAAGAACAGCGGAAGAGGACAGAAGACAGGATGGTTGGGCGGGCGGGGAATAGGGGAGTCCTCATACATCTTAAACCCGTTTAGGTACTAACAAAAATAACTTGCAGCATGTCAGAGCGCTCCTTTGACAGTTGCGCATCGGCAGTCGGTGTACTTTATGCACTTCCTTGGTGTATAAACATGTTCTGCTAGAAGCTTAGTTATGTAGTTCGTCAACCTCAACCTCAACGTCAACCGTTGAAAAGTCCGAATTGATTACAATCAAAGTGTAGGTACATGCAACAGGGAGCGCCACTGATGCAAAGCATGACCGCCGACTTTGCAAACGTACTGGATCTCTGACGTTTTAAACCCGTATATAATAATCTACATTTTAAATCTTGAGTTATTTACGATTCCACGCGGATTTGCTACATTATGTGAAAGTTCGGAAAACGGTTTGCACATTTAAAAACTGATCAATTATGATGGTGTTTTGTCATATTTAGAACCAATCGCTTCATTATCAGTGCGAAAAAAAAACAAAAAAGGAATCTTGTTGCTAAAAATATGAACGTTTCCTTACAACCTTAAATTAATACTACTTAGACGTAAATTAATTGCTATTTATCATTTAATTTCAAAATCTCTGCCCCCGCAGATGTATAAAATGTGTACTTCTTTAGCAATCCATTAGCTGTGCTAGTTAGAGGAATGTACTCTACCAAGAAAAAGAGGAAAAAAAAAAAAAAAAAAAAAAAAAAAGAAAGAAAGAAAAAAACTCAATATAGGGATTTCAATGCGCATGGACCCATTCACCTCTCGATGTATCCTCATTGTAGCAGTCTAAGTCTGGCCTATTTACATAAATTGTATCTCCGTATTTAAGAAAACGTAAAGAACGAGAAGAAAATTGATGGTTTCGTTTGTTCCAGATAACGACTATTTTCAGGTCTATCATTAGTAAAGTTCAGCATTTATTTGCCTATTGTGTTCCTTTGTTTAGAAGAAGCCTGGAGAATAGTAATCACCAGAAGTAAAGCTGTAACCCTACCCTCTTTCCCTTCCAGACCACGAAAGCGGAAAACCGGGAAAAGCCAAAGGGAAAAACGGTTCCACCTTGTGTGTGCATATATGCGCGCGCGCGCGCGCGCGCACACACACACACACACACACACACACACACACACACACACACGCACGCACAAGTAGCTACTGCAGGTAGGGAGAGGGAACTACTCTGTTCACACATTCTGAATAATGTTCTCCAGGCCTGGCTTAGAATCATACTTTTCATATACAGGTTCCATGCTTACTGGAGTAAAATATAAAACTTTTTACAGAACCCACACTTGCCTATTTCCATAATGTGTGCCTTTTCGTAACTTAAGGGCATATTATGACCATTTCTTTTTAAATAATTTTTATCAAGGTTTTTGTTTTTCGTAATTTCGTAAGTTTTGTTATCGGCAGTTATTTATTGATATTATTTATTAATGTGATATTAAACTGGCGGGGCCGTGGCCGAGCGGTTAGACTGTTCGCCTACCACCTAGGCGGCCCAGGTTCGATACCAGCGATCCGCGTGTGTATTCGTGGTGGACGAAGCGGCGTCTGGGTGGGTTTTCTCCGATTTCCTCCGCCACTCATTCCACCAATTGCTCCATCATCACCTTTCCAATCATCCATTTCACCTACATTTCATATAATCTCATTCATTATAATACTTGGTGCTTGGCTGCCACCCGCTTCCAGGTCTTCACTCTGTCCGGTCCATAGATTTCTCTGCTCCCCGGCAGGCGTCTGACCCTACGCATTGGCTTGTAAGTCCTACATAAGGGGAAAAAATCAGGTAAAGAAGATATTAAATTTAGTGTTTCAATTAAATTTTCCGCTTTGTCCCAATGAATTACGCCGGCCTATTGCCATGATAGCTTAGTTGGCTAGGGCAACCGGACGGAAATCGGAAGATCCGCGATTTAAATGGCATTGCATTTTTGAGCTTGATTCTAATCAACATCTCCTTTCATGGTTCAAACCATTACTGATCTGTTAGTTGCTCACTCCATCTTTTAGTTGGTCGTCCTCGACTTCTATAACCTTGTGGCTTATAATTTAGGATAATCTTTATTCAATCTGCTGACGTGTTCAACTCATTTATTTCTAGTCTTTTATTTTTATTATTATGCTGGCTATTTATAGTTCTTTGCGGATATCGTCACTCTTTTCCAGGTGTTAAAATCAGACATCGGATAAAAATATATAATTCAGAAGTGATTTGGTAGCTTTTGTTTTGTTCCTCATGGTCTTAACTCCATGTTTTTCTGCTTTACTTTGGAAGTGCCAGCAGATCTATTTGTAACAGAGAGGCCGGAAGATCAAAGACCTCTGGTTTGCGGTGCTGTATGAATATATTTACATCCGAGGATTGAGATTCAGCTAGCGACGGTCTCTAGCTTGTGGGGAATTAACAGCTTCCGGTGCCTCTTTAATGCCATCAGGGGCTATGTGACGCATGCACAGTCACGTCGTATTCCACAGCCCTTCGTGCTGCACATTGACAACCTATTTATTGGGTACAACTAAAATCAACACTGTTAAATAGCAATATGGAACACAGCACCTATGTAAAAAATCTGATGCGTTGCACTCACATGATTTTCTCTTCTCTTGTACAAACCATTCTTACAATCTCTTATTCCTATATGTTCTTCGTGTTAGTTGAGATAAACATTTGTACAAATCAACTTATTGCTTATTTCCTTGTAGGTGCAACGGGAATATTAGAATACAGTAGGCTTTGTGCGATAGTCAGATCTTTTAAAGCTTTGAGATTCTGTTCTCTTTGTACACTTAGCATATAAAAAATGAACACCGATGTTCCATTTCACGAAAGTTTTAACTTTTCCGAAATTGACTCAAATAACAAGGAATATCTCCGAAATGGCTCACTCTACAAAAAAATTTATTAACACATAAATTGTGTATTTTAGCAAGATCTACCTTTTTTTAGTGTGATTTGGTCTATCTCTAACGGCTTACCAGTTATGCAAAAGTCGTCCAGAGTAAATACGACTACAGGGGCTATAGCCAGAAAATTCAAGATACACATTTCATTTGTCCTAAAAATATCACAAGCATGATATTTTAATCAAAATTGTTAGTAATTTTCGAGAAAATAAAAATTTTCGAAAAATTTTCCATGAAAAGGGTAGTTTAGGGTGGGGCTATTTTCTTCAAAATCTTCGTGTCACATCTCTCAAAGACATTAAAGTTAAATACCAACTTTGGCTTTTTTCGTATTTGAGTTATGCTGGCAGACACACACACCCGCGCGCGCGTGAGGACCTTTTTCTAAACATGCTTTTTTTTTCTTGATTCAGGGGCCTCAAAACATATATTGGTGAAATCACGACATAGAATTTTTGGGTGGAAATGAATTCTTCCTCTACTTACCAGTAGAGAAAGTAAAAAGGGCGGAGGGGATTTTCCACATAAAGAATTTGCGAGAGTGAATGAATAACCGAATAATCATTGCCCTGGTGTAATTTTAAATAATGATAACAATAATAAATATTATAGTACAAATAACAGTTAAAATCTAAATCATTTTACTTTTTTCTTTTCAAATATTTACAACTAGCAAGTGTTTTAAAGGTGCAGATCTTTGACTCTTAGTTCCTCACTCTTTGTCCCTCTCTCCCTGTGTCTTATATACCATATCTACACCATTCTACCTCTCTCTTCCTTCCATGGGCCTTATCCTATGTCTGTTCTCTGTGCAACTTACACGACGTGTGATGTTTTCAAACCTGGTAATAAAAGTACATTACCTTGATTTTGATAAAAAAGTAAATCTTAAGCAAAAGTACGAAACCTTGCATCTCCTTGTGCCTGCAATGCGATCAAGTGTTCTGCCTTTGATAGTAGCCGGTTTACCTAGACCAATGTGTTCTACCCGAGCTGCTCGCAAGTGAATAAGCCTGCAACATGCAGCACAGCTCTGCTCTGGGGTAAGCTACGTCACGGCATGGTGGGTACTGGCGAGGACCTGGAACGGAGACTGATTGGGGTTGCTATGAACTTCGCCCAGTGACGTATTGCTATCATCCTTCAACGCCACTCCCTCTACAGCCGTGCTCCGCGCAACGCTACTGCGTACTCGCGTGTACTCATACTCAAACTCGTGTATTTGGAGCAGCCTGACATAGACGAATACTAAGTAGAAATTGTCACAACGTCTTAAATATTTATTCTATCGAAATTGTCTAAATAAATTACAAAGTTTATAATGAACAGCATGCTTAAAAACGTTTTAAGCAAAATGATTGAGGTAGCACTTAGGCTATTTTCAGCACATACGTTATATTATATTCTCTACGTCATCGGACACGGAAGCACACACCTCTGTAGATTTTACATGCATGAATAAATGGTATATCCTCCAACGTGCTATGATTTCCAAACGGGCTGTTACATGATTAGCAGATAGTTGTTGAAGGTCCTGTTCGTTTTTGGCTCCTGCAGTTGCTCATATGGCGCAATACAAGCCTGGGAGGTAGGAAGCACCCCGCCTGGCAACGCTGCTCGACTTGAAAAACGTGTAGTTTCGGCAAAAAGAACCGTTAAAGGAAGCCAGATAATAAAACAACATTCTGATCGACAGGAAGCTTCTGCAGGAAGGCATTGTCCGAAGAGAGACGTGTCTTCACGGTGAGGAGCCCGAGGTTCAATGGCACGTGCAAACACCCCGAACTATCTTACAAGCACCACAAACTTACCACTTAGCTTAGTATAATACCAGCTCTGCAGCACTCCTTCATTCATTACTAAAGAAATCTTATTATAGAAAATTCGAAGCATCAGACAGCTTTGATTACGTTTCTGTATGAACATAATTCCATACAAAAAGTATGACTAAAAACGCTATGTATATTCACTCCAAATTTAAAATCATTTATGTTTACTTTATTTCTTTATTTACAATTTGGAGACCTCTCCAATTATTTCACTCCAACTCTCGCAAGCATAGGTAGGTTTTTCATTTTTTTCTTCCAATTTTCAATTTTGGAATGACGGATTCTTTTTTACTTCTTGCAGATACGGTAATTTTATCAATTTAGTGGTTAGTTTCTCTCCACTTAAACGCAGTATGAAATAAAATAAGTTATGATACTCGGTAAGCAAGAAGAACGAAGGTTTAATATTTTGGCGATTTTCAAGATTTGTCATTTCATTAGTTTTAACTTATATTTTTAAAAAATCCACTTACTACAGGTAATACAATTAAATACTTCTAATTAGCGAAATGAACGCATTGTTTTAAAACTACGTTAACATTTTTACAGAAGTGCCTATATTATGGTGTTTACTGATACTTAAGAAAACTGAAAATAATTGAAAGATTTGATTAAAGATGAAGTTGTTAAAATTCCTTTTCTTTTCAGTATAAATTATTTTTTGTGAGCCAATGAATAAAGCAATCAAATGTATATTTGAGTCTTTAGATAACACATTTGGAATTATATATGCAAATTTACATACACATCAAAGCAAAACTGAAGTGTAAGGAATTAATTTCATACAAAATGCAAAACAGAAAAAAAAAAATTTTGGTGCACCACAGTATGGTAAAACGAACCGTAAGGGTGACAAATATGTCGCTGGACTTTTAAAAATGGCGGGTTGAGAAAAATGTTAGCCAAAATGATCAACAGATGTCTATAGAATATTTATATGACAATTCAGCAACCGAAAATTTTAATCCGAAGGTTCCTAACATACATCATTGCTTCGTCGGACAACAAAGGAAGAACGCTGCATGGCCCTCCCTCTCTGCTATGTACGCGTCGCTGAGAAGGTTAGTAAAATGTCCTGTGAAGCAGTTAGGGACGACATATGTGGGAACCAGGGTACACAGCCCATCATCCGTTGATTATCTCACCCCATGGCGGACCAAGACAAACTTCACGATCACTGTCTTCATACACAGGATACCATAACGGGTAAAAGAAAGTTAGGGTGAAAGATGGTTCCAATCGCAGGCCGTTTGTGCGGTATTCGTGACTAGAAGTGTCTATTTCTCTAAGTAGCTCGGTAACTAGTCCAAAAAATCTCAGCACCCCGCTCTATACATTGTCGCAGTTGAAAGTTCTGGAATAAATGTTTCCAGTTTTCAGATTTACGTAGACTTTTCCTACCCTGCAAAGTATCTGTATGAAAACGAGTCCAATGCCAGTTATACGATAAAAATTAAGCTATATTCTTCCAAATATAGAAAGAGTCAATGGAGAAAGCTGTTAATAAGGTTCATAAAGACGGGATAGTTTCACACCCAATTAACCTGAATACGATTTTTGCAATTAAAATATGTCAAGGAGAAAGTTTATATGCGGATCATAATGACTCCCAACACAATTACCTCTAAACCGGTTCATGTATAAGATATTCCGTTCTTACTTGCAGAGACTAAGAAATTTACTATTTTAAGATCAAGACATTTTATACTATTCATTCTCCAAAACATATAGGATCTGCTTTCGAGTTTACAATATAAATGTCAAAAATATGTTGGACTTCCGGTGCAACTATACTGTACTTCGGTAAATAAATCAGTTCCGAAATTAGGCCCAAGGATAAGAATTTTTTCATGCATTATACGATATAAATTGAAACACAGTCCAGATTTAATAGTTAACCCACTTTTCTTATTAAACCTTGTATACCTAAATGGAATATTTAAGGTATACTTTTATTTTAATTTCTAACAACAGATTACTGCTATTCTGCTAGCACATCAAAAGCATTACTAACACTTTTAGATCATTTACATTGTGAATCGCTTACCCAGAACGTTATGCAAGCATTGAACAATTCGAAAATCTCGAGATGAATCTATCAAAATTTGTTTGAGCCCTAAATATTTGCTATAAAAACGAGAATATAAAAGGGAAAGTGAAAAGCTGGTGCAATGCTGATATTTAATTATAAATCAAATCAAAACTATAAATATCCACTTTTACACATTCACTTTCAAATTGAAGATATATTTGATACATTTAAAAAGGCATTCTGCCTAAGTTCCCGCCTCTGATAATAACGATATCATTTGTTTATCATGCTTACATACAAGTTATCATCAGGAACTGGTAACAGATCATTGGTGCCCAGACTGTAGAACTGGGCTCTTCTGGGTGGAGTTTCCAAGGCAATGACAAAGACCTTCTCTCATTACGAAACGAGTCACGTTGCGATACAACGGGAACCCAACGAAATATATTAATTGCAGGTCTGTTTGTCGTTCTTCGTGCATTCCTAGGGTTCACGTCAGCAGTGCTACCAGTCAAACTGGCAAGTGCAAACGGGACAATAAATAGCTTGGAGTTCACAGGTTATTTATTATAGCCTTCCCAAACATGCGTGCACATAATCTTTCACGCATTTTAATTTGTGGCTTCATTTGTCCTAATTGTGGATTCGTGTTACTACTTCCCTAGGCCTCTTGGTATCTAAAGCAAGGCGATTCAAAAAACGTACTTCCTATTCAGAAAAATACCGCAATACCGTGTACAAATGGCTTAAGAGTATTCAATTTTATTGCTAATAGCTACAAAATTTAACCCACTTAGTTGAAACTTTTATCACAGATTTGCTCAACATACATAACTATCGTAGAGTATTTTTTCTTGCTATATACCTAAATTTCCAAGAAAATAATGCTCAAAAAATAAAAACTATGTCATAAAATGCTCTAATGAAAAATATTGAATATTTTGTATTGTTCCAAAACTTTGGATATTACTTCTCGAAAATAGTCCATCACAATGAACGATTAAATTTTGAATTCTGTAGTTAGACCATTCTGCAGGACCATTTTCTGAAAAAAACCGATCTTTTTATTGTTCTAAAAGTAAATCTTAAACACAAAAGTATGTTCATATCAATAAAAGGCTTATTATATCTCTTACTTCATTTTCAAAGAACGTATATTGAAAACATTTCAACAAGTCGAAGAAAAACATCCGAAGGAACGTAGCTTCAAATTCCATGTACCGACCAATACGATTGGAAATCTTTCGTACTTTCTTCGAGTTCCATCTACAGAACTGAAATAAAAGGGAGATTATACAGAAAGGCGACAAGGTAACTGAAGATACCCAGCATCACACCGAAGTCCACATTTCATCTAAGCTCCATAGCAACAACAAGAAAGGGTGCAGGAAGGCAACTACGCAACTGGCAATCTGGATGGCATGCATGCACTTAGTAACCGTTGCAATATGGCCAAGAGTTTTAGGCGACGTCAAAAATCGAGAAAGGTTTTAAAATGTCATGTAATATTTGCACACACCTGCGTACGGTCATTTAAACGTCATGTTTGGGCTTTTAAATGGTCTGAAATGCGAAGCAGAAATTGCATCCTTATTCTACAATGTTTTGAGGATTCTTTCGATGAAACGTTTACAAAAGTTTTGTTAAATGTTATGGAAAACGCACTATGGAATACTCTTAGGCCAATATCTAAAACTGTCCGCAAATTCAACTTTAAGAGATAAATAATGTGTACTTAAAGCGTACCTCTTGCAGGATAAAGCAAGAAAACGTGCAAAGACGCTGCGTAATTAATTTGGAGAGTGTAAAAGGTAAGTAGGTGCAAGAGCCGGCAATATGCGGACAGCGCGTTTTCAACACACTGTTCTTTATCAAACCAGATCTCCACGTGACCTGGAGACAGCTGATTCCTGCTTGCACTATCGATTAGTGTTGAGAGTGTGACTCGCTGGCTCGCTCGGCAAGGGGCGCCGCCCTCCCCATTGTTGTCACTCGATACCGTTCTGTATCCTACCAAGTGAAGCATGCTCTTTCTAGCCCACTGGCTATAGCCTTCCCAAGACGGATGGAACGCATTCTTGCAGACATCAGGGGTGTCAAAGCACTGCACTCTGGCAACATATAGTTCTTTCAATTTCACTCGCGGCGGTTCTGGGAATACCTCTCATTCATAATATCACGTCTTCAAAGTTACATCAAGCATTAAAATGATATTAATATTATATCTGAGACAGGGAAAAGATTCGCATATAGAAAGATTTCATTTTCACTTGTTTCTTGTTGCATTCCGCAGTTTGTTGAATAAAACAATTATTTGGAACTTGTAAGTTGCAACATCACTAGATGTTAGAATGCAGCTGGTGCAATAGTAGTCTAAGGAAATGTACAACTAACAACTTAAGAGCAGACCCTTGTTCTATCCCTAATTAAGGGGTATATCAGAAGTTTGAAGAAAGTGGTTCTGCTGCTGGTAGAAAGAAATCAGGAAGAGCAAAGGTAATCAGTGATGTTACTGTTGCTGAGGTGCTTCTGCAAATAAATAATTATAAATAATTATTGGCTTAGTATGTTGCTCATGTTGTCCAGGAGGCTTTAGATGATTCATAGCTCGTTTGGTGAATTCTATGAAATCGTCCAAGTCTGTAACCATATAAACTGAAGCCAACGTCAAAGTGGGAAATATATGATGTTCCTTTGTTTATGCTAGCAGAAATTCGATTTAATGATTGGTTGACGTTTTCTGGACAAAGCGAATTTCTTTCTTAATGGTGGACTTATAACGACTATCAAATTCAACAAGGTATTCATGATTTTAAACTTCCTGTGTGATATGGCTTTACTTAATTCATCATTGACCATATTTCTTCCAAGATGACAATGAAATGCCACAGATTGTTACAGAGCGCTACTACTGCTATGAAAAAAAATTCTTCGTGCAACATGGAGCAAAACCACACCCCTGCAAAACAATAACAGTAGGCACATTCTACGTGGCCTTCGTGAGCCCCAGATGTCAATCTTTTAGAACTTTTGGTTGTGAGATTACACTAAAGAACAAGCTTTCTTGTCAATCCAACAGCCCTATAACATCTCGCAAGAAACTGCCAATATTCAAAGATATCTGCAAACATGTTGAGCACAACGTCGCAGAAAGAATTGAAGCGAGTTGAAGTACATCATATTATGCTACTATTTCATATGAAGTCTACCAAATCTTCATACAAAGCCTCGCTTTCACAGGAGTATTCATTTGCTCAATTTCATGAAGTAATGGATGAACTATGAAAACTTGCAGAGGGCGACTTAGCACTCGATCGAAAAGCGATCTTTTGTGCCTATGTTCCTGACAGGGCACCCTCCGGAGGAAAGATGAGGCGAATGAATCCTAAGGGCGGCCAGAACAGAGCTGGTGGCAGGATCCCTACATTTTCCCACTAGGAAAAACTCAACTATTAAATTATAAGCATGCAAAAACGTTGAAGGAAACGTTTCAGGCTTAAGTTGAAGGCACCTTTCCGGCACTTGCCAGTTATGAAAACTGAGCAAAATCTTCAGGTAGGGAGGATGTCCTGGCTGGATTTGAACTGTAGGCCGTCCACTACTGAGTCCATGGCCGCCCCAATAAGTTATTGAGCAAGTAAATACATAAACAAAGAAATAAGCAATAACAACACATCGTATCAGTTTTATTAAACTTTACCTGTATTCTAGTCTATGTGTGTTCACTAGAGTTTGCTCATTTTCTGGAAATGATGTGAACATTGATCCTCGGGCAAGGTCGAGTATTCCTCCCGGAAATACCCGACCTTTCCCCACATGGTACGACAGGTAATCGATTATACGAAACAATCGACATAAGTGGCAAATCCTGCCATATGGAAAAGTACAGACAAATGGAACAAGGGGATCTTCCCCTGAATGGAGACTGTCACGCTCTCGAGGACGGGGAGGGTCCTGTAAAGAAGCTCCAAGTAAAACGTATTCTGCATTACACGAATTCACCAAATATTCATTCATTCAGGACAGGGTTTAGGCTAGGAAATAAAATAATGTTCCAAAAGTGCACAAATACAAATTTACATTTGTTGACAATATAAGTTTGGGAAAATTCTGATAGTAGAAACGTTTACAAATTATATATTTATATGGGTTTTAAAAGTGAAATGGTGTATATTGATTTCAAGCCAACAATAATCATTTTTAAATTAACTTTTACGCATATAAATTCACGCATTCCATATCATATCTAAACTACAGTGAAATGTTAGATTGATTTGCATATTTTGCATTACACTATAAACAGTTTCTCTGTGTATGTATGTGCTTTTCAAGAAGTGAGGGATAAATTTGTTTTAAGGAAGAAAGAGCGAAGTCCTGGTCCCAGTAAAAGTAAAAATGGACATACAAAAGAAACAAAACCTGATACTAAAACAGGCATATCAAATAAACAATTAGTGCAAAGCGTAATGTACATGGGGGGGGGGGGGGGGAACGTTCTCTCTCTCTCTCTCTCCTCTACTAGATATATAGTAAGTAGAAGTATCTACTGCATTCCAACCAAAATGCAATATCGAGATTTCGTCGACAATGCATATTTAGAGCCCTCATGAATCCAAACAAGAAATTTAGAAAAAGATCCGCATGTGTCTGCGAACAGCGTGCCCTGATTTAGATGAATTCACTGGCTGCCATATTGTACAAGATTGAATTGGTATACAGTTTTGTTTACACTAACAAATAAAACCAAAGTCTCTCTCCCTCTCAGTTCTTCACTTCATGTTTTAACACTGAAACCTTCAGGTGCATATTCCCGATTCGTCACACAGCGAGATTTACACAAAAGTATACACCCTTCAGCTTCACTAAATTATTCTGTAAAATACCACATGTTTAGTAATAGAGTTTAACACATTCTTGAGTGCCTTTCAGTCTTGGTTTTATGAAACAAGCAACATTTCATAACCAACTACGTAAGGCGTAGGCTTATCGCTTGAGAGGCATAGAAAAACCTAAACACGGGCATAAAGCCACCGGGGCCCTCTGCTTTTCCTGCCATGACTACCACACGAACAATGTGCGGCTGGAGATGTTCCAAGGGCAGATTCAAACGATGCTGATGGTGATGATAGTGACGAAGGTCGTTCAGCCCGTATACGCTTCCTGTCTCATCAAATGAAATGTGCTGATGTCTTCGACGGTTCGCGACGCAGCGGAAACGGAAATTGCAGGTGCTGACACTCAAAAATCACATACCTACAGCCTCACTAGATCACAATTCCACTCTCACTTTTTCGTGACATGCTTCCTTTGTTATCTAGGTACTTCGCTGATAAATCGTGTGAATTCGTGATTTCGTGCAGCTGCAAAGTTCATTATAAATTAACAAGCTGCACGCCATTTTACATAATATTTTATTAGTAGGCATGTCATTAAAATTACAATTCTAATTAGTCATTACAAAACGCGTAAATAAAAAAACCTGTCTCAGATAAAACCTTAGTCTCTTAATTCTCTTATTATATACGTTAAAAACGGAAGACTTAGTAGAATAGGAAATACTCTATCTGAAATGGTTTAGATTTGAAGAAACTAAGAAATTTCACTTTTCTGTTGGAAGAATGCCTATATTTCGCGGATTTTCCTTTCGTAAATTACGTCGATACGAGGTTCTCCTTGTGAAAAATATTCAAATAATTTATAGGGTAATGAAAAATGGTGACACTTGGGTAGGGGAGCACAGCACAAAATGATAGGTATATCAAGGGGGAAATGTATCTATCCGCTGTGCTGATATTTTATTGCATAAGCCGTTTTGGGCCTCTGTCACGTGTCCACTATCCCAGCTGATGTGTGTGTGTGGTGTGTGTGTGTGCGTGTGTGTGCGTGCGTGCGTGTGTGTGTGTGTAAATTTAACAGAAATATATCCTGATGGCTAATGATTGACCCTTGGCGACCGAAAGCCAAAACTTTACCATCATTAAAAATTACATTTACATTGTATACTGGTTATCTAGCTTCTATGTCAACCTGACCGTTTTTTAGTGAAATAGTATGGAAAATACTATACAAGGAAGAGGAATTTCACAAATATTATGGGCTACCTCTATTCTATCTTAATGTTCACATTTACTATTATGGCTATCAAAGCCATATCTATATATTTGGATAATTATGATGTGATTAATGAATATTTCTTTTCAATAGAGAATACAATCAAGAATGAACATTGATGGCAAGGTAAGAATTGTTTGTGATTATATAAACTTTCCCTTATTACCCTCCTCTTATGTAGGACTTACACCCCTAGGAGTTGCAAGCCAGTGCCTGGGGTCAGACGCCTGTCGGGGAGCAGAGGGACCTATGGACCGGACAGAGTGAAGACCTGGAAGCGGGTGGTCAGTCAAGCACCAGGTATGAGAGTGAGGAAGAGGATGACATGAAACACAGGCGAAATGGGTGATTGGAAGGGTGATAATGGAGCAATTTGTGGAATGAATGGCGGGGGAAACCGGAGAACCCGGAGAAAACCCGCCCAGTCGCCGCTTCGTCCACCAATGCCTACCCCCCCTACCGGGAATAGAACCAGAGACCCCTTGCACAGCAGGTAGGTGCTCTACCAACTGCGCTACGGGGCCAGCCCGATTATATAAACACTGGTTTACAATTTGCTCTGAATCAGGGCCCTTCTCTGAAGTTTTAGCAATGTAATGAAAACTTCACAACAATATGTCTTAAGTTAAATTACTTTTATATATTGCACACTGCTAAAAGTGATTGAATGAAATGCAGTTTTTCATATTACGGAGAATACCTAATTATTGTAATAAATAAGAACATCAGTTACCGCTAAACACAATTTATGTATCACTCAGGCACTTAACGCGCAAGTGTACCTATACTTGAGACACACTTGTACACACACAGGACAAAACACAACTAAACGGCACCCGCCACTGTCTACTCTACTCAACTGCGCTCATCAGCTTCACAAAGGGAACTTCTAGAAAAGAAACCTACACTGAACTGCCAAAATGAATCTCCTGGAGCCGGGAGGCGACACACAATGGCTACTGTTCTGCACAGGCTATTGTTCTGAGAGAGGCCGGCCGGTGAAAATACATGCTTGTTCAGCCTATTGCAAATATATGCAATACGCCAGTCCTAGCTACAATCAAGATGAATAGCACGAAACTGAAAAGATAGGTTAAATCAGATGTGTTTATATGAAACTTTAAGTCAAGTGTTTTGTTAATATTGAGAGGGCGTCGCAAAGTGGAGGCAGGGGGAAGGGGTCCGTGACATCTCCTTGGAAATTAATGTGCAGTCAATTACTACTAGATGCAAAGAACAATTTTTCCGCAGGATACTTGTACAAAAGACACTCGATTATTCCATTGTGTCTGTGTTACAAATGAGCTTGCCAGCGATGCTATTCACATTTTAATGTAAGTAAGAAATGCATTATCTTCAATTATGCTGCTCTTAAAAGTTACAGGCATGTGAACGCTGGCCAATGCTCAAGCGGGGCGCTGTTGCCAAGCGTAGTGTGTACCGGCAGAGGTTCTGTACATAAGAGCGCGTGAGATCCGTGTACCACCTTTGGCAGCACTGGTAGGAGGAGTAAGCTTAGGATTAGCTGGAGTCTGCAGTACGGCCCGCCTCCATATGCCTTTAACTTTTGCGAAGATTATAGTAACTACATACATTTACCTCAATAATTATATATCGCACCGACAGTTATAAATGTTTATTTTGTTATCGCTAACAGAGGTTCCACGCCACGTTAGTTAAAAGACTTATTTTTGCACAAATTTTTACAGTTTAAGTTCATGAGAATTCTGATCGACCGCGAAATAAATACAAACTCCGCACGCGCATGCACGCACAGGCACGCGCTTACGCACACACCCGCGTGCGTAAATTATGAAAGCAAATACTCTTATCTTTTGTACAACACAATAATGCATTAATATTTTTGAATGCAAAGTTCCACATTGCCACCCCCCTGAAAAAAATCTGCCGACGCCCATGAGAACAGGTACACCATTCCTCTATGTTATGATGATACCTCCATTCCTGGACACGGTGTTCTTTTGGGAATATTACAGCAGCACGAGAACAAGGGAATTAAGCATCTGTAAAACCGAAATTAAAAATTAAATAGAAGAGAAAGGCGTCACAAACAGAAACGCTGTAGACATCTCCAGAGATACCAAAGCCAAAGAAACGAAGGCCCCCACTTGGAACTAAATGGTATGTCCCTGGAGAGACTCGTGCACCTGTAATCTTCCAGTGAGCACGTACAGTCATTTGTTCCAGCAGCGACACATCATTGGTGAAAGGCAAACCCTTGCAAGTTTTCACCGTGTTTCATCACTGCCGGCAACGTTAATGCAATGATTCACTCTTTTTGCTTCTGCTCTCGTTACATTTACTCTCTACTCCATGTATTGCATCCTCTAAGACTTAGAGTCTAAGTAATTACCCGGATTCCTATGTAAATTAACATTGTTGCTCAGCTCTCAAAATGGAATACACATGTAAATTAAACCGGATCACGGATAATTTGTTTCCTTTCGTTTCTTACTTGTTTTGAGATAATTCTTGTGTTAATATCGAATTTCCCACATTAAATGCCTTAAATGCCACTTAAGTACTAGTAACTCAGCATCTTCTTTCCTAATTTGAAAACTTGTAATTTCTATCCAAACAACTAGAGGAACGTTTAACAATTATTTTCGGCAACAATCTGTAAGTGCAAGGGGAATATGAATTTACAGTAGGTTTTGAGCGATAGTCAAATCTTTTAAAGCTTTCACACTCCATTCTATTTGCACGGCTAACATAAAAAAATGAATAACGATATTTCATTTGACAAAAGTTTGTTTTCCAAAACTCACACAAACAACAAGGAATATCTCCGAAATGGTTCACTCTACAAAAAAAAAAATGTATTTGCACATAAATTGTGTGTTTGAGCAAGATCTACATTTCTGTATAGTAAGATTTGGTCTATCTCCTACGGTGTACCAGTTATGCTAAAGTCATCCAGAGTAAACAGGACTACAGGAGCTATAGCCAGAAAATTCAAAATATACATTTCATTTGTCATAAAAATATCTTAAACATTTGGCATTTTAGTCAAAATCGTTAGAGCCATTTTCGAGATAGTCAACATTTTCCACGTAAAGGGTAGTTTACGGTTCTTTCAAAATCTTCGTGTCGCATCCTTAAAAAATATGTTAAACTTTGCTTTTTAACCGACTTTTCGGTTTTTGAGTTATGCTGTCCACAGACTGAGACCACACTCAAACACACACCATCATTCTAAAAGTGCTTTTTTTGGATTCAGGGGGCCTCAAAACATTCGGGTGAAATCCCAGCATTGAATTTTTGGGTGGAATACAATATTTCCTCTACTTACTACATGTAGTAGAGAAAATAAAGATCAATGTAGATGTATAATGGCTTCCCACTCGCAAATTACTCGCATTTTTAAAAAAATCGCTCCATTTGCACAAAATTCTACCCCCTTGGTAGTGCAAGTTGTGTAATAAGGGTTGGTATTGCTAGGGTTAAAAGCGACAGTCCCATGTTAATAGACTTGTTGGCATGTAAAGAACTCCTGCGGGACGAAATTCCGGTGCACAGAAGACGGATTATGATAATTTTATTTTATTTATTTATAATAATACTATGAAACTGCGTGTGTATCATGATATTCGATGTTCCACTGTGATTATTTATACACAGGAATTAGCAAAACATGCATAAATTTCGCACAAGTTCCGTACACTGAGAAGCTTCTTCCTCAAATAATTGCTGTTACCATTATTACTATTATTATCATTATTTTAAAAGGATAATTTACCTCGCCTAAGCTATTATGTTACTTAAAACGCAGTGCTGGTTATTCTTTAGACGTTTAACAAAAACAGACAAAAGAGAACAAGCTCTTGCTGGGGTATGCAACCCTTTTCTACCTCCTCCTCTCATTTCCTCGATTCGTAGAAGGGTATGTAATGTTTATTGCTAATGGTGGGAGCGTATTTAAGCTCGTAAATTACACTAACGAGAATCTCGGCCATCTCTCTGGACCGAGCACAATAAAACGACTTCAAGCGCTCATATATTATGCTCTGGAGGGGGTGGTTTGTAATTCCAAACTACCCGCTGCTATATTTCGGTTTCTCGCTCTTCCACAGAACACTATCTCTAATGATAGAAACATTGTTATTAATGTGAAAATTACGTGCCTAAGGCTTTATAATGGAGGTAATACTCAGGGAATTATAAAATGGTAAGGCATGTAAACAATACGTGATAAATCTCTCATCTTTGCAAACAGTACATGAGAATTTACTATGTTATTACAGTCTGACCACTGCGGTCGGCAACCGCCGTTAGGTACCAAAACGAATTTAGTAATATGCACTATTTGGGACCATCTCTCAGTTTCTTATCGTCTTACGGGGTCTAGCAAGGGATTATGGAAAATATTGCAAATATTGCTTAAAGTAAGCATTTATTGGGTTAAACGATTCTGTGTTATAAGGGAAGCTTCAAGTTTGTCCTTAGAATCACAAAAATGTGTAAAGCTTTACAGTAACATAATGCAATGTTATATTGAGAAATATAAAGACTTAATCCTTCAACAAATTCTCCCTCTATTTATCGAAATGGCTTTAAACACGTTTGTCCGTTACATTATGATACAGTTTCTGCTTTCGAAGGGAGGGATTTCTTCCAACACCTGTGCAATAAACCGCCTTTCATTAAAATTTAATTACATCTCTGTAAATTTGCAGTTTCTGAAATTCGCTAAATTGTGTTACCAGCTTGACATAGACCAATGTGTAGTTAATACACATGCTGTGAATTAAACAACAGTTGAGCTTAAAGAGTAGCGATTTATGAGCGACTAGAAAAGCTATTTTCCTTTCAGGCTGACGTGTCATTGGTTATAACTATGTCTAGCCAGTAGCATGAATAGTGTTGTCATTGGAGAGGGTTCAAGAGCTACTAAGGCCTTGTTAAACAATCACGATATCCTTACATTTTACTAAATTCGTTTTGTGTGCCTCGGTCGAAGCCTCGCACATGCGGCAGGGAAACCTTTTCTTGTATACACATTCAGATTCCCTACTTTTCCCTTACTCAGAATGGCTTCTGTCTCATGAAGGATATTGACTTTCAATTATTGAAAGTTTTTTTCTGATATATACAACATCCGCATTGGAATACATCAAATCCAAGAAACAAGGACTGCCGTAAGACTACCTGGATTGGGTATGTGAGACCCGGTCAGAAATATTTCCTTAATTTTGTCTGATATGGCATACGCTGTGGATTTGTGCCATATTGTATTTTCCTGTCTGAACATATTTAACACCCGTGCAGGCTGCGAAAGGATAGCTGCTTGTGCGTATTCTCCAGTGTGCGTTGCGGGTCTGTAGTACTCGAACCATACAATCATGCAAGTAATTTTTTGCATGGTTTCTTTATTTCTTCTTTGTTATAATTAAATATGATTATTTTGAAGAATTATCTGTTATAACAACTGTGTTAATAATATGGAATTACATACATTTATTTATAACAATAATTTAAGTGTTAAGTTGTGGTTTTCCTTCCTTTGCAAAAAAAAAAATTACTTCGCATCGCCTTTTGTATATACATTTATTTTTATTGGTAACTTATTTATTTTTATTGTTTCACCCAGAGAAGATGTATTTATTGCAAAGACATAAAAACAGCATACTCGTGCAAATATTTAATAAATATTTGAGTTTGGAACATTCTATTTTTATGTGCAAAGACAATGTAGAAGAACAATAATTTCTGTATTTTCCTTGCTTGTATTTGTGTTCATGTTTAGGTAATTGAATTCCAGTTTTTGTAAGTTTGCATAGTTAGTTTCTCATGTTTGAAGTTTGGTGTATTTTCAAGATGATTTTCCAATCTGTAGGGTTGAAAAAGCCTACACCTAAAGATTTTATGTAATTAAATATTCCGTTCCTATATATTAGTTATAAGAAAAACTAAAATGTCTACGAATTACACTGAAAGAACTCAATTTCAATGGTTTAAATGACATTTTTACATATTTTCAGGCATAATATATATTTCACAACATACTAAAGCTTATAAAATTTAATATTATTTAAAGTTATTATGCATTTTTCTCAATACCATATGTTTTCGTAACAAAGCAAGAAAGGAAAAATAATTAATCGTTTCATTATTGTGGTTCTCATTTACTGTCGTCAGTCCCATAGATTTCCGTTACGTTTACAGGTAAATTGCAAGAGCTCAATGTGGACAGCAGTGACTCGTTTTAAAAGTATTCAAATCTTATTTTGTGTGGCATTTTTAATGGTGAAATTTTAGAACCTCCTGAGAATATTATTCCTCGCACAATACCTTTGTATAAATATGCACTCTTGACCTCTTGCGAAATTGGGTTATTTTTATCTGTTTATTTATTGTAGTGTTTAACGCCCGCTTGTACTACATACGGCATCGCAGGCGGTGACACTGATGTTACATAGGGTGAAGACGGAGCACCGCTAGAATGAGATGACGGGGGAAACCGGAGAACCCGGAGGAAACCCGGGTACTTTGTAACAGGAGTGAACTGATTAAGAATTAACATGGAGATCTAACTATCCTACCTGTAAACTTATATTTTGTGGCAAAAATGTATTTCACACATAAATGTTTCATTACATATTTCATGATTTTATATTACATGAAATCTCATTAGCTAAATCTCCTGTCAAAGCCCTCGTATGACCAAAGGAGTTAAAAATGAGGCTATTATATATTACTTAATGCAGCATAAAAGGAACTTGCAAGATTTTAAGGTCTCATTTATATAACCAATAAAATTCACTTTACTTTAATTATATATAAGTAGCAAACGAGTGTTTTGCGAAGACAGAACCGAATTATAGCAGAATAGAAATGTAAATTCAATAAGAAAAATTGATAATTAAGTCAGGACAGTGGGGGTTAAACAAAGGCTCCAGAGTTACAATATACTACAGAGCCTTCTTTAAGACGCGTGGTCTTATCACGGGCAATTGTTTGCTCTGCACTGCCCTGTTCCTAATCGCTTCTATTCCCTTCTGACCTTCTGCTAGCTAAACAGTTGACACGAAGTATTACAATGTATTAGTGCAGGTCAAAATGCCCATGTACTTTAGAACAGCAAATAATATGTACGATTCTTTTGACGGCAAAGCCTTGTGCATAAATGAGACGGCAATTTATAGACAGAGAAACAGTTCATAATCCTGTCAATAGCTTTAGGGAAATGGATCCATTCCTGACAGAAGGAAAGTAAATCACTGTGTTCTTAAGAAGGCAAAACTCGACAACGGAAATCCGGCCCAGATCGTTGGTTTTTATGTGTGTTTAAAAACGATTTACTGGCATGTAAAAGAACTTCTGTGGGACGAAATTCCGGCACAAAGGCGACGCTGATGTGATCTTGGCAATTGACAGTGTCGTTAAAATACAAAATTAATAAATCTACGACAACAAAGAAAAGTTAGAACAAAGTTCAAATAAACCTCTGAAAAATGTTGCACAGGAGCATAAACTTCGCAAACCTCAGCCTAGAATGCCACTACAGTTTTAAAACTAAAACCATATAAAATAGCTATAGTTCAGCTACTGTTACTATGCCGAATAGTTATTTTCCATAGTTGGTGTTAGATAATGTTAATGATCACTATTGATCTGCTTATTTTTTTACGAAGTATAGTTATTTACATGGCCATGAAGAATTAGTAAGTGTCAAGGCAATTTTTCTTGAAAGACGAAAGAGATGTGCGGGGTAACCAGGGCATTATTTCCAACATCTATGACAAATGTGTGCGATTATTGCACTTATGATTTGCATAGAAATGCATAAGGATTGAATTTAAGGAGCTATGAATATAGGGCTCTTGACAGCTTTCTGTTGCAAGGAAATTACCTTAAGCCGGCCACACGCCAAAACGAAGGCTCATTTCACATAGCAACAAGAGAAGTCTTCACCAAATTTAAGTTGGCAATGAGTTAGTGTCTTCTATTTTTTAATAGGAAGAATCTTCTCTTTGCAGTATGACTACTTTGGTACCAAATAGCACTTTCAATTACTGAGCTCCCTCCAAACAGGTATTTACTTTGTATCGGCGCCCTTAGAGGCCTTTTCTCATCACACCAGACAGCCAAAGCATATTCAAGCTTTCGACTGCTGCTACCACCATGGCTACCAACTTTAAGATGTTTACTGCTGCTACCACCATGGCTACCAACTTTAAGATGTTTATAATCATGATAATGTTATGTACAAATGTGGAAATCGTAAATTTGAAAAATAAATAAATAAAAATATTACATTATTTAAATACTAACACACAAAACTGATACAGGATTTATTTTCAGCCCTAGTCGTTTCAGAAACAATTTTTGAATACAATTTCTGTAACTATTTAGCCTCAATCATGAAAAAAAAAAAAAAAAAAAAAATTAAAAGTGGAGAAGAATTATATTTCTGTTTTAAGTCCATTCTCTCTGGATTTCTATTGAAAGTTTGAACAGGATTAGTTGCCAACTAAATCGTAAGGAATATTTTTAAAGTGCAAAGATGTAAGAAAAATCAAAGAAGACATTGGAAGTAAATACAGCACATTAGGTCAGTTGCTCTTGGGCATTTAAATTGTCACGTGTTAAAGCCTTAAATGACACAGCAAAATCCAACGTTAAACGTTCACATTATTGACCAAACTTCAGCTACGGTTTCCTCTATGACATTTCAACTCCATGTAGTTTGTTGCTTACGGATGGAAAGACAAAGCGACACTATTAGATGGTCTGCAGAAGTGCAACCCTCCAAGGAGGAAATCCCAGCTGTCCCACTTGCTGTATAAGTCATGGATGATCTACATACTGGGAATTGGTAAAATTAAATACAATTTCTATAATGACAGAGTGGAACTTGCCAATTAATCTCAATAAATTATGTGCCTGCTTCCAGAACAACCTGCCCATTTAAAATCAAAATCCTATTTAAGGTGTTAGCTAGTGCTTTGAAGCAGCTGGAGGTACCTGCAGTTTATTACACCTACACAATGAAAATGTTAATAGAAAAATAGCGCAAAAATCGTCAAGAAATGAAATATTTCTCTGTTTCCTGCTGATACACTAGCCAAGGCTATTTATAGTAACGGGTGATCCAAAAGACTCCGAACCGGCTGCGCTGTGTTTTGTCTGCACGCACTCGCCGCCGACTGCCGCTCTCATAGAACGGCGCGGATGAAACCATACATTTTCAAAACTACTTTTAGAGACTATTTACCAAGGAGATGCTGAAACTGGCCATCATCGCTGTTCCTACGTTTTGGAAACTATCCATCACCCGCCGTAGTTCACGTTGAGAAATGCTGGCAAAATTCCTGGCGGATATTTTGTTCTAATTCTTTCAGGATTTGTGGGTTTGTCTTGTACACTTTGTTTAAGTTACCCGAGAGATAGAAATCGGAGATCACCTGGAAATCTTTCTGCAGATCGCACTTTCACTTGGCGAGCTGACTGAACACATACGAATCATAAATAAATACACGCTGTGCAGTAGAAAACAAAATGCTGAGCCATAATACACTATGTGACTAAGCACAGGACAAAATAATAAAGCACATTAGTAATAACTCAATCACACGTTATCACGTCAGTTCAATACTCCACTTTCAGAACAAAGAAAAACAAGTCAACCGCATGACCTTGTGTGCAACAGCTGCGTTAACGTGTTTCTGTTTGCGCAGTGGAAATCCGCCGCGCAGCGGTTCGGATGCTTTTGGGTCTCTCACATAATGCAATATATGTGTAATACCTTGGAAAACGACTAATTTGGAAAATACGAAGCAAATTCTGGAAGTTTCTACTTCCGAGAATCACTAATCAGCATACTGAACAATCTTACTAATTCATTATTATTTCTATTATTTACTATTTTCGAAAAGATAGTATGCAACACAAAATGTATTAGGTGCATTGGTGTGTAGCACAACTCAAAACAGAAATGCCAGATGAATACCAAACTTGGTATTTATACCTATACAGCATCTTCCAAAAATGAAATACCAAGAATTTGTAAGAAAAATTCCGTCACTCCAGACTACTCTTTACATGGAACATGTTTTATTTTTATTTTCCCCAACAATGTTGATTGATATACCATACACTTAAGAAATTTACATGGCAAAGAAAATGAATATTTTGACTTTTCTGGAAACAAGCGAATGCCGGCTTAGCACTGAAAAAGGTAAACTCAGTAACAGGTAATATCTCGAAAATAGTTAATTGCTCAAAACATACATTAAGAACGGCAATGGCCTGTTCATAGAAGTTTTACTTTTTAGTTTAGCAGTAAGTTTTTGTTTATCCCTTATGGTTTACCAGTCATACAGAAGAATATCCCGAATTAAAATTTCACAGCCCACTCGCTCAACATACACATTATATTTCTCATACAAATATTTTAAATGCGTAGTATTTTAATAAAAATCGTACAGCCATTTTGGTTTTAAAAAGATCAGATTTTTCTATGCAAAAGTTGGCATGCAGTGGGAGAGTTTCCTTAAAATCAGTGTACACATACACACACGCACGCCCATAGACCTTTGGATAGCGCTGCCTCTCGTTATCGTTATTTTGTATAAAGTGGTTTTTCTTTGGATTTTAAACACACAATGCCTACCCTCAGCCAGGAATCGAAACCGGGACCACCCACATAGCAGCAAATGTTTACCACTGTGAAATCTTGCTATCGAATTTTTGGGTGAAATACAATGTTCTCTCGACCAACTTATGCACAAAAAGTAAAAATCCAAAAGCTTAGCTTTCTCAAACTTTTCGAAACAATGTAAATTAGTCTTTATTAATCTTAATTAATTTTTTTTTCAAATTTGCATTTTCTGGGTTCTGAAAGTCCTGATTAGTTCCTGAAAGAATCTTCGGCATACAATTCTGAATTAAAAAGCTATAGCTGAAAAGTTGTACATTCAAAATATTCCCATATCAACCGAATAATGTTTCAAACCTTTTCAAACACCAATGGTTTTCGGTAATAAAAAAGCAGACGTGGGTGTTTGGCATCTAGTTGGCATCTGTTTGGGATCGCATCACGACTAATTAATTGGACTAAAACTGGCCACATGGGCGCAAGCGTGGCAGCACAGAATTTAGGATGCTTGATATTACACTCCTCGTGTTTTTATTATAACTGTTTTTTATTTCACAGAGCTTGGCTAAAAGCCACGCCCCTTAATGAACTTCCCTACGAAAATTTCATGGATTTAAGCTCCTGAAATTAAAATAAGCGGCAGGTTTGCAGTCATATGTTTAAGTTTCTTTTGTGTAGCTAATGCAAACAGATACGAAATATTCATTAAATAATAGTAGCTAACACCTGAATAACGAAAAATTCTCTAAACTAGGACGTGTTATCTGTAGCAAACACAAGATCAGGAATAAAGCGGGGATCAACTGAAGCACCGGTTTATTGTTTACATGAGAAATTTACATTTTTAATTACAAGTAAATACTCTCTGATGTGAAGCTTAGAATAAGTAGAAACTTCTTTATGTGGTTTATGTTAGTAAATTAGTTGTGTTCACATTATTTTCTTTATAGAAAGCAATGGATGATTGTTTTTGTGTTAGCACACATCAGTGCACAGAAAAAGCTCTCGCATCGACGTTTCAAACACAGAACATTTTCTCTTGGTACAGATTCTCTGATATGCTCAGAATTTTTATTTAGATATTGTTTCGACTATTCGATCAAGCTGACTGATCTTTCACTGCTGAAAGAAATGTACATTTCCAAAATTTGTGAGATTGTAAGAGAAAGGGTTTGTATCGCACATTTACCTACCTCCTATTTTTCTGAGTAATAACCATTATGAAATTTTGAATTCACATAAATAATAAAAGGTAAAGCTTCGCGTAAAAACTTTAATTTACATTAGTTTCCGCATACGATTTTGGAATCCACAAATGTAATTCAGACATCGAGAGGTAAATTTTGATAGAGATTTATCGTTCAAGTCCACGTTTATTTCCAATCGCTTGGAAACACACATTTGTAGCAGATATTTAGAATAGCTTAAACAAGAAAGTTACTGATTCAGTATTTTTCCTACCACCAATAGTTGTCAATATTTTCCCAGAATCGTACGTCATGAATTATCTACCTTCTCTAAGTCTGTAGAACAGAACAGAAGCTGCCGCACCTGGCAGCGGTATCTTGCGAGTTCTGAGTTCGGATACCGCTCCCGATTTGCACAGTTCGTTACACCAGAGCGCCCATGCATGGGCAACAAATCCATTTTCATCTTCTATAACTGTCAGTTTCTATTTCCTTTCTAAAGCCTTGCAGGTTAATCTGTTCATATAAAAATATTTTCCTAACAGAAGTGTATACAACAAAATGGCCATGCAATTAGATCATATATTTGTATAAAACATATGATGACTAAATATAAAAGTAGTCGTATAAGAAGATTAAGGTGCACTTACCAGATAAAGAAAAGGGGCGCAGGGCACGTAATATCCCCGGCTCATTGCTGAAATCTGCTATTCTTCTCAGAGGTGTGCATTATCCCAACTGCTCGTCTTCCAAAACAATTCGTCCATTGCGTATAATTCAAGAAAAAATCCCATGATTTCTCCTATCAATTTTCACAAAACACAGCACGTATTGCATAGGAACTACAAGGCCAGGAAACAAGATGCATATGTGAAGGCTGATTTTTTTAGGCCAACGATAACAGTTTATATCCTGTTCAATCATAAAACACAACTGTATGCTCTTTACATTAAACAATATCGTTCATTTCCTAACACTTCACTCGTTTTAAGTCCCAATCGCATCATGCACAACTGTTTCAACCCTTATCGATGTTTCGCACGAAATCTGTCAAACTGAACCACACACAACGCACACGTACTACCCAAAACTTTGGTCTGTGACTCTTCCCATTCTGACTCACTGCTCACAGCACAGCAATCCCCCACCTGGCGGTCGATCGATTGCAGCGCTACTATGTGTTTGGAGGTACAACTAAAAGGTATGTAAAGACGAGCTCGGTGGCTCAGAAGGACAAAATCAATGTCATTGCGGATTACATGCTATTGAAAACGGAACAGCAGATCACGTAGCGTAGATGCCTACCGCATCCTCTTGCGTCGAGTACGAGAATTTCGTTCATTTTTCTGGAATTTTTAGTGTCTCATATTGCACTATTGAAAATTCCAGCATTTATGTATTGTCCATGTTACAGAGACGAGGTCGATAAGCCGGAAGTCGCTGTTGTTCGGCTTCTTCCGCGCATGAAGCTCCTCATCGACTTTCTGACGTTCACAACCACAACCTCGTGCGCAAGGAAGTAGTAGCATTGGTAGCCCAGAGCAAGATTTTGCAAATACGCCTGCTGAACCAACACAAAGTCAATAATGTGAAAGCATTCTGGTAGCTTACTTTTGAACATGCAGTCAAAGTTTCCGATAGCCAATGAGTTTAATTACTCTTTGTTGTCATGTTATTTACTACGACTCGCGTTTCCCTGGAAAATGCCTACTTGTTTAAGTGAATGTTAAATTCACATCACAATTGCATATTTTGACTCCATTAAAAGAATCAAAGATTCACAAACAATACTGTATTATCTAAAATGGGTTGCGCGGTAGAGATCTTACGTGTTACAGCGAAATTGAATAATTTGAAGTTCATGCTACGAAATATTAGCTGCAACCATTGCACTGCACAAGTCTTTAAAAAATCATTTCCGGAAGGTTCCTGTTGCATTTGTGTCAACAGAACTTGCTTTCTAGAAGACTGTAGGTGTTGGTTGCGTATGTGAAGAGCACCTTTGATATGTTGTTCCAATTGAGATTTCATGGAATAGCCAATTCTTTTACTGCATGCTTGACAGACGATTACTTTTTCGTCGATTGTACAGGCGCTATCTAATTTCAGCCATGAATTCAACTTGCAGGATAGCGAGGACGCAACTGGTGCCATTTTACTAAGACTTGCAGGAAACTAACTGCAGTATAATCGCCTCGCTATATTGATGGTTGTCCAGCGGCTCACTTTGGTTCCTCGCAGCTGATATATTACAAGATGCCGACTACCGGGACAATGGTAACAATCAATTTCTCCAGTTCTTGTAAATGCCTAAGGCGCTACGAGAAACGTGACACTGGAGGTCAACAATGTCGAACGGCACCTGCTTTGATATAAACGGACAACAATTAGAACGAGGCGAGGCGGTTATTATCGCATTCTTTTAATTTAACTTGCGTCCTATTTCGGAGATTGATTTTTGTTGCTTTCAGTAAAACTTGTGAAAACAGTAGTTTATAATGTGACTACAATATTTTTTAAAAAATAACAAAATTGTAACGAAACTCAGAAAATATGCACGTTTAATGTAGCATCGTTAAAATATGTAAAAACGCGCAGAATATGTAAAATAAACATTTGTAAGGGAGTCCCAAATGACGTAATTCGCCAACATTTTTACTTCTCATTGAAATATTATGCAGGATTTAAAATATGTAATTACATAAAAATCCGGGCTCTAGTGATAACAGAGGAAATCGCGAAGATTATGGTTATAAAGAGGATGTAAGGAAGATGAAAGGTGATAATAATTCATTGTTTTTGGAAATTATTGATTCGTGTGAAGAAACAACTGAGATGAGTGACTCCAATGCAATTAGTTTCTTTCGGAAAACTACTAAAATAAAAATAAACAAAGAAGCACCTGAAGAATGATTACCATGAACTCATTGAACTGTATACCATATTTCTGAGTACCAACTTTGGTTTTTAACCCATTTTTCGCTTTTGAATTATGCTGTCCAAAGTCTGACAGACACACAGACATACACTCAAGGGCCTTTTTACAAAAATGTCCTTTTTTTTGGAATCAGGGGGTCTAAAAACACATTTTCGATGAAATCTCGACATCGAATTTTTGGGTGGAATATAATACCTCCTCTACTTACCAGTAGAGACAGTAAAAATCTGATGTGTTGCACTCACATGACTTTCTCTACTAATCATTCTTCCAAACTCTTATTCCCATACCTTCGTGTTAGTTGAGATAAACATTTGCAGAAATTATCTTATTGCTATCAAATTTCAGAGATGAGACTGGATGCTAAGAACAAGAGAATTAGTGAACTCTTCTTAGGGAAAGAATATAAGTCTATGTAATATTTGTAGACCAGAGAAATAGAATTTTTAAGACACTTGTGATTCTAAAGAAAATTGAGAGAGCAAGAGAGACAAAATGTGACAGAGACATGCATTAACCAGTCCAAGTAGAAGAAAATATGTCTGAGAGATGCAGAATCTAACGACTTTGAA